>VXBW01005542.1:41069-53931 GCA_013400375.1 Thinocorus orbignyianus | reverse complement strand
TCAGCCGACTATCTGGACACGTGCCCTTCCAATTGCTCTCCAGATTTCCTCTTGTTTCCCTTCCTTTTTGTTCATTTAGAGGCCTCCCAACTACTTGCTGCTTGGAGCTCCAGAGCTTGCCCTATCTCCAAAAAGCCTATTTTACTCCTTAATTTACTGCATTGTAAATGCAGTAAAAAAACCAAAAACAACAAAAACAAACAAAAAAAAGGTAAAAAAAGTAAAAAAAAATAAATAAAGCTAGCCTTTCCTATCTCTCCACCTGAAAAAGTTCTTGCATGGCTATCCCTTTTGGAAGATGGGCATCATTATATGCAGCTTGGACTCTGTGCACAGTTAAGGAGTGTTTTACTGTTTGTTAAATTGCGTTATGTGTGACTTTTTGTTGTTGTTGACAATGGAGAGCCAGCGGTGCGGGCAGTTCTCCGAGGGGAAGCGGGTGGGAATGGGCACAAAGGGAGCTGTAACAACACACTGAGGAAGAGTCTGATGGAAAGAAAAGTGCTGCAACTCCCAGAGGGCACGGTTGGGAAGGTGAAGAGGAAAGTTGCTGATGTAGCGTCTGGCCTCAAGGAGACTCCTGCTTTTCCTGCCCACCCAGACCTCCTTAGGAGACCCTCTGGATCAATATCAGTTGGGTCACGTTGCTGCAGCTTCTTCTGTAAAGTGAAAAATTACAAAAATATCTTTAAAAGTCAACAATTCCTTCTTATTAAATGGTCATTGAAATCTTCATCATTCGCTGCCCTCCTGAAACCTCTCCAATCAGCTGTACAAGACTTGAATTACAGGATTGTAATGAGCCACATGGTATATTTGGCCCTCAGTCTGAGAGGAGATTAAACAAACTGCTCGAGAAGGCAAAGTAAGAAGGAAATGCTGAAGTTTCTTAGAGTATTAATTGGCCCCACAGAGGACCATTACTGACAAAGCCTCCTCATGGACTCATTAGTGCAGAAAATTGGCGGCAGTGATGAGAGGCAGGCAGAGGCACTGCGCAGGTGGCTCTGATGCTGAGCAAAGCCTTGATGTATTCATCAAGTCCTGGCCACCACATCGCCTGGGGAAAGGACATCCTGTCCCTCATGCAAGGCTCAGGGCTCTTCCTGGGGCAGTAATTTAAGGGCTTGGTGATGTCAAGTGATGGTCAAAGGAATGACACCTTCTGGCCTCTCTGTGGGATTCGAGGAGGAGATGAGGCTACTGTGCCATGAGGATAGTGTGTTTCATCATGGGAGCAGAGACATCAGTCATAGCCAAGGGGACAAAACCCTCCTGCTGGAATCTCCCAGCACCCTCAGCCATCTCCACTGCAGGCTTTCCTACACCATCCCACACCTGCATCTGTTTCCCTGCAGGTTGCAGACATCCCACCCGCTTCCCCACCTTGTTCTCACCTCAGCATGTCCTTGTTTCACTGACATCTCTCCACCCTCACTGCCTGTTCTTTGAAAGCTAGGCAATAAGCAATAAGGCAATAAGCAGGAGACTGGTGGACTTATAGCTCTGAGGCCTCTCCCAAATTTCAACATCGGTACATGGTAGGCAGCAGGATTCTCTTGGTCATTTTGCCCAGGACAGATGTTCTTCCCAGGTGGGGATCCTGCTCTTCACCACACACACCAGGAAGACTGCCTGCTCTATTTCGGGCACAGCTGACAGTGGTATGAACACGGAGGAGCCAGAAGTGAAAATCCTCCTGCTCCTTCCCAAATCTGGTGTCCCCTCCCAACCATCTACATGACCACAGCCATCTAGAGGGCCACAGCATCCCACAGGAGGTTCAGAGACACTGGTCCGGGGGGCCCTGGGGAGATGAGAGGTCCCTGTGTTTCCTGTGCAGGCTGAGCAGTGCACAGTGACTGTGGTTTCCTGTCCCCTCCCAGGCCACCAGTGACAAACGCATCCAGCTCCCTGGTGTATGAAGGCCCTGCAACTGCAAAGGGATTGCTCAGAAAAGGCTGCAAATCTGCCTGGAGCAGCAAGGACATCCGAGCCTTCAGCGCTGGAAGGACAAGGAGTTTCTCTGCTGACTCAGATGAAGGTCTAAGGCCCTTCTCAGCCCCACCGTTTTACTCTCCTACTTCACGGTGCACCATGCAAATTCCTTCAGGGAAGCCTGCAATGCTCCTCTGGATGCTGGTCATCACCTTTGCTGCAGCCCTTAAAGGTGAGAGACCCCCCCCTTTCCAGGAAAGAGGACATGGACATGAGGGTTTTGTTTCTCTTTGCCAGGGACCTATACAGTTCCCCAAATACTTTGCTTTTTCCTGCCCTCCCACAGAATCTGTGGAGGTTGGAGGACAGACAGAGGGATGGAAATCTACATAGCCCTGCAGTACCCCACTGCCAGGCATAGAAGAAACGTTCAACAACCCCAACTTGGACCATAGTCCCACAAAGGGTGGAGATGAACTCCAAAGATGAGCCCAGCATGCTCATCCCAGCTCTATCCATGCAGTGCCTGGGACTGCTTTGTCCCCTGGGTTGGTCTTCCCAGTGCTACTGGGGCAAGGCGTCAAGGGGCCAGAAGGGTCACAGTGAGTCAAGAGCTGGGATCTACTCCCCTCTGTGTCCCTCTGGGATTTAGTTTCTTTTATCCCAGCCTGTTCTTTGCACCCTCTGTGCGTGGAGGTGTGGGTCCAGACATAGCTGGCAAAGGGAGCAGAAAGACTGGGAAAGGCTTGGGGACTCCATGTTCTCCTTCTGCTAAACTTCTGGATTCATATTTAACAATATGGAATGTTTACCAGCAGGTTCTCCTGGATCTCTTGATGGGTCTGCAGTCTCTGGGCAAGCCACTGCCTCTAGGGATAAACTAAAGGCCAAATTTCTGGTTTGGTGTAGCCTACAACCCCAAGATGGACCGCTGCACCCATGAACAATCAAGTCTCACACCTGCCCCGTGTCTTTCCAGGTACCCATTCCCCCATAAAGATGGTGGCATCTGGTCCCAAGGAGGGGAAGGTCTCCGAATCACTCCCCCTCACCTGCACTATAACAGGAGCATCCCTGCACAGCCCTCGCTATGACTGGAATTACGTCCGCCAGGCCCCAGGAGGGCAGCTGCAGTTTTTAGGCTGGATCTATCCTTTTGGGAACAACACGGGCTACGCCCCATCCTTCCAAGGCCGAGTCACCATCTCTGCAGACAAAGACAAAAGCAAGGTCTCCCTGCAGCTGCGTGGTCTTACAGCCTCAGACACGGCCACCTACTTCTGTGCCAGGCAGCACACGGTGACGCCAACGGAGGACGAGGTGGCACAAAAAGGGGCTGTGGTGACAGCCCCTTCGTGGAGAGGTGGGGAGGGACTCTTCATCAGGGAGTGGAGCAATAGGACGAGGGGGTAATGGCTTTAAACTGAAAGAGGAGAGATTTAAATAAGATACTAGAAAGAAATTCTTGACTGTGAGGATGGTGAGACCCTCACCCAGGTCTCCAGGGCTGCCCCATCCCTGGAGGGGTTCAAGGCCAGGCTGGATGGGGCTTGGAGCAACCTGGTCTGGTGGGAGGTGTCCCTAACCATTGGAACTCGATGATCTTTAAGGTCCCTTCCAAGCCGAACTGTGAGAGTGACCGAGCACTGGAACAGGTGGCCCAGAGAGGTTGTGGAGCTTTCATCTTCCTCAGGTCCTCAGGGACGTGCTTTAGCTGACCCTGCTTTGAGCAGGGGGTTGGGACTTGACAGTCCTCTAACATCCCTTCCAGCCTCATCCCTCTCTGTTTCTGGGAAAACATCACTCCCACCCCCTGTCCCCAGTTTTAGCAGATCCACACAGAAAAAGCAAAATTAACATCTGAAGAATTTGTGCATCACAGACTCATTTTTCTAGAGCAGAAAAATACCAGAGATACTAGAAAAGAATTTTATGTCCAGAGTAGTCCTGATATGCAAGAGAAAATTAAACTGACAGTTGATATGTTTGGGATAGTTGGTCACTGGCATTCTTAAGAAAACATCCTGCCATAAATCTCTAGAAGTTTATTAAAAATACATCTGGAATCAAGTAATTTGAGTTAGAAGCCTTCTTACAATCCAGATCGATCCCAATTCAATGTCACCAAGCACAGGCAATGTTTCAGTAAGTTGTACCATTACCTTCAGGTAATAAAAAGTGATGCTAGCAACACTATTTTTAATTCATGGCAATTGCTGTGTAGTTTGATTATCCAGCAACGTAAGAGCAGAGGAAGGCAAACCCCAGCATTCAAAAGACATCAAAGAAGGGGTGTCACCCAACACCGAGATGAAAACACAGATGTTTTTAGACGACTGTTCATCACCGTGTGGAGTAGGTACCACAGTGACTGAAGGGGGCTCAACCACCCAACATGAACTGGCTTCCTGAAATGTCATCTTCCCACAGGCAACTGCGTCCAGATGAACACATTTGATGCTGACTGTGATTCAGGCTATGGGACAATCACCACATGCCACGCCAGTTTTTCTCACGCTCAAGTATGGATGTTGGGTCTGAGATCTTTAAACTTGGAACACACCGTTATCGACACCAGTTCGGCAGGTAGGTTTTCACATGCCACAGTTTAGAAGTTTCTAAGTTACTCACTGTGTCCCCTTTTATATATCCATTACAGAGCACCAAGCGGTTCTGAGAAGAAATTTGTCACTTCCCAAGGTATTTCAGACAAAACAGTCAATTGCACTTGTGCTGTGACTCCCCCTCCACAGCATTCAAACGACTACCTCACACACAGCCCCTGGAAGCCAGCTGAGAAGACTGTAGACCCATGTAGCTGTGAAACAGCTCATTTTCCCTGACCAGATCCACAGATTATGACCCTACACTCTACCACTGAGCATCATAATTGAAATGGGCACTTCTGTCTTCATCTCAGCTCACAGCAAACGATGCCCCTTTATCCCCAGCCTCAACCCAGTAACACAGTTCTCCCCCATTCCACACTTTTTCCACGCCTGTCTCTTCTTCAGCTAAATGATTTAAGAGCTCATGCATTAATTCCCTCTTGAACTGCATGACTAATATTTTTTTCCTACGGCCCAGATCATGATCTCTTTGTCTTCGCCCACAACAGCTGCAGTTTCTCCCCAGGGACCACTTCAAGGAACATTTTCTGAGTTTCTGAGAAACCCAACGTACCTCACTGTGGTGGGAAATCTAAGTTAATGCATTCATTCTTAAACGCCTTCATGGGCTACGGATTGCTGTGGGAGATGGGAGCTGCAGAGCTTCCACTGCTGCTAAACTCTAAGGAGGCCTCAGTACTTGCCTGAAATCACCCGGTCAACTAACAGCTTCAGAGAAGAGAGGAGGATCCATCCACTCTCGGGCCATTTCCAGACCTGGCCTGTTTATGCTATGGGCAGCAGCCCCCACCTCCTATTTTTCGTGTATGTTTGTCAACCCTCACTGCCAGCTTTGAAGACTTCTGAGCTGTTAGTTCGGACTAACAGCTTTCCACCTTTTCCCCTTGCTAAATCAATCCTACAATAGCTCACAACTGCCCTTTCATCCTCCTGCACATCTAATTATTTTTCTTCCTTTTTTTTTTTCTTCTTTTTTTTTCAGGCCTTTAATAAATCTCTCTTCCTGCCCGTCCTCTCCCAGTTCCACAGCAGGTAGAGCAACCACCATGTGGCTCTTTGTTGCCCGCTGAGGACACCTACACATGAAGAATGTGTTCACACAAAATTCATCTTCACCTGCACATGATGCTTCATGCAAGTCTTTGGGTGCATGTGTCCCCAAGGAATGAGAACCTGCCCATCATGCAGGATTTACAGAATCATAGAATAGAATCACAGAATGATTAACATTGGAATGGACCTTCAAGATTATCCAGTTCCAACCCCCCTGCCATGGGCAGGGACACCTCTCCCTAGAGCAGGTTGCTCCAAGCCCCATCCAGCCTGGCCTTGAACACTTCCAGGGATGGGGCATCAACAGCTTCCCTGGGCAACCTGTTCCAGTGCCTCACCACCCTCACAGCAAAGAATTTCTTCCTAAGATCTAATCTACAACTCCCCTCTTCCAATTTAAATCTTTGAGCCTTCCCAGAGCAACATTATAATCCTACAGGTCCCAAGCAGGTTCAGATCCTCTCTTCTGGCCCAGTTTTAGGTCCCTGTTTTAAAGTCCATGCGATTTTTTTCCCTGTGGTGTACAGGGTGCATGACTACCTGTCTCATACGAAATGCTGTGCAGTGAAAGGGAAGGAAGAGGCACTTTTTGTAACCGAGCGTATCACTGTGTTGAGAACTCGGAGTGCCAACAGACAGGCTGGTATTCGGAACTGGGATCACTTTTTCAGTTGAGCCGAGTAAGTTCCACTGCTTTTACTACTCATGTATTTCTTAAGTTAGTGGTGGGGTAGACAGAGGGATTGTGTGATGTGACAGCGTAATGAGACATTGCCACTGCCTGGGATCCCTGGAAGGTGCATTCTCCAACCAGGAGTTTGAGTCCTTGGCTCATATTTAGTTAACAAACCTCTTCAGGAGCACCAGTGTCCCAGCTACGTGCATCAGCGTTACTCCACAGACCCTCACTGCCCTCCCACAGCCACATCCCTCACTTTAAGACTGTCTATACCAGTGGGGATGATGCCTTAGCCCAGCAGCAGCTTTCCTTCCTTTGTGTAACACTGAGGTTGATGTAAACATCTCTAAAAGGAGATGTAAAGAGTTGCAGGAGAAAGTAGTTCCCATGGAAAGGAGGGACGTACTAGTTTTTGCAGCAACTGCTTGAAATGTGAGCAAGCCTTTAATATTTAGAAATGGCATCTCAGCTCTCAAAAAAGTGCAGAAAAATGAAATCACCCCAAAATCATAACTCTTTTTCAGAGATTCAAGAAGAATCTGGCCCAGAAGTCATCGTGCTTCAATCAAAGGAACCCAAACAATATGACAACAAACGGAACATGGCTTGCTTGGCAAGGAATTTCTACCCCAGGAACATCAGCCTTGATGTGCCCAAGAGTGACACTGTGTATGATCTGAAGGCACCCCTCCTCACATCTGCAGGGACTTACAGTACCATGAAGGTGGCTGGAGTGGAATCGGATGCAGAGATTCCCTGCAAGGTTACACACAAGCGGGACAACGCTACCGCCAGCCTAATTCTGCCAGGTACAACGTTAGGGTCCAAACATTGTGCACCTTCCAAGGTTTTGAGAACCCAGCAGGAACAAGTAAGCACAGTCAGAAAGGTATTCAGGTGCCTAGTTAGGTGGAGACAAGATATTCCAAAGCACCTAGCAGGCATGACCTTAATTCAGCTATTTCAGGACCTGAAGTTTTCTTCCCCAAAAATGGAAAAACAAACCAAAACAGGCTGCCCAGTGAAGTTGTTGATGCCCCATCCCTGGAAGTGTTTAAGGCCAGGCTGGATGGGGCTTGGAGCAACCTGCTCTAGGGAGAGGTGTCCCTGCCCATGGCAGGGGGGTTGGAACTGGATGATCTTGAAGGTCCCTTCCAACTCTGACCATTCTAGGATTCTATGAAGAGTAAAATACTAACCCGGTTCCTCCCTTCCCAAAAAAACCCAACCAAAACCAGCTTCTACTATTTGCAAGTCTGCCTTTATCTAAGGCAAAACAGTTCAAGGGACATGAGTATACATGCCTGCTGTTTGAAAGCTTAAAGTAACTTTTATGAAAACACAGAACAAAAAAAGGAAAAATTTGTAATTCCCCCCCCAAAAAAAAATCTTTTTGTTTATTTATTTGATCTCTTTTTAAATTGTTCTTTTCCTGTGGTAAAGTTCATTTCAAAAGAGAGAGAAAATAAAACTCAGCAATCCTGGGCTGTTTTTTTTTCTGCAGTCAAACGTAGAAAGCTAAGTTTTCTCTTCAAGTTAATCTCAAAATTAACGACTTGCCATCTGATTCTCCAGCACTGCTTATCTGCTGCTGGGAAAAGAGCTATGGGTACGTTTTGTGCAATTTCTGGTTTATATAGTTTGGATACAATTCATAGGGTCTCTCAATCATTCAACAGGAGAGGAGACTGAGGAATCTGGAACAGTTAATGCTTGCAAGATGACAGATGCCTCTACAAAAGGTTAGTTGCCTAAAAGATCAATAGAGTGTGGTTACTCCACTGAGGATTTAGTAATAAGGCATGAAAATGCATTGTCTTTTGAACTGAAATGTCTGAATTGTAGATACTTACTAAGTAATAAGCTGCACTTTTTGTGGACTCGATACCAGAACATGAAAAAATGGCTCTCCCTGGTACAGAAATGTCAGAATTGGAAATATTTATGGAGAAATAACTCACTGTTTCAGGTTAAGTCTAAATTACTGACAAATTTCAATGGGATAACAGCAATGTGAAGAGAATTCCTCACTGGGAAGACATCTCCTCTCTTCTCTGCACTTGACACATTCCTCTGTCATCTTTTCCTTTGTTCCTGGCTTCCCTCATCCACACACGATTTAATGATGTGCAGATTTTCCTTCTTTTTGGGGGGAAGAGGGGTGGAGATAATATCAAGACCGTGCTGTCTTTCCTCTTCTCCTTTTTAAAGCAGATGTCAAAATGGAGAAAGAGAACATGCTGTTCCTGGTTGTCTTGGGTTTGAGAGTCCTGCTGGCGAAAAGCATCACCTTGAATATAATCATGAGTGCCGTGCTGTTTCTCTCCTGAGGTAGGAAACACATCCCTCAGTCCCTGGGAACACTGGAGGCAAGTGCAAGGAGTGACTCACTGGCTTTGCATCCCTCTGTAACCCCAGAAGGAGTCATAGAATCCTAGAATGGTTAGAGTTGGAGAGGACCTTAAAGATCATCAAGTTCCAACCCCCTGCCCTGGACAGGGTCACCTCCCACCACACCAGCTTGCTCCAAGCCCCATCCAGCCTGGCCTTGAACCCCTCCAGGGATGGGGCAGCCACAGCTTCTCGGGGCAACCTGTTCCAGTGCCTCACCACCCTCACAGCAAAGAATTTCTCCCTAATATCCAATCTAAATCTCCCCTCTTCCAATTTAAAACCATTACCCCTCATCCTATCATTACATTCCCCACTAGAGTCCCTCTCCATAACAAAAGTTCAGCTGCTTTTCTTTTCACTGGATAAGTTAATGTAACCCTGAGATTGCAGCTCATCCCCAAATTGCCTTGGCATTATCAGGCTAGTCCAGAGCATCTCAGGTTCTATTAGAAATCCTCTGCTGGTTGTTTCCAGTGGCATAGCACAAAGTCTGGATAAAGATCCACATCAGCAATAAAGGGAGAATCCCAAAAGTGAGACAGAAAAAGGGGGAGGGAGAATTCTGAAGATCCAAATGACAAAAAAAAAGACCCCCTTGCCCTGTCCATTCCAGCTTAACAGAAACCAAGCACCACTGCATTAAATGTGAATCTGAATTTAAATCAAATACAGTTTGCTCTTTCAGGTAAGTGAGCCAGCAACGGACTGAAGAAGAGCAGGAAAGAACACACCGCAGGATAATTTAAACACCACAGATCAGCTTTGCTATGAATAAACATCCGAAGAATCAACAACTCTCCCCCCATTTCCTGTAGATCTATGAGTCCCTTTATCTCATCAAGGTGCTCTTCAGCAAACACCATCTGGAAGCCTTCTTAGACAGCAAATAGAATCATAGAATGGTCAGAGTTGGAAGGGACCTTCAAGATCATCCAGTTCCAACCCCCCTGCCATGGGCAGGGACACCTCTCCCTAAAGCAGGTTGCTCCAAGCCCCTTACCTAACCTTAGAATACTGCTGCACTTTTGTCTAGCTTAGCTTCATTAATTGTTAGGACAATTTCTGTCACTTCCAATTTCTGTAAGAAAATCCCTCCGCTAACCAGCTAGCTCTCCTGCTCCTACATCCATGGAATTGCTTAGATAGTTTGAAGAACTTAAAAATGAACTTTCATGCTTAATCTGCTTTAAATATACTATCTCTGGTCATACTGCATTATTGTAACGCTTTTCTGCTTAGGGATCCCAGGCACGGAGGGAGCATCATATAGTTTCAAGTTCTAGAATCTTTCCTTACTGGCACTAGATGTAACTAGATCTTCACTGGACCTGGAGGAATTCAGTTTGGACGGGTATACAGTAGTATTTTCATTCCTATCTTTTCTTTAGAGCTTTCTTGTCTTTTGTTAAGTATATAGTACCTGCATTTTAGGTTTCCTTAACAGACACCACAATAAAGTTTTATGCTGCTTGGTTTGCACCGTGCCTTTTCTTCTGCAAGTTGGGTGGAAATCGCTGAAGGTTCACTGTCCCATTCAGTAACCACCGAGAACAGGCTGAGAGAGCTGGGGCTGGTCAGCTGGAGAAGAGAAGGCTCCAGGGAGACCTTGGAGCAGCCTTCCAGGATCTGAAGGGAGCTCCAGGAGAGCTGGGGAGGGACTCTTGGTCAGGGAGTGGAGTGATAGGACAAGGGGGAACAGTTTTAAATTGGAAGAGGGGAGATTTAGATTGGATATTAGGAAGAAGTTCTTTGCTGTGAGGGTGGTGAGGCACTGGAACAGGTTGCCCAGGGACGTTGTTGATGCCCCATCCCTGGAAGTGTTTAAGGCCAGGCTGGATGGGGCTTGGAGCAACCTGCTCTAGGGAGAGGTGTCCCTGCCCATGGCAGGAGGGTTGGAACTCGATGATCTTTAAGCTCCCTTCCAACTCTGACCATTCTATGATCCCATGATTCACTCCCCTTTCAAATTACACAGGCTCAAAACTGTGGATCATAACAGAGAGTTGGGTCTAAAGAGAAAACGGTGAAGAGAAGTAGCAACGTGAGCATTAAGGTGCAGACCTCAGGAGGTGCAGGAACAAGCTGCCCATTCTCCACTCACTGATACCAGGAAGGGGCCAAGGGGAAACACCGTGGGGTGATTTGAGAGATAACCCAGCTGTTTGCTGGCAGTCACAAAAAAAAGCCCCAACACGAGCTGGGAGCTGCTGCCTGCTTAATGCAGGAGGCTGTGGTTAAAACACAGGGCTAAATCACACCTCACACCATAAATTCCCCCTTGCTTTTAAAAACACGTTAACCACTTCCTGGAGGACAGGGCTAACGATGTTTTTTGGGTGCTGACTGAACCAGTCTGAACCTCAAATGCTGGATGCAGCCCTGAGTGATGTGCTCTGGGCAACCCTGCTTTGGCAGGGGAGTTGGACTGGGTGATCTATAGAGGTCCCTTCCAACTCTGGCAATTCCATGACTCTCTGAAAACCAGGCTGGGCTGCTCTCACAGCAAGCATGCTGGTTTAATTTTTGTGAAGCACAAATGCAAACCGTAGCCAGAGAACGATGTTAAACTCATTTCTGCTGGTTTTAATTTCCTTTTTTATTCCCCCCAGGGAGAAAGCCATCGCCTGCTTACTCGAAGCAATCGCCTATGTGAGAAACGCCAGCTCAGGTACAGAATGTATGAGAGGACAAAGTCATCGAAGCAACGGTTAAAACCAAAGTATAAAAGGGGTTTATTAAAAAATTATGAAACAACGCTGAACCGGGTGCATCTCCAGGCGAGATGCACAAATTCCCTTCTCATTTTTAGGTTTATACACATTTTATCCCGGCCTTTTATGTTCCTGTCTCCCCTCACACTGGTTGAGAAGCCAGAGCTCACATCCTTCCTGACTGCTTAACCTATTACAGATTGAACTTACACCTTTTTTACCTTGTAAGGTCTTAACACCCCTATTCCAAGCAGTCATTATCCTAAACACGCCTTTGATTAGCTGATTAGACTACAAATTGTCTCCTGGTCTTTTAACCCCTTCTACTGTCCATCGTTAGTAACTACAAGCACTCTGGTGGTTCTTTACTTCATCAGGTGGTTGTATCTTCATCAGTTGTCCTCTAGATGAACCCAGCAGACACAGTAGTCTTCACAGCCCTCCTGACGATGGTCCTGGTTGTCTTTGGCCTCGGTGATTCTCCCCTATTCTTTAAGTTCTTGGTTTTGAAAGTTGTTTTTCCGCCCTTGTTTCCTTTGCCCAGCTAACATTCTGCTGACCAGAGTATTCAATAGCACAAGGATATTGGTGATTTATCAGGAAAAGACCAGTCCATGAGACTCCACTATCTCTACGCCCTTTTCAGGATGTATATCCTGACCAAAGGACACAAAAATATTGGTGATTTTACAGGAAAAGGCCAGTCCGTGAGACTCCACTATCCCTAGGCCCCTTTCAGGATGGGTATCCCAACCAAAGGATACCAAGTAGCCAAAGCAAAGTTTTAAACCCGTTTCTCACACCTATTTACTCGCTTTGTCCATCCCTGAAGAACCCAAACTGCAGGTCTTAGGGGACTGGAGGGACTTAGAGGGGGACTGGGGTGAAGTTAGCTGTGCCTCTACCCAGGCCTGAGGGCAGATAACAGCCCTGCGTGGTAGGGGGATGCCAGGACCGGTATCACTGGGGACCCAGCAGGCGCCTGAGGACAAGACGACCCAGGGACCAAGGTCGCCCAGGGACCAGGCCGCCATTACAGCCCACGTCCCCCCCGAGGACCGCGCAAAGACAGAGTGGGGCCAGCGGGGATTGGCCGCTGCGGAGGGCGGGGGCGGGACCTTGGTACCCTCTCCTCTCTACCATTGGCGCAGAAGCGAGAGAAGGGCGGGGCCAAATCCCTGGCTTGAGGGGATTGGCTGAAGGAGGAGGCAGGGGCGGGCGGTGGGCGGGCTCTCGGGCCTTACCTCAGGGCGGGCTGGCAGCTCGCAAGATGGTGGGGTTGTGAGGGGATGCGGGAGGTCTTTGGCTGTTTAGGCTGCTGTTTCCCTGCTGCTGTGGGGAGACCCGGGAGCGCAGCTGCTGTGTGAAGAGCTGAAACAGCCTAGTTGCAGAGGCTGGGGCGAGGAACAGCAAGCAGGCCCCGCTGGGGGGGAACGGCAGGCCCTCTCTGGGGAACT
>VXBW01005542.1:24251-41061 GCA_013400375.1 Thinocorus orbignyianus | reverse complement strand
CCTCTCTGGGGAACTGCCCACCCTAGGACCTTGTCAGGACTTGTGGCTGGGCCTGTGTCCTGGGTTAAGAGGCCCAGGACTAACTTTTCTTCTGATGCTAGGAAAACTGCACTTCTAGAAGACTACAGTGTCTGAATTCATGAAAAATACTGATTTTATGGCCAGCCAGGCTGTGTGAGATTCAAGGTCTCGGTGTTTTTGAGCCCTCCAGGACGAGGAGGAGTAAGGCCTAGAGTTCAGTGGACTTAGATCAGATGCTAAGAGGATAGTACTTTGCTTTCCATGGCTCCTTTGTAAGGATTTGTATACTCGGGCGCTTCCTGTAGGTTTGTCTGATTTCACAGTTCTCAAAAGCATCATTTCTGCCTCCATTTTAACTATTTGTCAGGGATGATATCTGTAGCACTGTTACTAAATTCAAATATAATGCCTTTTGCACTGCAATATCGTTCATTCTTGTAGTAGGTGTTAATCTCAGCTGGTGATCAGGGCAAGGAGAGTCCTTCGGCTGAGCTAGAAGGATTTTTCCCTGCTTCAGTGGGCTTTTTCAAGAAAATTATGTAGGGGACCACAGAAAAATGGACCCCCCGAGGTCCAGAACAGGACTGTGAGAGTGGAAGGATTAACCATTTCCACATGAACTGGAAGCTCATGGTGTTGCTTTGTGCTGTGGGGTTACATTTGAGAAGCACTCCTAAAACAAAACGTTCAGGTGCATGGCATGCAGAGAAGAATTATTTGTACCCATTTCTCAGTCAGAAAAGGGGAAAATGTGACAACTTTGCATCTGCTGGTGTGGGGCACCACCACTGCTCTTGGGGTGACCAAAGGATTGATGCCTGTCTGGAGGGTTATCATCTATGGGAGGAACAGTGGGATTTTTACTTTTCCCCAGAACCTTATTTGTGTAGAAGAACATAAACAAAAGAAAGTTCTCAGCCCTTGTGGTGGTTCAGCCTATCCAGCTGCCAGACACCCAGCCACTTTCTCATTCCCCCTCCTCAAGAGGACAGGAGAGAATAAGATGATCAAGTTTGTGGGTGTCGAAATCAAGACACGTTACTAATTACCATTGTGGGCAGATAGACTTCACTTGGGAGCTGGGTGCCCAGAAGGTTCTGGGGCACCTTGTTTGGAGCATCAAAGTCAGCTTCTGGGGGCTTGTCCTGCGCAGAGCACCCAGGAGTGAGAGGGCTGAGCCTCTGATGATCACAGCAACGGGATTACGGGAAGTGTGTGCTGTCTGATGGTTTGAGGAGATGCACAGGATCAAGGAGCTGAGACAGCCATGGATACCGAGGAGGGAGCCACGGGCTAGTCCCTGCGTCACCAATGGGCACTGACCCGGGGCAGTGGCAGCCCCATCACAGGGGACAGCAGGTCAGTGGTTGCTGTGTCACCCTCAGCAGCGGGTCAGGGGTGGCCATGTCAGGGTGGGCAGCAGAGCCAGCAGTGGCTGTGTCACCGTGATGTCACACTGGGTCTGTGACACAGCCACACAAGGGGATAAAAGGCCACAGGACAGCGGGTTCCACACCCTGGAAAAGTGTCCATAGGAAGAACAGGGATGAGCTCCCACATGGCTGCCACCACTAAGGAGCAACCTGCCAGCGTGAGGAGGAGGAAGATGGAGTTCTGGGATGGGATGGAGCACGCCTTCATCATGCCCAGCATCACCGCTGGAGGTGCGGGCACCCACAGCCCCTGCAGGAGCGTTTCCATGACCAACACTCGCAGGCTTGGGGGCCAGACTCAGGCCTGCAGCCACCTCAGGGGGGTCTCCCCCTGGGGCTGGGGACAGCAGTGACACTGTGCATCTGCCATCGTGCGGCAGCTGAGGGGATGTTGGGGGGGTGAGAGCCTGTAGATGTGGAGCATGACCTGGCTTTCCTTTCTTTTCCAGAGCAAGCGGCCATCTGGGATGCCGTGGCCGACTACATTCAAGACCAGCTTCTGCTGCACAAGGTGGGTGAGACCCCCACGTCCTCTTCATCCACCCAGGGGTGTGGAGATTCCCCATGGCCCTGAGGCATGGTCTGCAGTTCCTCTTCCCCTCCTCAGAGAGCAGGAAACTTGCCCCAAAAGTCCCCACCAGTGGGACAAACGGGTCCTGCAAAGGTGATACCACCTCTGGTGGGTGGTATTGGACTGCAGGGCTGATCCCAGCCACTGGAGACCCCTGGGTGCCCTTGGGCTGCTTCTGCCCTGACTCCAGCACTGATTATTTTGGAGGGGAAAGAAGAAGGAGAGGACTTGGCATCTCCTTCCCAAAGATCCTCCCATTTCTATGGCTTCTGCCTCTGAACAGCAGGAGCAGAAGGAGGGAGAGGGTCCAGCCTGAAGCATCATCCCCAGACAAGGTTAATCCCAGCTCTTCCCTCCAGCCAGTCCTCACCCTTTGGCTCTTCTCTTCCATCTGCAGGGGGTCCGAATTCCCAGCCTGGGCTCCTTTGACGCTGTCCCCACACAGATGCAGGCTGGAGATGAGGCTGTAACTATCCAGTGCCCTACGTTTCGCCTGGCCAGGAACGTTACAGTTGTCCACAACCTGATGGATGATGAGGCCTACCTGCCTGGTAAGGTCACCCATTAAACCCTGGCTGGTACATTCCTTCCCTGAATCTGCAATGCTTCCCTAAAGCAACTCCTCCTTTGCAGAGCAGGTCCAAAAATGGGGGTTTTCTAGGCGATGCAATGATTGTAATATACACGCAGGAGGGTCACCACGTGAGTGTCTCAATCCCTCTTGTGTGGTTTTCCAGGCAACAAGGAGGTGGAGCCCCTCAAATACAGCAAGGTGGCCAGGGCGGCCTCTGTGTCCCGGCAGAAAGTGGAGGGCTGCATCCAAGGCACCATGTCCCTCCTCTCTTACTGCCTGGGGAAGGGGAAGAACATCGCCCTTGTCCTGAGGGACGTAGGGGTGCTCCTCATCGAAGGCAGGAGGGTAACAATGAAGTATTTTTCCATCTTCCTGGAGAAGATGTCTGGGAAGAAGAATTTGGAAATGGACGGTTTGAAGGTGAGGATTTTGGCTTCTCCACAGCCTGGGCAGTCCCACAGCAGTGCCCCAGCACTGCTTCCATGTGGCCTGGCCACCAGCCACTCTGGCCAGGGAAGAGCTACGGTCCTACCAACCCTCACTGCCTTGGGCTCCTCCGATACCAGATGCCTCAGCTGTGCTGAGGAGGACATTGTGCCATCTTCCTGCTCCTCTGTTGCAGATCCACCAGCTGCTGGACATGGTGGTGTCCCAGGGAGTACCTCTGGCCTCACTGACAAGTTCTGGCCGCGTCATTGTCTTTCCAGAGTGAGTATGTCTGTGGATGCAGCCTCTAGTTGGTAGCATTTGCTTGCTCCACGTGGCCACCAGTATCCTGTGGAGTGGCTGTCATTCATGTCCCCTGTGAGGCACATCTGATGGGAACGATGGAGGACTTCAGGCAACATCTTCTTCCCATCACGGCCAGGACTTCTTTGTAGGGTGACTCCATTTCCCAGAAGGGTGTTTGGGATTGGGGTGGAATCAGCTTGGGGTAAAAAGTGGGGTTTTTTTGTTCAATGCCAAAATCTGCTGGTGAGCAGGTTTGATGGTGCTGTGGGTCACGCTGGTGTCACCTCATCGTTTCTAGGTATGAACTGGAGTTTGTGCCCAGACAGCTACCAACACCCAAGAACCCACCCAAGGACCCTTCCGAGGCCTCAGAAGAAGACCCTGGTGAGGATAATGAGAAGGAAGAAGAGACTTTGCCAGCTCTTGGGCAAGGCGTGGCAGGTAAAGTGGTTCCTTTCCATACGTAGCCAACCAGTTTCGGTGATATATTGGGGAAAATCCTTTGGTCAGGATTGTCAAAAGGATCCCAACTTGTGCCCAAGCTTTGGCACAGCTCAGCACAGCCATTCTTTGCTAATGACTCGTTGGCTTCCACAAAACTGAAGTCCAAGGTTGGGATGTGCCCAAGGGAGGATGAAGGTTCAAGGTCCCTGGGAAACATCCACTCTGGAAGAGTCCATGTCCCGTCACCGGCACCACCCTGCTCCTCCTTCCCAAATCTGGCACCAATAAGTGTCACAAAAACATGTTTCACCATGGAAAGGAGAAGCCTGGCAAGAGCTGATGTGACATGAGACTGCGAGGGGAGCAGAACAGCCCTCTTGGATGTTCTGGGAAGAGGCCTGAGCACCACATAGTGGGACCAAGGCCAGCAGCATCCCAACAATGCTCTTCTGACAAGATCTTCCTTTCCTAGTTCCAGGGATGTTTCTTGAACTGCCCCCGCCTGCCTATTCCTCCTTGATTCACAATAAAGCCCGACAGCTCCAGGTATTGGAGGAGGGGGAGAAGAAGGAGATGTCTCAGCCCAGGTGAGTCTGCAAGCCCAGGACTGGTGTCTGAGGCAATCATCCCCCTCTGCTCTGCACTGGTGAGGCCCCACCTCAGGGGCTGTGTCCAGTTTTGGGCCCTTCACCACAAAAAAGACATTGAGGGGCTGAAGTGGGTCCAGAGGAGGGCAACGGAGCTGGTGAGAGATCTGGAAAGTAAGTCTTATGAGGGGAGGCTGAGGGAGCTGAGGGTGTTCAGCCTGGAGAAGAGGAGGCTGAGGGGACCCCTGGCTCTCTACAACTCCCTGAAAGGAGGATGTAGCCAGGGGGGGTCACAGCCAGAGGTCCAAAGCCCCAAACCCTGCGTGTCCTCACACAGACTCCTCCCGTTGTGTCCTTTCAGGAGGCGGCCAAAGATCCCAGAAGAATCCTCTGGAAAAAATCAGCCTGTGACAGCCCAGCCCAAAGGCGAATCCAAGCCCAAAGGCGAATCCAAGCCCGAAAGCCCATCAGCAAAGCAGAACCCTGGGCAGGCAGCAAAACCTCGTTGGGGCAAAGGAGAAGGACAAAAAACGAAAGTTCCCATCGGTAAGGAACGGGATAGAAACAAAGTCTTAACAGCACCCTCTGAATCCCTGCAAACCCCTCCTGGAACAATCAGAGAGGGACCTGTCACTGCCGAAAGCAGATGGCTGCCTGAACACCTTAAGTACAAGGTCTTCATTCCAAAACCACCAAGACCTGAGGCGGAGCAACTACTGAAATCAAGGCCTGAGAGGTTCTGGTCAGTGGTGAAGGAACCACAGAAGAGCATATTAGGGGGATACATCTCTAAGCACTCCCTTTTGGTGCCACCGTTGTTCCAGAAATCCCTGTCTGTGCAGTGCCAGCCACTGCAGGCCAGCTCTGTGGGCACCAGGATGCAGTGGCCCTGGCTGATGTGATCAGAGGTGCCCAGAGCAGAGGGAGCAGCACCCGTCTGCCTTTGGGATGCAAGGAGCTCGGGAGAGAGATGAATAAAAACATGATGCAGAGAAGTTGCAAGAGTTGCTTCTTTAATTGTTCCGAGCGGTCTGTCACCTGGAGCAGGCAGAAGGGTTTCCCAGTGGGCCACGGCTCTGACATCAGCCCAGTGCGGTGCTGGAAGAGATGCCATCTGAGGGCCTTTCCCTCAGGAGCTTTCCCATCCTGAGGGACCTTTCCCATGGTCACTGTGGAAAGGAACCTGCTTTCTAGGGCAGGAGAGGGCAACCGGGCGCTCGGAGCAAGGCGGTGAGAAAGGGAATGTCCCTTGGAGTGGGAATGGAGTGGAGGGAGCGCAGCTGGGGAAGCATGGAGGGCACCTACGTGCACAGGGAGTGGAGGCCACCTCAGCTTTGCCCCAGGCCTGTAGGAGACCAGGGAAGGCCAGAGAGCAAGGCTGAGCCCAGCTCTGCTGAGCTGGACTTTCCACTGGCCCTGTGTCACCAGCGGGCACTGACCAGGGGCAGGGGCAGCCCCATCACAGGGGGCAGCTGGTCAGTGGTGGCCATGTCAGGGTGGGCAGCAGAGCCAGCAGTGGCTGTGTCACCGTGATGTCACGCTGGGTCTGCTGAGGTGGACTTCCCAATTCCACTTAAGGGTGGCATTGCTGATTCCATTTCAGCTACAGACACCGAGGCAGGCACAGCAACAATTTCACGTGGAGAAGAGACTCCTTGGGAGTCTGGTGTTGCTACCCAGGATCTCTCCTCCCTCAACAGGAGGCAAAAGGTCTCCAGGAAAGGCCTGGGAGGAGTCCCTGCGGAGGTGCCAGACGTGGGTCTGACTCCTGCACATAAAACTCCGCTGCTGGCTTCCTTCCAGGAGTCTGGGGCTGCTGCCCGGGACTTCAGCTCCTTCCACAGGAGGCCAGAAGGTTCCAGGAGATTCCTGGAAGCAGTTTTGAGGAGCAGCTGGGCACCGGTCTGCCTCCGTTATACACAAAAGTCTGCAGGGAGTCCTCTTGGAATTTCAGCTCCCTTTTACAGGAGGCCAGAAGTCTCCAGAGAACACTCAGGAGGGGTCCCAGGCAGCTCCAAGGCATGGGTCTGGCTGCAGCAGACACAGAGCACCCACCTTGGAGGAACCTGGGGCTGTCACCCCAAGAGTTCTACTCTCTCCTGAGCTGGCCAAGACATTCTAGCAGGAAACCTGAACCACAGTCTGAACAACTGGGCAGGAATTCTTCAGTGGGGACAGGTCTCTGCAGGGAGAAACCAGGCTGCACATCAGCAGGAGCCCTTTGCAGCCACAACAGGCGAGTGCTTCACCCCTGAGGATGCAAAACCACCGGAGGAACGACTGCCAAGGAGCTCCTGGGGGTGTCAGCTCCCTCCCAGGTGAGGCACTGCTGCCCTGGAGGGGTACTGGACACCAACCTGGCAGGGGAGGTCCTGCCATGGGAGTGCAAACCACCTCTGGTTTCTGGTTTCCCAGGTGGCTGCATGCATCTGGAGCTTCCTCCTGGTGGAGATGTGCTTTCTGGGGTGTCAACAGAGGAAAGCTCCTCTCAAATGAGGGCTGCCAAACCCACCAAGCTCCTGAGGGAGTCCCAGAGGAGATACCTCCCGCCCCAAGGAGGCAACACCAGCTGAGGTTTGTGTCTGAGGTGGCTCCCAGGAGCTTCCCTTGGGTCCCATCATGGCCTGTGGCCGAGCCGAGGGCGCAGGGCCCAGATGGAGCTCTATGTCCTCACCTCCCATTGCTGCAGACACCGCCATGGCACCAGGCATCTTGCTGCCCTGCATGGCAGGAGGTGCCCTGCTCCTGGAGAGGACACCAGCCAAGAAACCCCCAGGTTTTCCTCACCCCGGGCCTCGCTCTCCCAGACGGGCGGGGAGGCCACAGGAGTTGTCATGGCGACGGGGCCTTCTGGTCCGCCCAGACAGGCCCTGAGGGCCTGGGTGGCTTTGGGAGGTGTTGGGACATTCCCTTCCGCAAAAACATCCTGTCCACCAGGCTTTGTAGTGAATTAAAGGAGGCTGAAGTACAGTTTGAGGCATCTCAAGGTTTACTTGACATAACTAGGCCTCTCTTAGCATAAGTACGAGTTAACAAATACTGCGAGTTTTTGGTTTTCTAACTCAGCCGACCACAAACAGGGGCAGGATAAGTAGCAGGACAACTGTTTTTAGTCACATATGCATTTAATCTTGGAGAAGAAACTTCTCTCTGAAGAACAAAGGGGTTCCGAGAGGGTGGTAGGGTATGGTAATGGACTGTCAGAAAATCATATGTTAATTACTTCCCCAAAATGGCGTGACTATGTATGTATAATGTGCATATATATTGTTAGACTAACTAAATTTTGTTAATTTTGTGACTAGAAGTGTTAGTTGGCAGTATGGGCTGTGGTATAACGAGATGCTGGAATGTGGCCACAGGCTCTGGTCTTGTTGGTGCTGAAGTAAAATGAAAGGACAGCCCAGGTCTGCTCAGAACGTCACCACCTGAGACTAGGATCAGGCTTCAGAGCGTATCAATGTGGCTTTGTATCCTCAGAACCAGTACAATGAGGCTTCAGGACCTAAAAGAAGCTTTAAAGCCTCAAAAATAATGAACATTTGGGTCCTACAGTGATGCTCTCCAGGCTTTAGGCCTGAAAGACCCCAAAATGAGTATTTGGACCCTAAAAACTAGCATTCAGGCACTCAAAATGAGGCTTTGGCCCTTAGAAATGAGTCTTTGTGCTCTCCCAATAAACCTTCAGAGCCTTAAACTGAGGATTTGCCTTTTAAGTGAGGCAATAGACCCTACAAATGAGCAGGGAGGGTGTCAAAATGAGGCTTGGGATCCTTAAAATGAGGGCAAGGATCCTAAAAATGAGGCTTTGGGCCTTAAAAATGAGGCTTTGGCCCACATAAAAGAGACTTTGGAAACCTAACAGGTTCAAAAATGTGGATTTGGCCTCCAAAAGTGAGTGTTTGGGTGATTAGAGCGAGGCTTTACGCCCTAGAATTGATGCTTTTGACTCTAAAAATAAAAGAATATGAAAACTAAAGATGATGCATGCAACAAACACTAAAAGTGTATCTTGTACCTTCAAAATCAGGGTTTGGGCTTTAAAAATAAGGGTTTGGATCTGGAAAATGAGGCTTTGAACACTGAAATGAGGTTTTAAGACACTGAAAAGGATGGCTTAAGCCCTAAATTGAGGGGGTTGGACCCTTAAAATAGGGGGTTTTGCCTTTAAGATGCAGCTTTGGACAATATTTAGAGGCTTTGTGCCCTAAACACGACGGTTGTGAAACAAAAGGGAGGATTTGGAAGTCAGAAAGGAGGGCTTTTTAGCCAAAGTGGGGGCAGATCTAGTAGCCCAGAGGGGTGTGACTTTGGTGGTGGCCACACCTCAGCTGGAGGTGCCTGGAGAGCTCTCAGTGTCCCCTCCGACCAGAATTACTCTGTGATTTTATGAATTCCCTCAGTAGAAAGACCTGACTGGAGAAGCTCAGCTAGACAGGGTGACAGGTACAGAGAGCCCAGCGAGACACAACTCACCCCAGCACCGAGCTCCTGCTTTTGGGGAGGTCCCTCCATTGTGGCAATTTGAGAAGATGTTCTAATTCCCAGCCTGGCACTCTTGGGTCTCCTCAAAACCAGTGCTGAAAAACCTGGCCCCACAAAAGTGACCTTCAGCTTGGAAACCACTCATCATTTGGCTCCTTCTCCAGATGCTGGAGGGGGTCCTGTATGGACAGTTGGGTTCCTGGGCTGAATAGGATGGATTTGACAACTTGGTGGCCCCCAGGTTGGCCAGACAGCAGAGTTACTTGGAGAATTTCATAGGTGGAGATGTAAACTGGAGATAAACTGGATAAACTGGGAGATAAATCATAGAACTGATAGTAACTGAATGCTGATATAACTAGGACAGTAAAGAGCCCTGGCTTGATCCCAAGTGGAATTAGAAAGTCCAGCTCAGCAGAGCTGGGCTCAGCCTTGCTCTCTGGGAAAGTTGAGGTGGCCTCCACTCCCCATGCACGTAGGTGCCCTCCATCCTTCCCCAGCTGCGCTCCCTCCACTCCATTCCCACTCCAGGGGACATTCCCTTTCTCACCGCCTTGCTCCGAGCGCCCGGTTGCCCTCTCCTGCCCTAGAAAGCAGGTTCCTTTCCACAGTGACCATGGGAAAGGTCCCTCAGGATGGGAAAGCTCCTGAGGGAAAGGCCCTCAGATGGCATCTCTTCCAGCACCACGGGGCTGATGTCAGAGCTGTGGCCCACTGGGAAACCCTTCTGCCCACTCCCGGTGACAGACCAGTGGGAACAATTAAAGAAGCAACTCTTGCAACTTCGCGTCGTGGTTTTATTCATCTCTCTCCCGAGCTCCTTGCATCCCAAAGGCAGACATTTTTCTGAAAAAAGAAAAAAAAAAAAAGAGAGACTCTTCTAAGAATAGCCCACTGCACTTTTCGGGAGGTCTTTGCCCACATGCAGATCCCTTGGGATGGCGTCAGGTCAGGACACTGAGGGCAGGGCATTTCTTTCTCTCCCTCTCTTTACCTTTTCTCTGCAGCCTCTCCAGCAGCAGCGCTTTGCTCTGCTCCCAAGCTTTGCCAGACCTTCCCCAAAAAGCCTTTCTCTTCCCACCAGGAACATAAAGAAGCAACGAGCTGGGAAGGAAGAGTCCCTTCTCCAGCCCTGAGTATCCTTGCGGTTAGTTATGCCTTCTGTATGTGGCCAAAGGACATGGCCTTGTGTGTCCCCTGAGGCTACAGGAGAGAGGGCAGTACTGGAGAATGAGTACCCTCAGCCCTGGTGGTGGAAGGGCCCAAGGGGGTAACAGCCATGACACCAACAGGCACTAAGGACTCTTTGAAGGCTCATCATAGAATCATGGAATCATAGAATGGTCAGAGTTGGAAGGGACCTTCAAGATCATCAAGTTCCAACCCCCCTGCCCTGGGCAGGGACACCTCTCCCTAGAGCAGGTTGCTCCAAGCCCCATCCAACCTGGCCTTAAACACTTCCAGGGATGGGGCATCAACAACTTCCCTGGGCAAACTGTTCCAGTGCCTCACCACCCTCACAGTAAAGAACATCTTCCTAAGATCTCATCTAAATCTCCCCTCTTCCAATTTAAAACCATTCCCCCTCATCCTGTCACTAGACTTCCTGACCAAGAGTCCCTCCCCAGCTCTCCTGGAGCTCTCTTCAGATCCTGGAAGGCTGCTCCAAGGTCTCCCCAGAGCCTTCTCTTCTCCAGGCTGAACAGCCCCAGCTCTCTCAGCCTGTCCTCATAGGAGAGGTGAGGGTCCCTGCTGTCCCTCCAGCTCTGCATATCTACAAGGACACTGATCCAAATCCCATACCTGCTTTGACACCTCGGGTGTTACCTCTCTCTGCTGTGGGCACCTCCAGTCCTGATCACCCCAGCCAGGGCCAGCTGGGCAGCCTTGATCTCTTCTGGTAGTAGCATCGCATCGCCCCCTCGTCCACTGGTGGTGTCAGAAAGGAGGTGTCGTAGAGGTTCACCTCGAGTGGGCTGCCCTCAGAGCTTGATGGTGACAGTAAGGCTATCGCAGGTGGCAGAGGCAGGGTCTGGGCTCCACAGCTGCAGAAGATCTTCCCTTTGCCCGTGTTCCGCACGCTGTCTCCACGGGCCTCCTCCTCTCCTTGTTTCTTTCCCCTGCACCTCTGACCTTCTGCTGCCTGTGTTCGGCCCAGCTGCGGTGCCCGGTCCTTGGGCACAGGTCTGCCCTTCCTCTGGCTGGTCACAGACTGCTTTTTGGCAAGGGATGCCCCTGGGATTGCTGGCAGCCGCCTGGAAGGACAGAACAGGAGGCGTCTGCATGCAGACATGAACAACTTGGGGCCACATCCTGCCCCAAATGCCACCAGCCTGTTTGCAGAGGCACCAGCAGCTGAGCTGATGGCCACGTTCAGGTTAGAAAAGGAAAATTCCTGAGCTGGGACCTCAGCTGACACATGGCTGTCTCCATGTGCCGCCCCAGAAACCACGCTGGGGCTCTCCTGAGGGGAAAGAGAGGAGCCAGCCCTGTGAAACGGGGGGCCCCCGGCAGCCTCACCCCACCCCTCCGGACGCTGCCTTCCCCATCGACAGGTGGTGATGAACAGTGAGAGGTTGGGATGGGGAACTGACTCCTGCTGGGTCAGAGAAGAACCCTGTGCAGATGCCAACCCTGAGCCTCCACTCCAGACTCACCTGAGCCGAGAGGAGTTCCTCATCTCCGCTGCCTTCTTATCCCAGAGCTGCTCACGTTCGCTGGTAGTCAAGCTTGAAGAAGCATGCAGGGGCACTTCAGGAAACCTCACTGGAACTGGGAAGGAGAGACCTCGTCAGAAGAGCATTGTGGTGATGATGGTGGCCATGGTGACACACAGAGGTGCTCAGGCCTC
This sequence comes from Thinocorus orbignyianus, assembly GCA_013400375.1. Taxonomy (NCBI): domain Eukaryota; kingdom Metazoa; phylum Chordata; class Aves; order Ciconiiformes; family Thinocoridae; genus Thinocorus; species Thinocorus orbignyianus. Next base: position 29,363 of record VXBW01005542.1, on the reverse strand, counting down.
TTCTTCCCCAAACACCCCAGAGGGCTGTTCTGCTCCCCCTGTAGCTGCCGTATCCAGAAGCCTTGCATCCTCCCCAATGCTGGCTCTTGCCCAGCTCCCCAACTCCGTGGCACAACAAAGGCTTGTGACCCCGTGATCTGCTCCAGATTTGGGAAAGGGGAGCTGGTGCTGTTGAAGTGATGGTCTTTTGGGGATGTAGTTCCTTAAGGGGGAGTACAGGGCCTTGGATTGCATCCTCCCACCATACCCTTGGGCACCCCAGGGCTTTGCTATGGTGAAGCCAAGGAGTGCTTTGGAAAAAAGGCCATGCCAAGCTGGTGTGAAATTTTGGAACAAATCAGAGTATTTTGGCAATCATCACCGAGGATTTTCCCCATCAGAAGCTGGTTGCCCAAGCTGGGAGCCTGTTTTACCTTCTGTGTCTTGCCTGAGGGGTGGCAAACCTCCTTTTTTCTTCCTCTTGTTCTTAGCTGGGACTTTTCTCAAGGCCTTCAGAGGGTCCCTGTGGGTTGATTTGGGCACAAACTCCAGCTCAAACCTAGAGACAAACATGACACCAGCATGACCTACAGCACCCTCAGCCCTTGCCGTGTGCTGCGATCCTCTGCTCACAGGCAGATTTTGGCACTCTTGTACAGGCTGTTGTTTCCTCAAGTCAACTGTCCCCTGGCAAACAGGCCCAGATCCCCTAAATTCCTGTCCCATCAGATTTGTCCCACGGGCCAGGCACATAAACGATAATCACTGCCTGTGTCCCCGTAGGAGGACACTGGTGGTCCCAAGGACCAAATGCTACCAAAGCCCAGCTGATCAGCTGCCCCTGCTGTGAGCGTACTCACTCAGGAAAGATGATAACCCGGCCACAGAAGGTCAGGGAAGCGATGGGTATGGCCCGGGACACCACCATTTTCAGCAGCTGGGGCACCTGCAACAGACGAGCACGAAGATGGCAGGAAATCTTCACCGTTTCCAAAGCATTCTGTTTAAGAAGAGTCTAAGGCAGTGAGAGATGTTGAAGCTGTAGCTCTCACTGGTCAGGAATGGCTGGCCACACAAAAGCCCTGCTCTGGGGCACTGTGGTGGGACAGCCCAAGCAGCGGGCGAACCAAAACGCTCACCTCAAACGTGGCCCTTTCCAGGTTCCTCTTCCCAAACATCCTCTGCAGGAAGTCATAGTAGAACCTCATTTTTACCTTCAGGCCTTCAATGAGGAGCACCCCTATGTCCCTCAGGACCAGGGCGACATTCTCCCCTTTCCCCAAGCAGTGGGAGAGGAGGGAGGTGATGCCTTGGATGCAGCCTTCCACCTTCTGCCGGGACACAGAGGCCGCCCTGGCCACCTTGGCATATTGCAGGGGCTGCAGCTCCTTATTGCCTGGAAAAAAACCCAAGAGGGATAGGGAGGCTCCCCCACTGGCCTTCCTGCACACGTTTCCCCAGGGCTGCATATGGCAGGCGCTGCCCAAAACTTGCATTTCTGGACCAGCTCTGCAGAGGGGACAGTTTGCTTTCAGAAAAGGGATGCAACAATCCCCCCGTCCCCCTGATCCTGCAGCCAGCCAGGGTTTAATCCCCACGTCTTACAAGGCAGGTCGTCCGTATTGTTCATGAGATTGTGGACTTCTCTGAGGTTCTTGGCCAGGCGAAACACGGGCCGCTGGATAACCAAAATCTCCTTCCCAACCTGGGCCCCTGTGGGGACAACGTCAAAGCAGCCGAGGGTGGGAATTCGGACCCCCTGCAAGTAGAACAGAAGGGAATGGCTGAAGGGTGAGGACAGGCTGGAGGGAAGAGTTGGCATTAGCCCCATCCAGGGACAGTACTTTGGGCTGGACCCTGCCTGCTCCTGCTGTTGAGAAGCATGAGTCAGGGCAGTGGGGACAGCTTTGGGGAGGAGATGCCGAGTCCCCTCCCTCTGCTTTTCCCTCTAAAAGAGCAGCGCTGGAGTCAGGGCAGAAGCAGCTCAAGAGATCTCCAGCGGCTGGAATCAGCCCTGCAGTCCAATACCACCCACCAGAGGTGATAACACCTTTGCAGGACCCGTTTGTCCCACTGGTGGGGACTTTTGGGGCAAGTTTCCTGCGCTCTGAGGAGGGGAAGAGGAACTGCAGACCATGCCTCAGGGCCATGGGGAATCTCCACACCCCTGGGTGGATGAGGAGGACGTGGGGGTCTCACCCACCTTGTGCAGCAGAAGCTGGTCTTGAATGTAGTCGGCCACGGCATCCCAGATGGCCGCTTGCTCTGGAAAAGAAAGGAAAGCCAGGTCATGCTCCACATCTACAGGCTCTCACCCCCCCAACATCCCCTCAGCTGCCGCGCGATGGCAGATGCACAGTGTCACTGCTGTCCCCAGCCCCAGGGGGAGACCCCCCTGAGGTGGCTGCAGGCCTGAGTCTGGCCCCCAAGCCTGCGAGTGTTGGTCATGGAAACGCTCCTGCAGGGGCTGTGGGTGCCCGCACCTCCAGCGGTGATGCTGGGCATGATGAAGGCGTGCTCCATCCCATCCCAGAACTCCATCTTCCTCCTCCTCACGCTGGCAGGTTGCTCCTTAGTGGTGGCAGCCATGTGGGAGCTCATCCCTGTTCTTCCTATGGACACTTTTCCAGGGTGTGGAACCCCCTGCCCTGTGGCCTTTTATCCCCCTTTGTGGCCGTGTCACAGACCCAGTGTGACATCACGGTGACACGGCCACTGCTGGCTCTGCTGCCCACCCTGACATGGCCACCCCTGACCCGCTGCCCTCTCTGATGCTGCCCTGGTGCCTGAATTTGAGTGCTCAAAACAAGGTGCCCCAGGTGTTTCTCAGCACCCAGTGGGGATGAGCTGGGAGAGAGGACATTCTGACCGCACCTAAGGAAACAGCCACGTGTGCTGCAAACACAGGGAATATGTCATCTCAGTGATCACAGAATCAAATATCTCAAGTTGGAAAGGACCTGTAAGGATCGAGTCCAACTCCCTGCTCCTCACAGGATTACCTAAAATTAACCGTATGAGGGAAGCCTGGCCCCCGACAATCCCGGGTAGACGTTATGGCTCCTAGGTGCCCCGGGGCATGCTGGGAGCTGTAGTCCGGACGCGGGTCTCCTGGCGGCCATGTTCGTTTCTGGCCATCATGTCACGCCTCAGGCAGCGGCCGCCATGTTGGTCAGGGGAGGGACAGTCTCCGCTGATTTCAGCTGGGGTTTTGCTGAGGTTAGATGAGATCAAAACACAACGCTTGCCCAGCGCAGATGGCTCCCTTGGTCTTTCTAGAGCTTCTAAAAGTGTTTTTTTTTTGGGGGGGGCAACTGTCAGGTTCTCCACATCTAGGGAGTTTCAACGCGGTACCCGTGTCAGATCAGCAGCCGCTGAAAGATTGCCCCCACATTTTTCACCACAGAAGATCTCAGGTGATAATGTTCTCAGGAGGCAGATCAGCCGTTCCACCTCGCTCTTAAACCTGATTCACAAGCAAAAGGCCAGCCTGAAAATCACGGAAATAACAGCTTATTATCAGAAGCACTGGGCGGTGTTATGGCGGAGGTGCTGATACCTGACACAGGCTTTATGTATTCCATAAGCGGTTAAACTGTAGGGAATGTTCTTCCAGAGAAGAACTGTAGCTATTTCAGTAGCCATCCCAAAGCCTTTCAAGGACTTTCTTCAAGAGAAGAAAGGATGTACGTGGCCTTGAGAACATGGTAGCCTAAGACGGGGATGCAATAAATACAGACATTGTCTGAAAAATGGGTGGTAGCTGGAAGATCACTAACTTTAATGGCTAATTAAGCAGTTAGAGTGTTTTCCCAACAGAAACAGAAGTGCAGGATTCCAGTTGTGGCCTCACCAGTGCAGAGTCGAGGCGGAGAATGGCCTCCCTTGACCTACTGGCCACACTCTTCCTCAAAGCCTCTTCTCTCACACAGAGCTCACCCAGCTCCAGTATGTGCTCCAGCTCATTGAAGGAGAGCCCCAGAAGCTCTGTAGACACACTGGTCATCTCCTTAAAGCGATGGAGGAAGAACACCTGGGCTGCTTCTTGCAGGTTGCGGCAGTAAGCATCATCTGTGAATGTCCAGAGGCAATTTTCCAAGAACATCTGGGATTTGAAGAACAGTCTGACAGTCCCCATGACATTGAACTGGTTGGCTGTAGTCAGCAAACTTTGAACGTTGCCAGCTGTGACCAGTGCTGTCCTCATGTAGGTTGTACTCCGTAACGAGCCACATCACGTCAGGTGGAGCGTTGAAGATTTTATAGACGCTCTTCTCTGTTGCTTCAGTTGCTGGAAAACAAAGCCCTGAAATAAAAACAAAGGAGCACTTTGGATCTCTGGAATGACAGGGGGGCATGGCACTGGGGCTGCCAGTGGTCCTTTCCCTGGCCCTTGCCCCTGCAGGCACAATGGATCTGGAAGCACTTTGGCTCCTTGGTGGAGCTGCTGAGGCCTCTCACTAGGGATCTCTGGTGATGTCCTGCCCCTGAGAGTGAGGGAAAGGGGAAAAAACGTACTTGTTTGCTTCCTGGTGGAAGGTGACCCCATCTTTTGAGCTTAGCCCTGGAGAAGAGTGAAAAAACTGGTGGGTTTTGAGGATGAAGTCACCAGGGGAGCGCGGAGTCCTAAGGTTTGTGGGGGTATGGTGAGTGCTGGAGGGCTGGAGAAGATGCAGCTGGGGCTTGAGCTGACCCCAGGGGTGTAAAATAAAGGCACTGGAGATGGAGCTGAAATAAAAGATCCTGAGGGAAATAGTGCCTGCGGGGCGGGTCTGCAGAAGAAATGACCCAGGGATGCTGGAGGGAATGCTGACCCTGGGGCGGGGGGTGTCCCAGCAGGGACCCCCGAGAGATGCACTTGCCCTTCGGCGAGCTGGGGCTTGGGAGGAGAGGACAGGGGCCAGCAGCAGCCGGGCTGGAGGAGCTGGGGAGGGGGCAGTGACCGGGCCAGCGTGTCCCGGGAGCCGGTCCCCCGCTCCGTTCCCGCAGCTCTCCCCGCAGAGGCACTTCCCGGCCACCGGGAGCGGTTCCGGGTGGCGGAGGCGGGGTCGGTGGCGGCGGCGGCGGGGACCGGAGAACGGCGGAGAGATGGTTTGGGGGGGCTGAAAGGGGTGATGGAGGGGTGGTGGAAGG
>VXBW01005542.1:0-24172 GCA_013400375.1 Thinocorus orbignyianus | reverse complement strand
GGGGCGGGGAGAGGGGGGGGGGGAGGGTTGGGGGGGGGGGAAGGGGGGGGGGGGGGGGGGGGGGAGGGGATGGGGGGGTGAGGAGGGTGATGAGGGGGATGGAGGTGGGGAGTGGAATCCGAGGTCTGACCGTTCCTTCCTTTCCCCGCAGCGGTTCCGCTTCTGCGGGGACCTGGATTGTCCCGACTGGGTCCTGGCCGAGATCAGCACCCTGGCCAAAATCGTTAAGTGTCCCCCCAACCCCCTCTGTCACCCACCTACCCCCACACTCCCTCCTCTTTCTCACACCTCACCTTCCCCCCGCAGTCCTCGGTGAAGCTGAAGCTGATCTGCGTCCAGGTGCTGCGGGACCTGATGGGGGAGGCCATGGAGGTGAGTGGGACACCCCCTCCCCCCAGCTCAGAGCCTTATTAACTGCATAATTAGCAATATTACAGAGCTTTGGACCCTTTACACAAGCCTTAGCACCATCCAGGTCTTGATGTAATAGTAGGGCTGTTAATTATCAGCAATGTTAATGCTAAAGAATGATTGGTAATGAGTGTGTTAACGTGGTGGCGCGGTCCCTGGCGTTCTCTCCCACAGTATGAGAAGATCCTGAAGCTGACCTCGGATGCCAAGCTGGGTGAGCGATGCCATCCTGTCCCCGAGCCAGGGGGATGCCAGCCCCGGAGATGAGAGCTGCTGACCCTCCGTCTTGCCCTGCAGAGACGGGGGACGTGAAGGCCACCATCGCCGTCCTCGGCTTCATCCTTTCCAGTGCTGCCAAGCACAACGTGGACAGCGAGTCCCTCTCAAGCGAGCTGCAGCAGCTGGGGCTGCCCAAAGGTAGGGGAGGGACCCCTGGGGTGGGCACTGCCAGCTGGGCATGGGATGGCAGCCACGCTGTCCCCTCTGGTGGCCTTACTAGGGTTGCAGGGGGGTTTCTTGTCTATTCCACGCCGGACAGAGCACGCTGGAGGGTTGTGCCGATCCTATGAGGAGAAGCAGAGCTCCCTTCAGGATAGACTGAGGGCCTGTAGCCTGCGATGTGAGTATGGTGTAGGAAGCTTGGGGAGGTTCCTGGTGGTGGTGGTGGTGAAGCCCCAGCACCCTGGGGTGTTGACGTGGGCCACCCTCCTGCCCCCAGTGAGCCGGCTGGACTCAGTGGGCTGGCGGGTGGATTACACCCTGAGCTCCAGCGAGCTGCAGGATGTCAACGAGCCCCTCGTGCACCTGAACTTCCACCTGCGGGACGGGGAGCATGATGGGCCAGTGGCCATCCCCATGATCCTCTCCGCTGACAAATTCCGGGTGCTGCTGGCAGGTGAGGCCGGCGGAGGGAGTTCAGGGAGCCCAGGTCCCCAGGAAGCGGTGGGGATGCTGGTATTCCCCCTCCCAACACCTTCTTCATCCCTCCTCAGAGCTGAAGCAGGCCCAGGCCTTGATGAACACCCTTTTCTGAGACGTCAGCAGAAGGAACAGCGGTGGTTTGCGACCACGCTGAATGGTGGAGCAGGACCTGGTGGTGGGCCTGGACCTGGTGGGTCTGACTGGACCCTGGTGTGGCCTGGCTTGGGATGGAGGGGGGAAGCTGGGGGTGGCCCGTGGTGAGGTTGTGCCCAAGGAGAAGCCCCAGTAAAGATACCAGTGACCATTCCAAACTGTCTCCCGCCTGTTTATAGAATCATAGAATCTTCCAGGCCAGCAGGGACCTCCAAAGGTCATCTGGTCCCACCTCCCCGCAGTCGCAGGGACAGCCCCAACCAGCCCAGGTTGCCCAGGGCCTCATTGAGCCTCACCTGGAATATCTCCAGGGAAGGAACCTCAACCACCTCCCTGGGCAACCTGTTCCAGTGTTCCACCACCCTCAGAGGAAAGAAATTTTTCCTAATATCCAATCTAAATCTGCTCTCCAGCTTAAAGCCATTGCCCCTCATCCTGTCACTGCAGGCCTTTGGAAACAGACTGTCCCCAGCTCTCCTGGAGCCCCTTCAGATCCTGGAAGGCTGATCTTAGGTCTCCCTGGAGCCTTCTCTTCTCCAGGCTGAACAACCCCAGCTCCCTCACCCTGTCCTCAGGTGCTCCAGCCCCCTGCTCATCTTCATGGCCTCCTCTGGACCCGCTCCATCAGGTCCATGTCCTATACTGAGGGCTCCAGGCCTGCACACAGGACTCCAGGTGGGGTCTCATCAGAGCAGAGCAGCAGAATCCCCTGTCTGGATCTGCTGGCAACAGGTTTTGATGCAGCCCAGGATGGGATTGATCTTCTGGGCTGCAAGTGCCCTCTGCCTGCTCATGTCCAGCCTCTCCTCCATCAGCACCCCCAAGTCCCTTTCCTCAGGGCTGCTTTCTAACACCCCATCCCCTGGTCTGTATGACAGTGAGGATTGTTCCTGCCCAGGTGCAGAACCCTGCACTTGCTCTTGTTGGACCTCATGAGGTTCACCTGGTCCCACCTCTCCAGCCTATCCAGGTCTCTCTGGATGACATCCCATCCCTCCGGTGTATGACAGCACCACACAACTTGGTGTCACCTGCAAATTTACTAATGGTGCTCTCAATTCCTTTGTCTATATCATTGATAAAAACGTTAAACAGTCCCGGTCCCAGCACGGACCCTTGAGGGACACCACTTGTGAGTGCTCTCTATCTGGACAGGGCGGTCTCCGTGTCATGGCGACGCGGTAGGACTACAACTCCCAGCATGCACCGCTCTCCCGCCCAGCCCGCGTAGCCAATGGGAGGCGGGCGGGGGGAGGCCTGTATCCAGGCAACGGGGCGGCGGGCGGCGCTGAGGCGACTGAGGCCTGGCGGCTTCTTTGGGTGTCCTCCGGTCGGCCGCCATGCCCGAGGGCCCGGAGCTGCACCTGGCTGGTCGCTACATCAACGAGACATGCGATGGGGTGGTGTTTTCGGGCGGCGTGGAGCGGTCGGAGGTGAGCAAAAACCCCGAGGTGCCCTTCCGCAGCGAGGCCTACCGCATCTCGGCCTCCTCCCGGGGCAAGGAGCTGCGCCTCACCCTGACCCCGCTAGGCCCCGGCGAGCCCCAGCACCTCGTCTTTCGCTTCGGTATGTCGGGGTCGTTCCGGCTGTGCCCCGTTGCTCAGCTCCCCCGCCATGCCCACCTCCGTTTCCTCACCCGGGAGAGCCCACCCCGTGCCCTCTGCTTCGTTGACACTCGCCGCTTTGGCTCATGGCGGCTGGGGGACGCCTGGCAGGCGGACCGTGGGCCCTGTGTCCTGTCCGAGTACCAGGCCTTCAGGTGAGCACCCTGACAGCCACGGACCTGCTCCAGGGAAGGTTGTCCCCCTCCACTCCCTGCCGCCACCACTTTGTTTCGGCTGCTTTCACTGCAGGGCTATGCCCAGGTGGACCTGCCTGATGATCCGCACTCTATTGCAGAGAGAATGTGCTGAAGAACCTGGAGGACAAGGCTTTTGACAAGCCCATCTGTGAGGCTCTCTTAAACCAGAAGTTTTTCAATGGAATTGGGAATTACCTCCGTGCTGAGATCCTCTACAGGTAAAGTGGGCTGAGGACCCACTGACTTATTGTGGAGGTTTGGTCTCCCAAGAGTTTGCCAGAGCCTGATGGCTCCTTGGCTAATCCTCCTCACCTGGTAGGCACAGGCAAGGCCCAGAAGCAAGAGTTCTGGCTTGTGTGTAACAGATGGACTCTCTCAGGTCGAAGATCCCTCCCTTTGAAAAGGCTCGGACAGTGCTGGAGGCCCTGAAGGATCAGGAGCAGGCGAGGAAGAAGAAGGTAAGGAATACCTGGTGCTTTCACAGGCTCGGGAGGGGGCAGGTTTCTGGATAGATTTGTTTGCCTGTGGCCTTGTGGAATGTCTCGGCAGTTCTCTGGGCTCCCAGGACCCAGGCTGAGCTGAGAAGTGTTCCTGATTCCAGTTTGGGCTCAGCAGGGATCGAGGTGGTTGAGTTTGCTTCCAACCCCCAGACTTATCTCAGCCCGGCTGCCCTTCTCTGTCTCTGCTTTCAGCTTAGCTGAGCATGAAGCTCTGCTTTGGGTCTGTTTTGGGCTCGTTCCAGCCCAGGGTTTGGGGCTTGTTTTCAGTTCTTGTTTGGTTCCTCACTCTGATGGGGCAGAACATGGGTCAGGAGCCCCTTGCAGAGCTCAGCCAGCCCCTGCCACTACCGCTGTCAGGAGGCATTTGCCTCTCTGTGTCTTTCCCAACCCAAGGGGCAAGCATTTTCCCATCACAGCTATAACACATGCTGTGTGGGATCCTTCTCCTCCAGCATTTTACTGTCATAAACTGCCATAAACACCCACAAACAGCCCTGCCTGAGCACGTCTGCCCCTCCAGTGGAGCGGCAAATGAGGTGCAGCAGTTCTGTAACCTCACACGTGTGTGGTGTTCCCTTTGCATGTGGCTGGGCTGACAGGCTGTGACAGCTCCCTGGGCACATGCCGGGGTGATGCACCCATATTGGGAGGCACCCAGCTTCACCCATCTCTTGGGAGCGTTTGGGGTGAGGGAAACAAACTTAAGATCTCTGGGGAAGGCGACAGCAGAGCCCACAGCTGATCTCACAGCCTTGGGGGAGAGAAGGTCTCTATTTTAAACAAAAAATGTGTGACCTGAGGGCTGTTTTTACAAGCTGCGGGTGTTCCTGTGTGCCAGCCCTCTCCCATGTCTTTTCTAGCTGCAGGGAATACACCAACATGCAGTTTGCATCCTCAGTGGGGTGAGCTCAGGACTGGCACATGCCCTGGAAGGGCACTGGGTGGGAAGCTTGGCAGCTCAGGAGGGCGAGATGGAGAACTGGGTGGTTGTTGAGGAGGAGACACCCCGAGGAGGCTGGGGCAGCTGGCAGGTGACTTCTCTCCCCTTCTTCCCTCTCGCCTGCAGAATCCTTCCCTGACACTGAGCAAGAAGCTGAAGCTGATGCAGGAGAACCCGGATCTCCTGGAGCTGTGCCACACTGTGCCCATGGAGGTCATCTCGCCGGGTGAGGACAGGGTGACAGGACAGGGACAGCTGGGGGTGGTGGGGAGGCCTGGACTTTGCCTTCCCAGCAGCGGGGGGCGTGGGAGGGTGTCGTTGACATCATGGTCGCTGCTTCCTTTCTATTTCTGTCCTTTCCTTCCTTCCCTTCCCAGAAAATAAGCTCTTTGACCCAGATGATGCCAGTAACTACGCTGCTTTCAAGGACTGGCTGCAGTGTTACTTGGTGCCTGGCATGAGCTCCCTGCGTGATCGCAACGGCAGGACCATATGGTTCCAGGTAGGACTCTGGGGTCACTGCCTGGGGCTGGGGACCCCCAAACCTCTCCTCCAAGGGGACACCAGCCCTTTTTCTGCTTCCTGAGACCCGCTCCCAGCATTGTGCCATGTCACTGGGGGCCTCCCCTCTCAACCAGACTGTTGTGATCACTGGATGTGGAGGTGACAGGGATTCTCTGTGTGGTGGCACCTGGCTGAGGGATGGTGGGCAGTCTGGAGCAGAGGGGTTGATGACAGGAACACGGTTTTGGGTGGTGTGGCAGCCCTGTCCTGTCTGATGGGGCCTTGCAGAAGGAGCAGGGGGTGACAGGGCAGGCAGAGCAACCCCTCCTCCTCCGGCTTCCCAGGGAAACATCTCCATTTCCCTATCGCTGTCTGGGCTGTGGGGTGGGGAGGAAGGGGGCACGGATTCTGCTGCCACTACTTGCAGAAGGACTGTGCCCCAGTCACTGCTCTGTCACCTTCCTTGCAGGGAGAGCCTGGCCCCATGGCCCCCAAAGGTGAGTCTCCTCTCTCCTCCCCGTGGGACTTGCTCCGAGAGGGCTGGAGCCTGGGATGCCCCACGCTCACGGCACAGCGAGGGGCAAAGGCAGGAGCAAAGCCCCTTTCCCTGGGGGTTGGTGACAAGCCTGTGATGGCTGGTGGCACAGGGTGACAGCCTGCTGTCCCCAGGGCATCCTGCCTGGGCACAGCCTGAGAGCCACAGCCTGTGCTCCTCCGGGGCTGCGAGCCTGAACCAAGCAGCGTTTTGGCAGGAGTTGGGGAGAGGAGCCTCCTCAGGCCCTTCTTCCACCCCGGTGGCCAATTCCTCACGCATCACCTGGGATGGCATACCCGGGAGGTCACCGTGCCACAGCCTGTCCCATCTCCTCCTCACCCCATCTAACCTGGGTGTGTCTTCCCACACAGGACAAGCGTCCCGCAAGAAACGTGCTGGGCTGAAGGCAGATCCTGAGGCTCCCATCCCCAAGGTAAGAAGCTTTGGTGTGGTTGATGTATCTCCTGCTGGATCTAAAGGCCTTCCCTACCCCCTGCCCTGCTCTGGCTGCTCCCAAATTCATGGTGAGGGCTCTTAAGCTGGAGTTCATCAGCTGGAGGCTCCAAGCACGCTTCTGCTGCTAAGCTCTGGCTCTGTCCATCTAGGTCACCTCCCGTGCCTCGAAACGGCACCCTAAGCATGTGGAAAAGCCCCCGGAGGAGGAGGTGGCTGAGAGGCCGAGGAAGGGCCGTGCTCGCGGGAGGAGGAAAGGAACCGCTGCTCCAGCCTTGCCTGAGCCACCCCTCGGAGCCAGAAGAAGCCTCCGGAAGGCTGCAGGCAGGGGCAGAGGTGAGGCTGGCAATCCCTGCGGATTTCAAGTGCTTGAAATCACATGGACTTTAAAATGGGAACCTAAAAGTGGGCCAGAAGAGAGGATCTGAACCTGCTTGGGGGGACCTGTAGGATTATAATGTTGCTCTGGGAAGGCTCAGAATTTGGGGTAATGGAAAAGCAAAAGTTGGCTGAGTGTTGTTCTACAGCAATTGGCGCTCCCTGGGGTGCCGAGGGGCAGGAGAGGGCCCAGCAGGGGCACCCTGGGTCCTACCCCTCTGACTCCTCATCTTCCTCTCCATCCTGCAGGCACAGCTCCTGCCGTGTGAGTGCCAGGCGGTGCCCTCCTCCCGAGGGGCATTTTAAGGCCGCCAGGGGAGAATTGGGGTTGCTCTTTCCCTGCAGCCTGCCAGCGCGGGAAGGAAAAGCTGGATTTGGTGACGGGGCTGATCTACCCAGCATCCTCCTGCTATCCCCAGGCATTCTGAGGGGGATAAGGGACCCTTCTCTCTGCCTAAAAGTGGATTTTCCACTCCCCACCTCCTTTCTGCCTGCATCATGGAGAGGCCTGTGGTTTTTAGCTGACTATTAAAGTATTTTGTGTAGAAATGACCATGCACACGCCTGGTTTTGTGCTAAGGATAACCCCTCCGTGTGCTCAGCCCCTTCCCCAGGTTTAGGACCCCCCTAAACCTCCCCAAATTCATTCCTGGTCAGGTTAGATGAGGCTCTGAGCAACCTGCTGGAGCTGAAGATGTCCTTGCAGGGCCGGGGTGTGTGTGTGCAGGGACTAAATGTCCTTTAGAAGGTGCCTTATCCCAAACTACTCTGTGATTCAAAACCCAAGGTAAGCTCCCAGGAGCAAGATCCTGCTGAGGACACCAGGAGAGCAGCAGAATCCCCGGGAGGAGGCAGATGAGCTGCAGGTATCTGGAAATAAGTTAAAGAAAGGAGCTGGAGCTTGTTTTCCTGTAATCCTCCTCTTTATTTGTGTTGCCCTTCCGCAAGGGCAGTGCCAGAGGCAGGGAAGGGGAATGACTGTAGTGTATCTTCATGCTGGACAAGCTGAAGGCCACGGCACAAGCTGCAGCTCCCCAAACCTCCCAGGATGGATCGTGGGGATCAGCCTGTCCTAAAGACCAAACCCAGGACACGTGGTGAGCGTGGGGAACTCACTTCTCTCCAGCTGGGCAGGGGACAACCCTTCCTCTGCGCCTGGAGAAGGCGGTTGTTGTGGAGTGCTGCTCTCCCATGGCTCCTGAGGGGATGAGGGGAAGATTCTTCCCTGGATCCACTGCCTGCTTGCACAGCTCTTGGGATGGAGGAAGCCTCGGGCTGTTGATTTGAGCTCAGGGTGTTACTCCTGGTGGCCAGTGTGACTAACAGTGGCGTCACCACCTCAGGACCAAGAGGAGGGAGAGCACACGGAAAGGTGTGAAGGAAAGCTTGATGCCCCGCTCCTCCAGGGACAAGCAGCTCCCGGCCACCGGCCGCTCCAGGAGGTCGCAGCTGGGGAAGCAAGCAGGGGTGGGGTGAGGCCAAAGCGACTCATCTGCCCCCCAACAACACCCCAGGACCCCCCACTATGGACTCACAGCATCGCCTCCTGCACAGGGAGGGAGGTCCGGAGCCAGGCCTCAACCGTGCTGCCGTGCGCCTCGTACAGCCGCACCACCACCGCTCCGGGCCTGTCCTCAGCCTGTGGGGACAGAACAGAGGGGAGGTCAGGGAAAAAGGGAGACAGGCACATCCCACCCTACGCCTGGGGCTACAGCCGGACCCTGGAGATGGTGGCCGAGCATCCCTGCCTGGTGCACACACATTCCTGACCTGCCCCTTCCCTCCTCCTCGCCTGGCAGGACGCACAAACCAGAGGGTTTCTGCTCAGCTGACCCTGCCCACCACCCACGCTGCCAACCAGCTGGCCCAGACTCACTTCCCTCCTAATTCCTGGGGAAACCAAGCTTTTTTCCAAGATTCCAGTGTCTGAATTTGTGCAGGTGATGGACTTTACAGCCAGCTCTGGCAGGGTGGGGGTTCAAGGTCTCAGCATTTTCACGTTAGCCAGGTGCAGGAGGAGGAAGAGCGAGATGAAGGCACTTGACCCGTGCTGCCAACAGGGTTATTTCATACCCTAAACCTCATTTAATATAAATTAGGAAGTTTGCTGAGGAGTTCCCTCTGCTTTCCTGGTCCAGAGAGCCCCTGGCCCTTCCCTTCCTCCCCTCGCTGTGGCTGTCCCTGCTGGGAGCACAGGGCTTCCCATGACAGCATGCTGAGGATAATCCTTGTGTATTTTATATTGGTATCAGGATCAATATCAGTCCTTTAATATCATTAATGTCTTATTCTACTAAATCTGTTTGTGTTTCAACCCTCAGGTTTCCTTGTTTTTTCTCCCCTGATTCCCCTTCCTGGGTGGGAAGACGTCAGGGGCCAGAGAATAATTGTCTAAATGACAATAAATCGTTGTGGGCTCCTCAAACTGCACCACAGCACTTCGTGACAACAGCTTAACCCCTCTGCCCTCCCCATTCTGTCCCCAGGGCCTCACCTGCTTGACAGTCTCCAGCACCACGGCGGGGGAGCTGATAGAGAAGGCACTCCAAGCTTCTGGGTGCTGGGCAGAGCTGGCTGGCATCACGTGGAGAGGGAAATTCAAGTTGTAGGCACACTGGATCACACCAGCCTCCTGGAAGGAACCTGGAAAACAATGCCACCAACTGCTGGGCTCAACCCCGAGGGTCACCCAGAGGATCCTCCTCCAAGGGACCCAGCTCTGCCCGTCGCTCACCCCGGTGAGGCATCACAGCGTAGGTGAACTGGTGGTGACCCATGTCTGCGCTGGCATCGGGGGACTTGGGTGCCCTCAGCCTAAGGAAACAAGACTGAGGTGAGGATGGCATCTTGGCAGCACCCTCTGTCACCCAACCCAGGGCCAGAGGAGCACCGGGACAAGGTGAGTGGCCTCCCCCTGCTGCCTCGAGGCTGGCTGTCCCCTCAGGTGGCAACCAACACGCCGCCGGTTTCTGCCAAGAGTGATCCCGGACAAGGTGTCTCAGAAGCTGAAAATCAACCTTTGAAGGGTATTTTCCCATGAAACTCATGGCTGATGGACTCAAACTGAAATACAGAGTTTGCCTAAATCCCAAACTTTGCCATTTCTCCCCCCTCCTTCAGTCTATGTTTTGGCCAGCAGCAGAATCTGACCTGGATCTGATCTTTCCTGAACCATCCATGAGCGTAACTCACAGCAATCACATTCTCTCAGTCAACTGTAATCAAGTCAGCCAGTGACCAAAGCCNCTTGGTGGCCCTGCGCTGGACCTGTTCCAACAGTTCCATGTCCTTTCTATGTTGAGGACTCCAGAGCTGGACACAGGACTCCAGGTGGGGTCTCAGGAGCACAGAGCAGAGGGGGAGAATCCCCTCCCTGGCCCTGCTGCTCACACTTCTTTTGATGCAACCCAGGATACGGTTGGCTTTCTGGGCTGCCAGCTCATGTTGAGCTTCTCATCCATGAGCACTCCCAAGTCCTTAATTACAATTACTAAGGGCCAGGCATTGCCTTCGCTTCCAAGAGACACCTGGGAAGGCAAAGCCACTGCTGCAGCTCCCCCCTCACCCCCAGCCCCACTCACAGCGAGAGGCTGAGGACGTTCCCGTGGGCCGATGCCCCGTATTTGCAGTCGTTGAGCAACGCCACCCCGAAGCCGTGCTCCGAGAGATCCAGCCACTTGTGAGCCCACACCTGCAGGAGGCACCAAGGACCGTGGTCACCCTCGGGAGCGAAGGCAGCTGCCATCCCGGGAGGGCCAAGTCCACTTTTGCTCTTACCTCGAACCGGGCCCAGTCCCAGGAGGTGTTCCAGTGCGTTGGCCGCTGGAGGTGGCCGAACTGGATCTCGTAGGTGGCGTTTGTGCTCCGGATCAGCAGGGGGAACTCCACCTTCAGGAACTTGTGAGCCTCCTTCCACTCAACCTAAAGGAGGGAAAAGAAGGGCATCAGCAGAGGGAGATTTAGATGAGATATCAGGAAGAAATTCTTTGGTGTGAGGGTGGTGAGGCACTGGAACAGGTTGCCCAGGGAAGCTGTGGCTGCCCCATCCCTGCAGGGGTTCAAGGCCAGGCTGGATGGGGCTTGGAGCAACCTGGTGTGGTGGGAGGTGTCCCTGCCCATGGCAGGGGGTTGGGAACTGGATGATCTCGAAGGTCCCTTCCCACCCAAACCATTCTATGGTTCTGTGATCACCAGGAGGGGCTGACAAGCTGTGCTCATCCTTCCCTGGCTCACTCCCAGGCTGGACCAGGTACAATTAAGTCACAGCAGAGTGTGAACACATGAAGTGGGGGGTCTCTCTGCCACCCTTGTCCCTCAGGAACCCCCCACCCTGGCACTGCCCTCCCCCTAAGGCAGAGGAGGGCAGGCAGTGGGTGGGCTCCCGGGAAGGAAACAGGAGGGGGAACGCAATTCAGAGGCAAAGTTCAGCTCCCCAAACCTGGGTCTTGAAGCGGAGGAAGGGGCAGGCGGCATCCAGGATGATCTCCTGGCTTAAGGTGCTGCTTTTCCCAATCTGCAGAGAGAAGCTTGCACTTCCCCGCAGGCCCCCACCCAGGATGACTTTCAGAGGCTTCAGCAGCGTTGTCACTGGCTTCCTAGAGGAAGGGGATGAAGGCAAAGCAGGTCTCAGCCTGGTAGATCCAGGTTCCCCAAACCCAATCCACCCTCCCATCCCAACAGAGCCAATGTTCTGCCAGAGCTTTTGTCACAGCCGGAGCCAACGGGGAGGCAAGAAGCTCAGAGCAAAGGCAAAACCCAAGCAGGCACTGCTGCTCCACCTGGTTTCCAAGTGATAATCCATCACGTCCCAGGCATCCCAGTAGAGGGGAACATCATCAAAGAGGGCAAACTGGTTGGCGCAGCAGCTGTCTGGGATCGACTCTCTGGAACAAAGCGGAACAGAGGAACAGCAGCGTAAGGAGAACGGGCAGTGGGAAGGGCGTGCAGTGAGAAGATGACTTAGAGCAGTGTGAGGAGCACAGTCTCCAGCAACTGGGGGACAGCCATACCTCTGGGAGTCCACCAGCCGAAGCGAGACCAGGCGCCCCATGGCGTCCAGGCAGGCTGCAATCAGCCCGTTCTCCATGACGATGGAGCCATCCTCCTTGGGGGAAGGACAGGAAAAGATTTCACACACCCACACCCGCAGGAGCTGAGCACCCCAATTGCAAATCACAGAATCATAGAATCATAGAGTGGTCAGAGTTGGAAGGGATCTTAAAGATCATCAAGTTCCAACGCCCCTGCCATGGGCAGGGACACCTCTCCCTAGAGCAGGTTGCTCCAAGCCCCATCCAGCCTGGCCTTAAACACTTCCAGGGATGGGGGATCAACAACTTCCCTGGGCAACCTGTTCCAGTGCCTCACCACCCTCACACCAAAGAACTTCTTCCTAAGATCTCATCTAAATCTCCCCTCTTCCAATTTAAAACCATTCCCCCTCGTCCTGTCACCCCACTTCCCTGACCAAGGGTTCCTCTCCAGCTCTCCTGGAGCTCCCTTCAGATCCTGGAAGGCTGCTCTCAGGTCTCCCCGGAGCCTTCTCTTCTCCAGGCTGAACAGTCCCAGCTCTCTCAGCCTGTCCTCATAGGAGAGGTGAGTGTGGACTTGCTGCGTGCTGGATTCTCTAGATTTCTCCCCAGCTGAGCTCTGACGCAGGGCACACGGACCTGAGGACAATGCTCTGTGCTCACCTGTTCCCACACAGTCACAGGCTGAGGGGGCAGCAACGGCTCCTTCACTAGTGCGTAGCCCATACTGGGGGCTGTAACCAGAGCTGGAAAGCAAAGAGGTTCTGTTCCAACACATGCCCCACACCTAACCCTAAGTCACACCGTGCTGATCTCACATCAGACTACCACCTCCTTTCATACCCCCCTCTTCTCCTTTATCCATAGATCAGGGAGAACTTGAAGTGGGATAAAGTCCCAAGGAGGCATCNGCAGAGCTGCTCCAGCCCTCTGAGCATCTTGGTGCCCCTGCGCTGGAAACCCTCCCCAGGGCAGGGAGAGGCAGCGTGTTCCTTTGCCAGCCGCCTCTGTCCCTGGAAGAAATTCCGATAGGTGAGTTAGACGTACCTAAAGTCTCTGTTCCAGCTGGCCCAGTCCTGGAGATCACCTCAGTGCGTTCCCAGGGCAAGGTGTTCACCACGAGGGTGCTCTCGGGGCTCCCCTCCTGCAGCAGGTCCCCACACAAGGACCTCAGAGCCTCCTCCTGCAGCCCAGCACCGGCCCTGCGGATCTCTGAGCAACAACACGGCCTGAATTGGATCCAGCCCTGTTGTTCCTCACATCTCAGAGAGCTTCTGACACTCCTGTGCCATGTACACACACTCCAGCTACTTCCAAGCTCAAACTGCTTATTATCGCTAATATTGATTATCTATTAATAAGTAATTGAAGATTAAAATTATTCTCAACTTTGTTATTACAAGACTGCAACGACCTACTGACAGTTTAACTGGAAAACTGTGGTGCTATAGTAAGGTAAACTGCTTATAGAATCACAGAATGGTCAGAGTTGGAAGGTACCTTCAAGATCATCCAGTTCCAACCCCCCTGCCGTGGGCAGGGACACCTCTCCCTAGAGCAGGTTGCTCCAAGCCCCATCCAACCTGGCCTTAAACACTTCCAGGGATGGGGCATCAACAGCTTCCCTGGGCAACCTGTTCCAGTGCCTCACCACCCTCACAGCAAAGAGCTTCTTCCTAAGATCTCATCTAAATCTCCCCTCTTCCAATTTAAAACCATTCCCCCTCGTCCTGTCACTAGACTTCCTGACCAAGAGTCCCTCTCCAGCTCTCCTGGAGCTCCCTTCAGATCCTGGAAGGCTGCTCCAAGGTCTCCCCGGAGCCTTCTCTTCTCCAGGCTAAGGCTGCTCCAAGGTCTCCCCGGAGCCTTCTCTTCTCCAGGCTGAACAGCCCCAGCTCTCTCAGCCTGTCCTCACAGCAGAGCTGCTCCAGCCCTCTGATCATCTTGGTGGCCCTGCGCTGGACCTGTTCCAACAGTTCCATGTCCTTTCTGTGTTGAGGACTCCAGAGCTGGACACAGGACTCCAGGTGGGGTCTCACAAGCGCAGAGTAGAGGGGGCAGAGAGGAGCCACCCTTTGCTGGGATCTATCCTGGCATGCCAGGTTTTTTTAATCCCTGGGCTCCCCTGCTTAATTCCCTGCTGAGTTAGTGCTGTGCCAGACCCGTGCCCTCACAGATGCCACCCAAGCACAGCCCCTGCCAGTCCAGGATGGAAACCTCTGCAGCCCCAGCAGCCAGGACCCAGTGTTCCCCCAACCAAACCCCCTGCTCACCAGCGTAGTACCCCAGGGCATCCTCCACCACCAGCTGGATGCAGCTGCCTGGCAGAACGTCGTGGAATTGGTTGAGCAGCAATAACCTAAAAGAGGGAAGAGAAACCAGGTGAGGAAACGGGAGAGCAGCCAATTTGTTCTGGCTTGCTAGGATGGACAAACTGAATTGTTTCTTATCCCCTCGTTAGCAAACACTTGAGGGAAGAGGATTTTCCTTTTATGATAGGAATTGTCAACTGTCATGTTAGTAAACCACAACCATGGGCAGTTAAGAACTATCTTCTTTATGGCTTGGGGCTACCAGATCTATTGTTGCCCAAGTTCAGACAAGTCCAATCTGGTGAGGAATAAGCTGAGGAGGGAAATGAAGCCTCCAGCCAGCTCCAGTGTGGCTTTGGAGCTATTTTCCAAGGGGAGAATCAAGCACTGGAAGGGGTTGTGTAGACACAAAGGTCCCTACACCCCAGCTGTGCAACACTCTCCACACACTCAAGGGGCAGTTCAGGTGAAGACAGGCCGTGGGCAGTCACCTTCTGGCTCCATCTCCCACCATCCCAAGGAACTGCCAGCTCCAGCACAGCCCAACTGCTCTGGGCTAATCCTGGTGCACTGACAGCAGGGATTTCTACCCAGGCTAAGGCAGGGGCAAGGAGCTGCTGGCGATGGGCAGAGGTACTTCCAGAGCAGACAGCGTTTCATGTTGAAGTCCTCAGCCCTCAGGATGTCCTCCCCCACTGCTGGAAGTACTCCCGTACCTCCAGAGCCGCTGCAGCTGGCTGCTGGGATACTGGAAGGTGCCACCCTGTGCCAGAGCCAGGGCGCTGAGGACCTCCACGTCGTGGAGTATTCGCTCGCACTCCCGGTTCCCCTTCTTTATCTGGAGTCAGAGTAAGGAGAAGAGAAAGATGTTTAGGAAGTGGGAAGCCAGGAGTGGATTTCTCATACCAGCATCAAAAGCCCAGCTCCAGAGCAGGGAGGTTGGTTATTTGTAGGTGTCGTGAGTTTGCCATCACCAGTGAGTTATATTTTCATAGGATCATAGAATGGTCAGAGTTGGAAGGGACCTTAAAGATCATCCAGTTCCAACCCCCCTGCCATGGCCAGGGACACCTCTCCCTAGAGCAGGTTGCTCCAAGCCCCATCCAGCCTGGCCTTGAACCCCTCCAGGGATGGAGCAGCCACAGCTTCTCTGGGCAACCTGTTCCAGTGCCTCACCACCCTCACAGCAAAGAACTCCTTCCTGAGATCTCATCTAAATCTCCCCTCTTCCAATTGAAAACCATTCCCCCTTGTCCTGTCACTCCACTTCCTGACAGAGTCCCTCTCCACAGATCCAGCTGACACTCCCAGCACAGGACACAGCTTCCTCTGCCTCTGTTCTCACCTTCCTCCCCTTCTTCTGGCTCTCCACCCAAGCTCTCCAACTATCTGCTGAAGTGAAGGATGTGCCAGCTACTGACCAAAGGGGACCTGCTGTATCCTGCCTTCCTTCTCATCCCTTGAAGAAAGTCTGACAACAGATCTGCCTTCTTGCAGTGGCAAAGAGAACTGGGACTGGCCACTGTCCCTCAGGGTGGAGGAGACCACTGTCCCCATCCCCTGCGTGCAGTCACCTGGGCCTGGGTGGTGTAGGTGCCGTTGTGCAGCTCCAGGAAGAGCTCTCCCACCCAGGTGCACAGTTGAGACGACTCCTTCTCCAGGACAGAAAAGAGTTGGTCAGGAGTGGAGATCTGAATCCTGCAGGAGATATGCAGAGACGGTGATGAGTAGGCGAGAAGCCTGTGGCACAGCTAAGGATGGAGAGATCCCATCTCCCTGACAATCCTGCCCCGTGCTCTGCTCATCCTGCTTGATCCCTGCCAACCTTCACACACTCTTTCCTTTGGCACTGCCCAAGGCCAGGCCCAGCTCAAAACAAGTGCTCCTGAGGAGGAAAGAAGGAAGAGAGCTCTCCCCTCACCTCGGCAGCCCGTCTGTGTCTCTCATTCTCTTCATCCTGTCCAGCATCTTCTGCGTGGGGCCCCCTCCTCCATCCCCGAAGCCGAAGAGAAAAGCGCTGTGGTTCACACGTCCTTTGTCCTTGTTGTTCTTCACCGTTTTCAGCACCTAGAGGGAATGTTGCACCAGCTCCAACCCCCTGCTGCCCAGCCCCAGCCCCACACAGTTCAGCCTTTGGGGTGGAAGCCCCTCTTCCTCAACCCAAACTGCCAAAATCAGGCATGGACACATCTCAGTGGCAGCTACTTTACTGCCAGGGACCCAAACAGCAGTTTTCCAGCAAAGCTGCCAGCTATCCCGCTCTCTTCCCAGGTGGTGCCCTCTCCAAGGAGAGGCAGATCTGGCCCAGAAAGGCTGGCACATTTTCCACGTGAGCCTCACTCACCTCCTCCACTCGCCCGTTCATCCCGTAGGAGTCTCCAGGGGGAAAATGGGTCAGGACTCGGGAACCATCAATGCCTTCCCAGAAAAAGGTGTGATGCTGGAGGGGAACCAAAGGAAAGCGCGGTGTCTCGTGCAGCCCTCCTGTACCACAGGGTCACAAAATGCTAAAGCACAGCCTCGTCATTCCCAGGAGTTCCCAAAGGGAATCTCTGGTCGTGCTGGTATCAGAAAGAGATAAATTCACCCTCAGCTCAGTGCTGCAACTTAATTCCCACAAAACTGGGAATTCAACCACACCAGCACAGAACCCATGCACTAAAAATCCACAGATCAGTGCAAGGAGACAGTTGCCCCATCCCTGGAAGTGTTCAAGGCCAGGCTGGATGGGGCTTGGAGCAACCTGCTCTAGGGAGAGGTGTCCCTGCCCAGGGCAGGGGGGTTGGAACTGGATGATCTTTAAGGTCCCTTCCAACTCTGACCATTCTAGGATTCTATGACAGGGAATGCCACAAGGGCAGGGGACAGCAGAGGAGAAGCTGGGTTTGCTCTCTGCTCAGACATGCACTCAAGCCACAGCTTCCCATCCAGAAGGAATCTGCAGTCCAGGGGCCCAGCTGGGATCTCTAACCATGTCCTTCCTCTCCCCTAAAGCCTGACAGGTCATTGCCACCACCAGAAGCTGGCCAGGGCTTTGAGTTTCTGGAAGAAACTGAGTGGAAGGACTGGCTCAACTTGTGGAACCAACTCTGGCAAGCACAAGTCCATCCCCTGGCACGAAGGGAAGCAGAGCTCACCGGAAAGGTGTTCACCAGGTTCCAGCTGAGCTTCTGCGTGAGGAACCTCCTGATCCCACAGCCCCGCATCAGCTGGGGCAGCTGGGCTGAGTATCCAAACGTGTCCGGCAGCCAGAACTGGGAGCAGAGGTGAGAGCAGCAGAGGGGGAAAGACACACGTGGGTCACAGTGTGGAAGGTGTTTTGGTAGCCAGGCTCTGAGATCTTCTTGCAGAGGGAATGGAAAGTGTGCCAGGCAAGGAGCAATTCCAGAGAGCTGCCAGGGATCTAGAGGCAATATAACCAGGGCCTGGGGTTGTGCTGACTGCTCTGACACATGGGGGATCACAGCTGTAGCTGCAAAAACCAGGTCAACACGAGGCACCTGAACATCATATCTGGGAGGCAAAAGCAGGGAGAAACCCTCGTGCCTCCTGAGAGGTGGAAGGAGATGGTGTAAGGAAGGTGTGATGGAACAGAGCAAGTACCTCCGAGCAGATCCGGCCAAACTGCTCCTGGAAGAACCGCTGCCCCTGGAGGAACTGCCGCACCATGGACTCCCCGCTGGGCAGGTTCCCATCCTGGAAGGAAAGCCCACAGGGATTCCACACAACAAGTCAGGCATTAGGGAAGGAGAGGTCTTGAGAGTCCATTCCCACCCAATGTCATCCTGTCCTGGCAGATCACGGGGAGGATCAGAACAGAGCTCGGCAGAGGGAGAAGGGAGGAGGAGAGCCCAGCTGGTCCAGCCCAAAGCTCCTTTCTCAGGGGAAGAGACAATTTAGGGGTGGGATGGTACTTTTCCTGGGCTAGACACTGCAGAGAGCTGTTCCTTTCCGGGCCAGGAGACCATCACCAACCAGTCAGGCACAGCAAAAGCTCTGCTCTGCCCTGTCCTGGTGTCAGGACTGGTCCCAGAGGAACCAGTGAGCCAGGCTCCCCGTGCTTCTCACCATTTCCACCCAGGTGCCTCCAACAGGAATGAACCTTCCCTTTGCCACCAAGTCCTGAATCTGCACGTAGAGCCCGGGATACCAGCTCCTCACCCACTCGAACTGCTGCGCCTGCCAGGGCACAGAGATCAGCCACAGCTCCACACCAACATCCATCCCCTCTGCTCCCAGTGAGCCCCCCCAGCTCGTTTGGAGTCAGGCTGGAGAAGCAACGAGCCACGAGCAGAAGGAGAGGTCCCCAGAGGGAGATGACCCACCTGGGAGCAGGCAAAGGTGAGCTCCGGGTTGGATTCCATCAGTCGGAGCACGGTGGCCCAGCTCCGAGCGCACTTACGGATGGTCTCCTCATAGGGCCAGAGCCAGGCTGCGGGGACAGGCACGGCCCCACCACCATTATCACCTGGCACAAGATCCTCTGGGAATGGGGCTGTGCTGCCTTTCACGGATCAGCCAGGGAATGCACAAGGGCAAAATGCTGTCCTTCAACTAAGTGTCTGACAGCAAGACAGCCAGAGGCCTTCGACTCCCGCTTTTCCTGCTGGCTTTCTGTTGAGAGTGAAGCCCTTGCAGGGCCTGAAATTTCAGGAGCAAAGTCCAACAGGTGGAAAACAGCGCTCTGTAACTCATCCCTCCTTCTCCAGCTCCGAATGGCACAGGCAGCCAGACACACACTGCCCTGCCTCGGAGCGTGGCAGCAGAGAGGTCCCACAGAGGTCCCTTCCCCTTCCCTCAGGACAGAGCACCCAGAGCCTGGAGCCCAAAGGCAGCCAGCTCTTCCCGTGGGCAGCAGAGAGGGAATGCTGCGCTGCTCTCACCAGAGTCGATGTGGCAGTGACCCACGGCATGGATGGTGTGCTGGCTCTCGCCGTTCCTCTGGCTGAAGATGGCCAAAGCCAGGTCCCGGGCAGCTGGGAAGGTGGAGGAGTCCGTAACGTCACACACGTTGACCATCTGGTTGGCCGTGTAGAGTGCCTGGAAACTCCGCTGGTTTTCCTCCCCGAGGAGCTGGGGTTGGGAGGGAGAACAGCTCAACTCTGAGCTCAGCACATCCTCTGGATCTCTGTACCACCTGGGATGCCACCTGCCCAAGGGAGAACCTGCTACCTCCTTCCAACATCTGGCTCTGCCAGTGGTGCCACCACATCCCTCCTTCACAGACACAACCTTACATCTTTGCTCATGTGGCTTCTGAAGCCAGGTGAGACACAGCTCATCCCAGGGACCTCTGGTCTAACAGGTCCAGCGCAGGGCCACCAAGATGATCAGAGGGCTGGAGCACATCTCCTATGAGGACAGGCTGAGAGAGCTGGGGCTGTTCAGCCTGGAGAAGAGAAGGCTCCGGGGAGACCTTGGAGCAGCCTTCCATGGTCTGAAGAGAGCTCCAGGAGAGCTGGGGAGGGACTCTTGGTCAGGGAGTCTAGTGACAGGATGAGGGGGAATGGTTTTAAATTGGAAGAGGGGAGATTTAGATGAGATCTTAGGAAGAAGTTCTTTGCTGTGAGGGTGGTGAGGCACTGGAACAGGTTGCCCAGGGAAGTTGTTGATGCCCCATCCCTGGAAGTGTTTAAGGCCAGGTTGGATGGGGCTTGGAGCAACCTGCTCTAGGGAGAGGTGTCCCTGCCCATGGCAGGGGGGTTGGAACTTGATGATCTTGAAGGTCCCTTCCAACTCTGACCATTCTACTCTATGATCCAGCCTTAGAGTAGAAAGTGGGTGAAAAACCCACCTGTGGCTTCTCTCTGCTCAGTTTTTTCCTACTCTAGCCAATGTCAACTGTGCTGAAGTAGCAGGAGAAAACATTTCCTCCTCCCCTGCCTTCTGGTGGGAGGAGACAGGTCATGGAATGGCAGGAAAAAGGGATAAAATGAAGTTGTGGAAGGAGGTGGGAATGGTGAGAGATGAGAAGAAAACACGCTCACAGACCTGGGCCATGTCCAACAGTATTTCCAGATCCACCAGCAGCTCGTAGACATCCCTGTTGAAGATGACCAGCTCAGCCTTGCTCAGGGTGAACCTCCTGTCAGGGTCTGGAGGGGCGATCATGCTGCCTTTGCCAGCCCCAAAGAGACCATTGCAGGCCAGCTCCACGTAGAGAGTCACACTGTGGAAGGGAAACCATCAGGGAGCAGATCACAAGCAAAGGAAAGGTTGGGAAAGTCCATCTCCTCCCTGTGGCAGGACCAGCCCAACCTGAACAACGGGCTGGACACTTCTCAGCATCACAACACAGATAAGGACCTTCCACCCCGGCCTCTTGGCTTCAGACACCACTGAGCTCCACCAGTGGTGGTGGTGGGCTCCAGCCAGGACCACCCACCTGTGGGGCTCTGCCTCTTTCAGGCTGCTTGTCAGGATGTAGCTGGTCTTCTCGCCTTCCTTTGTCAGACCCTGCAGGGAAGGTGGCACATGTAACACCTTCAGAGGTCCCTGACAACCCAAAGCCCACCTAGGAGGAGGAATCTGGTGCCATGTTGAACAGGACAGAACAACTGGCTCAGAAACTGCTGCTGCTCCAGCAGTAACACAAACCCTGGGGACACCACCACGGAGCAGGGCAGGGCTGCAAAACGTCACCTGAGCTGTTCCATCCCCTCAAAGCAGGGCTGAAGTGAACCCGTGGAACAAGAGTCTGTCCCACTGCTGTGGACAGCAGTGGAGATTCACATCCCAAGCCCAATGCTTGTCCCTCCTTCTTCCAAGACAGATTTGCTAATGCCTAAGCAAGGGATTTTCAGCTGTTACTGGCTTGTAGACCAGAATTTTCACTCCTGGCAGGGGGAAACCTCTGGAAAACCAATTCAAACCCACCACCAAGGCTTGCCTTCCCAGGCAGAACTTTGGAAACAGCCCACGGCCCTGCTGCGATCTGACAGCACAAGCCATGAGCACAGTCCTCTCTCCCACCCCATGGATCAAACTTTTCACAACCACTGTCCCTCTATGCACAGTAGTTTCTCCTGCATTTAGAGCCAGCTCTGCCTTGAATATTACTACCTGAGGCTAAACAAGCTCCTGATGTCCTCCTCCTGACCTCCAGCTGTTCCTGGTTCACACGCAGACATTACTCTGAGAGTGCACAGCAAAGGGGAAGGGGTTTCTTCTACATCCTCACTGCAGAGGGGTAGGGGAGAGAGCCCTGATCACCAGCTCCTCACCTGGACAGGCTGCCCGTCCCGCCACACCATGCCCTCCCCGTCGCTCTCCCAGACGAAGTGCACTTCCCGCCCGGCCCACGCCGGGGGGATGCTCAGCTCCACCTTAAACCAGCACGTCTCCCACCTGGAAGAGAGCAGGCAGCAACCTCAGCCCACGGCCAGACCTCCCCCTGAGGGCAGCCACGCTCCCTCAGAGCCTCAGTGGAAAAAGTGGAGTGAGGAAGCTCCGAAGGCAGCACGCAAACCCCACGGTGCTGGCCTCAAAGCAGCTTCTTCTGGACCCCAGAGGAACAGGCAGCAGCAATGTGTCTTTGAGGACAGTCAGGAAAAAAAATCCAACCTCCTCCCAGCCCTGACAAAGCACAGGGGTCCAAACATTAATCACAACCATCATTACAACCAGGATCAATGAACAGGGCCCTTCGCTTCCCTTGGAAACAGACACATCTCGGTCAGTTTCCTCCTGGAATCTCCCCAGCCCCTTCCAGGCAGGCACCTGCTACCCAGAGCACCAGGAAAGTGGATTATCATCCCATTTCTTCTCCGTTGAGAGCTTATGAGGATTCAAGCAGCTCCGAGAGAGGAGTTCCAGTCCCACTGAAGTCACAGCACCCCCAAACCTGGTACTCACCCCCAATCCTGGTACTCACGTGGGGCCGAAGGAGTCTCCCACTGCAGCCGGCGTGAATTCCTGCCTGACAGCCTCCTCGTAGGGGATTCTCCGTGGGGTCTGGAAGCAGGAAAGCGCCGCTGGCGGGCAGCTGTCCCCAAAGACACTGCAATCACAGACGTATTAATTAAGCCAGTCCTGCAGGGACCAGCCTGGGCTGTGTGTTGGGAGGGCGATAGGGACCCCCCTGCTCCCTGCATCACCCTGAAAATGACAGTGTTAACACGTGTAAACACATGATTTACATGTTATAATGTTTACAAGTTAACACAGCAACCATTTGCCCGGGTGGAGGGGCCTGGGGGAGCATACCCCCTGCCGGCAGCCCCCCAAGGAGGGCCGGGAGGATGGAGGGGAGTGTGCCAGCAGCACCCTGAGCGCAGAGTGGGTGTGTGGGTGAGGGTGGGTATGCGGGTGAAGGTGGGTGTGTGTTTCGCTCACTGAGACCCCCGGGGTCCCCGGGGAAGGGCCCACCCGGCGGCGGCCCCACAAGCGAGCAGGCCCGGGGTGGGGGGGCGGCGCGGCCTACCCCCGCCCAGCTGGGAGGGGAAGAAGGGCGACCCCCACACACCGCCCACCTTCCCCGCAGGTTGCAGTCGGTGAAGTAGGTCCCGGAGATGAATTTCTCCACCCGCTCCAGCGCCGTCCGGCGCTGCTTCAGGGCGGCCATGGCTGCGGTCCCTCTGCGCCTGCGCGGCGCGGCCCTGAGGGAGGCCCGTCATGGTGGCCGCGGCCTAGCCGGAGCGGCCGCTCCTTCCTCGCTGTTCCGGCTTCCAGGGGTCTCCTCCGGCGGCATCTCCTCCTCCCCCGGCCCGGGGCATCTCCGCGGGATGCTGAGGGGGCTCTACCGGGGCTGCCCGGCCCCGCCGAAGCGGCCTTAGGTGCCGGGAGCTCGGCCGGGCCCTGAGGGAGGGCAGGCCTCGGGGCCTCCCTCCAGAGGCGCGGCCCGGGACGGCGTTATTCGCCCTCAGGAGAAGAATAAACGCCTCCAAACGCTGTGCCTTTTAATAAATGAATGCAAAACCAGAGGCAGAGCCCCAGCAGAGGTGTCTCCTCTCTCCATCCTAAACCTAAGCCACTGCATCCACCTCTGCCATCCTCCCTACCCCCTTTTTTTTTCCCCCAAAGCGCCCCAAAATTTCATTGTGTAGGGTCAGGAAGGAAGGAGGAAACTGTGCACCGCTGCTTAGCCCTGGTATTTTAATGGAAATACTGCACTACAGTCAAGTTTACAACATTTGTATAGAAACCAGATGGATTCGTGGGCCGAGGATCACATTACAGAATACAAAAAGCAAGTTCAAATCAAAAGAAGAGGGGGGAAAAATAATCCCAAACCCAAACCTCTGCTGGGAGCAGAGCGGGGCTGTGGGACGGGGTCAGGGGTCTCCCTGCAGTGTGTCCCGGGAATCCGCACCGGCCAACTTGCAGGCACAGGCTCCCGGGACAAGACACCCACGGAGCAGCAGCTGGTCACTTCCAAACTGGTCAAAAGTTTTAAATCAGCCCCAAGATTTTTCACTTCTGGATCACCTCGAGCAAATAAAAAAAAATAAGGGGGAAACAGAGAGCGGGGGAAGGTGCCAGAAACCTCGGAAAGGGAAGATGACACCGCCAGCCCCTTCCTATCCAGTTATGGCAAAAAGGAAGGGAAGCGAGACAGGGGACTTATTGCTGACAAACTGTGAATGTTCCCGCTGGGCTCTTCCCTCTCTCCATAGGAGGCTCCCGTTCAGAATCTGAGGGCCACGCATTCCCATCCTGGCTCTCCCGGCTGCAGAAGGGCCGGCGAGGCACACCTTCTCCTCTGCACCCCCACTCCCCAGCCTCTCCCACGAGAGGACCTGCCGCCTTGGACCAAAAAAACCCAATAAAACTTAAAAAATTCCATCCCTGGGAGAGGTTGGAAGCAGCAGCAAAGCTCTGCTGGTGTCTCCCCAGCCAGCCCTGGTGCTGTTTCGGGTGCTTAGGACTTGGCAGCGTGGGTTCGTGCAAGGAAAGCTGCCTCCTTTGAGGAGGAGAGACAGTGCAGTGGTGGCTGTGGTGGCTTACGAAGTCTGTGCTGACTTCTTTTTTTGCTTGTTTGTTTCTTTTTTTGGGTTTTTTGTTTGTTTTTTAAAAGCAGAATCCTCGTGGTTTTAAGATCTGCCAGTGCTAAACTTCTCTACTTAAAAAAAATATATATCCCACATGGATTTCACTGGCAAAATGCACTCAGAGCCCACCCCAGGCCCTCGCCTTTCTTTTTTTCACACACACACAGACACACACACAGACACTGGTTTGGTGCTTCACCTGATGTTTTCTCCAATACTGAGAGGGAAAAGAAATAATAATAATA
>VXBW01005541.1:106649-188931 GCA_013400375.1 Thinocorus orbignyianus | reverse complement strand
TTTGTTTTTTTTTTTTTTTTTTGTAAGAACAAGTAAATGCAAGGTTAGTGTTAAATTTGTTTGAGTTTTTGGAAGCTATCAGGTTGCTGTTTGTCAGCAAGTTCCTGGAACAGGCTTTGCCTCTTCAGCTTTGGCTTAGTTTTATTCTATGCAAGACAAAAATCAGACTACAAAGTGCCTCTTTGCTGCTTGAAACAGAAAATGCCACAGGCATAGCTTAGTACATTTCTTTTTCTCACTGGCTGTGTCTCACACTATTTTTCTATGTGGGCACAGATGTTTTCAGTAGCTGTGGATTGTGTGAGCCAGAATAAGCTGTGCTGTACCAGTAAAGAATTGCTGCACAATTAAACAACATAAATTTGTCCTGATGTGTCATGAGCATACGAAGGAAAAAGGTGTAAAAATTCTGTACCTGAATACTTCTTTAGTATGTAGCATTGGAACAGTAAATGATTTTTCCTTTAGCACTGTTTTGCTAGATGCTGAGATGACTGTAGCTCTTTAAGAAGTTGTTCTCCCAGTGACTGTCACATCCTTATTAGAAGTGAAGGGGTTTATAGGAAGTAGTAGCTTCTATTAGTCGGCTTTCAGCTATTTCCTTTTGAAAAAAGTCTGTAATTTCCATATCACTTGAACATCTTACAGTTAAATAGTTAGATGTGAGGTAGTCCTTACTGCCTCAGGTCTGTATTCCATCTCTTGATGTGCCATGGTACTTCTATGTCTAATAGCTTGTGTGTAGGGGGGAAATTGCTCCAATCTCACACTTGTTGTGCTAATGTGTCATGTTCAGTCTTCATGAAAAACCATCATCAAAAAGACAGCCGTAATTGCTGAATGACAGGGAAAAAAACCTTGATCTGCAGATTTGTGTGATCTGCAAAACATTGCACTTGGAGCTAATAACAGATTGAGCTGGCTTCTTGCAAGGAAAGATAGACACGGCTAGAACTGATGCTGTGCGGTGGAGCAGAGAAGGTAAAGAAGTTCCTCATTGCTTTGGGGCTAAATTGAGAAGCTCTTAGGGCCTCGCCAGGGCTGAATGCGTGGATGTTCAGGCTGTTCAGGAACTCCTCAGGCAGGCAGCGGGAACCAGCAGCGCAGGCCAGCTTTTGAAGTTCTGGGGAACTGCACTCATACAAAGTGTTCGGATTTGTAGGTGTTCATCAGTCATAGCACCTTATATCAAAACAAACACTTAACCTTTTGATTCCACAGAAAAAATTCGTTGCCAGTTTTAAGCTCGCCTGGTCTTTAAGGAGAACTGGGATAACTCAGCTGAGCACTGGATACCTTCTCCTGTCATTACTGTCTCCGGGAAAAAAGAAGTGCTGTTGCTACTGCACATAGGCGTACGTGCATCATCATATCTGGGATGCATCTGGGAGTCTGAGGAGCATGAACATGCAGCAGCAAGGCATTGAGGCTGACCATGGAATTGCCAGCTTCTGAGGCCTAGTTTACCTGTTTGGTTTTTTGTTCAGAGAGACGGTAATTTTTAATGAATATTCAGTATAGTTTTACCTGATAAAACTATTGAGACTCCTTAGTTTAAGAATATGATGCTGATCCTTTTTTTGCCTTTCATGATTGCATAATAGCATCTGAGATTAAAGATAAGATTTTTGCCTCATTTGGAGAATTCGGGACTCTACACTGGCCTTGGTTTTGTGCTGCAGTATTCCTTTTGCTCTTTACGACAGTATATGTGGATAACAGTTTGAGAAGTGGACCAGTGTGAGCCTCATGAGGTTCAGCACGGCCAAGTGCAGGGTCTTATATCTGGGCCAGGGCAACTCCCACTATCAATACAGGCTGGGTGATGAAAGGAAGGAGAGCAGCCCTTATGAGAAGGACTTGTGAGTTCTGGTGAACGAAAAACTGTACATGAGCTGATAATGTGCACTCACAGTCCATGAAGCCAACTGTAGCCCGGTCCACATCAAAAAAAGTGTGGCCAGAAGGTTGAGGGAGGTGATTCTGACCCTCTGCTCCTCTCTGGT
This sequence comes from Thinocorus orbignyianus, assembly GCA_013400375.1. Classification (NCBI taxonomy): domain Eukaryota; kingdom Metazoa; phylum Chordata; class Aves; order Ciconiiformes; family Thinocoridae; genus Thinocorus; species Thinocorus orbignyianus. Next base: position 186,925 of record VXBW01005541.1, on the reverse strand, counting down.
GAGACCCCACCTGGAGTACTGTGTCTAGCTCTGAAGTCCTCAGCACAGGAAAGCCATAGACCTTCTGGAGAGGGGCCAGTGGAGGGCCACAAAAATAATGAGAGAGTTGGAGCACTTCTCCTGTGAGACCAGACAGAGAGTTGGGGTTGTTTAGCTTGAACAGAAGGCTCTGGGGAGACCTTATGGCAGCGTTTCAGCACTTTTAAGGGGGGGCTTATAAGACAGATGGGGACAGACTTTTTAGCAGGGTCTGTTGTGATAGGACAAGGCATAATGATTTTAAACCAAAAAAGGGTAGGTTTAGACTAGATATAAGGAAGAAATTTTTTACATTAAGGGTGGTGAGACACTGGAACAGGTTGTCTAGAGAGGTGATAGATGCCCCATCCCTGGAAACATTTCACGGTCAGGTTGGATGACTCTCTGAGCAACCTGATCTAGTAGAAGATGTCCCTGCTTATTGCAGGGGTTTTGGACTAGATGATCTTTAAAGGTCCCTTCCAACTCACACCCTTCTATGATCTTATATTGCCTACTGTAATTTACCCCATACTGTATTCTGAAGCAGTCAGCACATACACAATTTATATAGAACTTTAAAATCTGTTTTTCTTGAAATCTCTCTTCTTTTTTTAGGTTCCTAAATACTTGTCACAACAGTGGAATAAAGCTTCAGGAAGAGGTGAAGTGGGAAAGCTAAGGATTGCCAAGTAAGCCTTTACTGAACCTTTATTGGTTGAAATTCTTAGAAGTTACCTGCAGTAAAACAGATTATGTTGCATTTCTTACAATACATAATTCTGTTTCTTGCAAACACTGTGCATATTTCTCTGATACCTGAATGTTACTTTCTTGCATAGTGATTATGAATATAAATTGTATGAAATTATGCTGGGGAGTGGCTGTATCCCTTTACACAATGTTTGATTTCTTAAACCCAAGAAATATGCACATCTAACTTGAGAGTGTTCTTTAACTTACATGTGCTATTCTGCTGCTTCTGTTCTCACCTGCTGACTTTTCCCATTTATTCTTGGGCATCAGCATAACAAAAAATTTGAGCAGCTCAGGAGTGAAGATGAGTAACAAAACTAGAATTTGAATTTGCTTTTTGATTAAAAAAAAAGGAAAGGAAAAAAATAGAAATAAAAAAAAAGAAGCTAAACTTATGGAATCAGATTATGGAAACTAAAACATTAAATATTTTCTTTTGCAGAAATCAAGGAAGAACAGAAGTAAGTAATTACTAAATACAAAGGCTGTGAATGTGTTATATTCTGAATTCTAAAAAATGTTTATAACATGCTGGTTCCTCGTGTCACATATTTTTTGTTAAACCTGTATTGAAGCATTGTACCATAGAATCAGGAGGAGAGAATTCTGTTGATAGCTCTGCCCGAAGATTTACTGTGGGACTTTTATCAGGTCTTTTTGTTCCCTAAGTTTGTTTACTTATCTGTAAAAAGCAATTGTAGTATCGACCTTCTCTGTACAGAATTTGAGATATGTTGGTGCAAAAGGCTGTCTGAGAACTAAAGATGAGGATGGTAAAGCAAAAGAAGTTGGAGATGGAGGGTTACAGTTTCACAAAGTCACTAAATATAAAGCAACTTGAAGATTTTTTCTGCATGTAAAGGTAACTGCTTTTATTCGCAGCCTCAGTGAATGTTTTTTACTTCCTGTATCTTTTACAGGAGATAAGGAAAGTTGTATTAGTAAGAATTACTTTAAATGGTAGGTCTGTCACTGAATTGGAAGAAACTATGGACAAAAAAATGGCAGAGAAGCAGGTTGCATTTGCCATTTGATAACCTGGCCAAACTTCTTGTAGAGTAAGTGCAGAGAGTTCTGCTGGAGGTTTGGATGTGTAATTGGACTGTTCTAGGTTTGAATATATGAACCAACCTCCCTAATTTTCTGAGCCTCACTCTGAAATCTTGGTATTGATGAGAGCTGCAAAGCTCATTTTGCAGTCCATGCAGAGCTGAGCAGTGAGGAAGCCCATGAACAATATCTGAAAAACATTTTAATAAGTAAAATCAAATTGTTCTCTGACTTCAGGAGGAAATAATTTACAAATTTTTAAAAGATGAGTACATTTTTTTAAGTGCGTGAAAGCACTATATTCTCTATTTCAACAAGAGATCAATCTAATAAAACTCTTGCCCCACTCTTAATGTTTTTGAAATGGAAATGTGCTGTACTACTTGAGTTTTCTATCTTTTTGTTTCCACATAACTTGTAAAGCTGTAATTGAGTCTGTTTAGTAACACTGTGGTAATTGTGACTGTTAGGTGTCATTTACTTTGAATGAAGAGCTTGCAAGCATCAATGATATTGGAGGAAAACCTGCTTCAGTCAGTGCACCAAGGGAGCATCCATTTCTTTTGCAAAGTGTGGGAGGACAGACCTTGACAGTGTTCACAGAAAGTTCAGTAGGTAAGTTAGAATTAAAGTTATTTGTTACAATTCCAGAATACAGACTTTCAATGAACTATATGCCATAAAGGCCAGAAGACACAGAAGTCAGATTTTGGCTCTGTTTTTTTGTTATCTGCATACATAACACTCTTGTACATTTTGTGTCTGTCTCTTCTTTGTATGATTGAAGAACTAATGTAAGTTCTCTCCATAGGGCTATCATGTACATTTCAACTGTAGGTCTGCTGAACAGAGGAGAGAGAGCATGGAGTGGAGTACATTGTGCATTCCCCTTTAGGATTTTCACTGGAAAAAATGTTTTTCTATTCCCATGTACTTTTGGGATCAACTAATTGTATATTTTTTTCTCCTTGGATTAGTATCTGCTGTGAATATAGTTTTATATGGATGCTGATTCTTCCTCTGCCCAGTTCAACAGATCCATTTTAGCAAGAAGCACATCTGTCCATCACATTTTCTTGAAATGTACATATACAGTTTAAGTGTATTAAAGCTTAATAAGGTCACAGTACAGGAAGGTTATAATTTTCCTCGCTGGATTTCAACTATTTGGCCTGCCTTAAGTTCAGCTCAGTAGCTCTGTGAGTGATCAGGATAGTCAAGATCTCATGTGCTAAACTGCATATTAGACTTAAAGGATGTAGTAGTGTTACTCTGTACAGTAAGTTCAGCTAACTGCCTGGCGAGTAACTGTGTGCTGTAAGGTTGGCTACTGAAATTGCATGGTCATGCTCTGGATGTTAGAGATAGAAGGTGTCTGCAGAAGGTATCTCAGTTTCAGGCACTCAGGAAGACAAATAACAGTAATACCTTATGTGGGGCAATAAAACTACAAAGTGACCAACTTCTAAAGTTTTGATGTCCATAGTCTGACAAGTAATTGTATGATGCTGTGATGGCAGTGTGATGCCTTATTAAATAAATGATGGAGAAGAGAGAATCACAGCTCACAGGACAGAGTTAGAATACTTGGTAGGTTTCACCACCTCCTTGTTAAAACCTGTTTAAATATGTAATGGCTGAGCATTGAGATATGAAGGTACAAGTAGCTTGGCTGTCTCAGTTGTGTTCAGAAATACAAGGCCTTATGCTACAACCAGGCACTATTCATTTGTTCTCCCTTTCTCTGAAACTAATGTAATCATGTTGCTGTTTTTTCACTTAAAAAAATAATATTGTATTTTCATGTCTGTAACTTGCAACACTTAAAAACACTGGAGTTTATAATTCTTAGATTAAAAATGTGGAAAGAGATAGGGAGCAACTTTTCAAGAATGTTGCAAGTATTTTAGTAGTACCTCATCCTTTTCCACTACTCTGTGCCACAATCTCAGAATGCTTGAGATTTCAGGTGTGAAGATGTGTTTAGAGTATACATGCAGTGTTTTTTTCACATTTGCTGCAAATCCCATGTAATTTTACTTCCCAAGGCACCTTTCGGTACAAAATACTGCTTCAAAAGCAGTAACTTTAACTGCTGTGACTGCAGATATTAACTTGAGTGTGGAGTATTTGCCATCATTTCGAGTGAAAGTCATTAGAATGTGAGAGCTAGAAGATTCCCATTTATTTCTGGTTTACCATCTGCCATACCAGTGTCTCGAAACATTTAGGTATTTAGAAGCTGTCCAATTTTTATTTAATCAGTTAAAAATGTTGCATTTCTTAACAACTAGAAAATGTTATTCAAGGACTATGGATCTATTGAGTGGAAGTTATTACCTTAATCGGGGGCAAAGGGTAGTTAGTGAAATGAGAAATGTTTGGAATGAAGCACTGAATAAGCATAGACCCTGTCAAAATTGTTTTTGCTTCAGATTCACAAGCAGAACGTGCAGCCACTGAGTTTCCATGAAACTCGCTTAAGTGCAAAATGGCTAAAACGTGTTGCTGTTGTGTTAAAGCTGGTGTTGGCGGCACAATCAAAAATAAACTTTAATGTGCTTTTCTCGCATGACTTTTTTGGTTATAAGGATGAACGTGACACAAGTATTCCAAATCCCAGTCAGAATTCTTACAGACACTGCGTTCCTGCAGCTACACTCTTGTGTTTAAATGCGTATTGCCGATATGTTTTGAGCTCCGTGACCAATTTCAGTGAATTTCATAGTGAATTATGGCTAGTGTGAAAACAGGTGTCTGAAGAGTGGAGCAGAACTTTGGATATCCTGACTGAAAGAAAGGCTGCTACCCTATTTGACGCCAGGAAATCTACATGATAAAATCCTCAGTATAATTATATCAACTGTGGAAAAAGACTCAATAGAAACTTAACATGTCTTTGCACATCAGTCAATCCACAGTAAGAAGCAGTCATAGGAAAATGCAATTTATTCATTCTTATGCTCACAGGCCAGTTTTTGTCTTCAGATTATAATTGGAATATTTTTGTGAAAAGCACAGGTGCTCTTGTTCCTTTTTGTTTTGCAAAGTGCACCATGTAACAGAATCAATACTCCAGCTTGAACTGTGGGCCAAAGATTAAGCTGGTATAGAGCTGCAGATGGCATTGCTAATGTTGCATCTGGAAGGATGCATTTGAAGAGTTATGCAAATGAAAATATGGATTAAAAAGTGTTTCACACACTATTGCTCTCATTCAGTACCCTTCTTGAGGACTGAACTTGCCTAAAATGGAGCAAATGGCATAAACCAATTATATTTCTTTTGTAAAGGGTGGGTTTTTTTTGATTGGGAGTCTAGAGTTCTTTTTCCATTTTTCAGACCACATTAAAAGCCCAAAGATGTGTTCACTGTGCTGTCCTCTAATCCTGGAATCCTTATGTTGTCGTGACCATCTTTTTGATGGTCTTTCAGAAAATGAATGAGGAATGACAAAGCTGCCTCTGAAATATTTTTGTAATCTTGGAAGATGCTGCAGGGAGTTTACATATTCTGGATAATTCAGCACTTTACATTGACTCTTCAGGTCACTGAAAGCAAGTAAAAGAGATCTAGTTTGACAAGTAATTTAATATTTTCTGCATGATGTAATTTCTAGGCTTCTGAATGGATTTTCTGTGTGTTTTGTTTTGCCTTAACTGAGCTTGCTTCTAATACCTGATGAGGTTGAAAGAAATCCTTTAGCTCTGACACTGTAAACCTCTGCATCTCTGCTGGCCCCCTATTTGTTAATGGGCAGCAGTAGGCTCTGCTGAGGTGCCATTTGTTACATCTGGAGTAACGAATTACAGTTTCTTGGTCTTCTGCAGTGTGTGTGCTAGATCTGAGCTAATATAAAGCTGGATACATACTATTAAAAATCTGGTCTACGCTAGCTTTCTCACGTGGTGCGCTTTCTGTTTAGACTAGCTCTGGGCTTTCTCCTGTTTCTTTCCTATTTCTGTATTTTGAAAGAGCTCTAATGAATAATACAGAGTAGCACAATACACTCCGAAAGCAGTAGCAGCAAAACATCTCCCTACTTTCTTCGGGTTGTCTTCATTGCCGGGCAAATCAGTAAGACCTCTGGTGCTGTTCTGAACATGAGTTTAGCAAAGCTGGCGGGAAGCGTGGCTTCGGCGATGACTGCAGAGGGATCCAAAGCACAGTTGTCTCTTGCTGTCTAGGTCTTGCTGTCTAGGCTGGTTTCAGTATTATTTCTGCATTAAATATGAACTACATTCTGTTCCATAAACATCACCATATGTACATCAACAGTTGCTATGCAACAATGCTATTTGTGCTTCCAGTCATTCTATCTTATCTTTGTCATCAGCTATCATAGCTGTAATTTTTAAGGCGGGAGGAAAGGAGAGCATTTTGCATATATTTCAATGTGTTGTATCGAACAAATACAATTTTTTTATGCCTGTATAGCTAAGAACTATCTAGGGGCAAGTCATTGGGTATAGGGTGTGTTTGGTTAAAATATTTTTTTTCTCAGCTTCCTACTGGCAGACACCCTGGCATAAGGAGGTGCTATAATTTGACAGTTTCTTGGTTGAAGGAATGGAAACATGCTTTTGTTAAGCATCTAACATCAAACTTTCTGATTGCGATTATTTTTTTCCTTACTGCTTTAATTATCTGTTTTTTAATTTTTCTGCTAGCAGGTAGTTTAGGATTGCTGACTCTCAGTGTAAATAAAAAATGCAGCTCTGTTATGGATAGATGATAAAAGTTTCTTACCCAGCTTGTTCTTGGAAAAAATGTGCTACTAATGTGACTTGGGAAAACACAGACCTTGGCAGGCAGTTGCATCCTTAACTGTAAAGGACTGATGGGTGGAGAAGATGATTTTACACTGTAGGCACAAATAAAGTATAAGATATATCTGTAAAGTTGGGTGAGATGACTCATTTTATTGAAATTTTGACTGTATCTTCACAGCTCCCCCTTGGTAAGTGGGATTGCCTTAATGACTATTTTAGTGACTTTAAATTCCTTCATGCTTGTTCCATCTTACTGAAAGTAAAAATTGTTTAGAGAGCTCCATTGACAGAATGACTACCAGACCTTTGTTTCTGAGCAGCATTCATGCGTGGATTGTTTCACCATTTCATGCTTCACAGAAGATTGTTGCCTTTTAACATTGAGTTCTTCTCCAGTTTTGAGTCTTCTCTTCTTGTAGAATCTCAGTGAAATTCAATTATTATTTTTTTGTCTTCCTGTTCAGTAATACACACAACTCTGCCTAGATTGCTTTGAGTAGCTCCTTTATTCCCACACTGCTTGAATATTCTCCTCTTGTTTAGGTTGAGTTTCTTCCCTCTATACAGCTTCTCATATATGAAAGGACCTTTTCTGAGTTTGTACATGAATCACGCCTACTATATAACTTAAAATACGTGATGTATTCCAATGAAAGTGAATAGTCAGAGGGTTATATTCTGTATTTTGTACGTTTGTATTTTGAAATACCAGATACACCCAGCCATTTAAAGAAACTTAAAGGGAAGAAACACTAACAGAAATATTGGAAAGATGTTTCTTTTTTTCATTAAAGCAGTTACTCCTATAATTACATTTAATTATTTCTAGTAAAATACGTAGCACTCAGAATCTTGATGCCTTGTGATAGTATTTCTGATCTTATTAGGTGAATGTTTGACTTCTCAAATTTTTCATCAAACTCTTAGTTAGGAAATAAAAGCCCTCCCTCATTGTTCTGCTGTCTTAGCTTATGCCTGTGAGGAGTTTTGACGTAGACCTGTCGGCAGACCTGTCGGCTTTAACAGTACTTTCCAGTCGTCTCCATTTGTTTAGGCTGTCACTTAACCACAAATGCTTTGGGGTCTTACTTAATGCTCCTTTGTTCCTTTATGTTCTTCATTCTTTTATGGACTGCTATGGAGGAAAACCTATCAGCAGCATCAGGATCAAAGGAAATAGAAGCAACAGCAGCCTTTCAGATCTCTGGCATTTATGCAAATTTCCAAATATTTGTGAGGATCATAAAGAAGATGAAACTCATGATCAGAAAAGGAGACTGTGTGACTCAAGCTAGTCTAATTACGGACAGAATTTTGATCGGTCGAGATTTCATGTGCATTATTGGGGCATACAGTTTATTTAGCAAACAATTATGACTGCTTATATCGTCTCTCTTCTCTGTCTCTAAGAAATTAAAATTATATTTATTTACTTCATATGAGTGTTGTGAGGATTAACAAATTGCTGTTAAATGGGTTCAGCTGGCTAGCAGGGGTAAGCTAATTTTTTTCATTTTTGTTATTAAAACTATAAACTATTAATTCCTGCACAATTTTCAACAACTGAGGATATAATATACAAATTATATGGCATCTTGGAATGGGCTCAGTGTGGTGGGAATAGAGTTGGCTTTCTGCCTACTTTGTTGAATTGCTTTGCTTTTTTCAGTCTCACTGATGTATCTGTAAAAAACCAACCCCCTTCCTCAACAACCCGCCCCCCCCCAAAAAAAAAACACAATAAAAGAACCCCCAAAACCAAACAAGCAACCCCAACCTGTTGACATTTATCTGTGAATCTTGCAGGTTGTGGAGGAGGCTGAGCAGCTGTGGACTACTGTGTATCAGCTGTGGACTGATAAAATATATTAAGTAGACACAGTACAATTTCCTTTATCTTCTTTATGATACTGGTACTGAGAAGATTTTTGAATCAGATACTTGTGAACTAGTAATAACAAAAAAAAATAATAATTGTCTAATGATGAGGAAGAAAACCCCACTTTTTTTGCAGGGCTTGAATTTTGTCTGTTTTTTGTCTCTGCTGTTGAGGGTGGATTCTGTTGCCACATACAAGCTGACACACACCCTTCCCCTGTAGATGTGGTACATATTTGTTGTTATTTGAATAAAAGATGCCATTAAGAATTTTTAAGTTTGATGTCTTATGCGGCAGTCTTAGCTAGGTAGCTAGTTTTTTCATTAAAAGAGAGTTAAAAAGGAACAGCTTTAAATCCAGCTGCTTCTTACATCTCAGTCCAGGCAGAGGTTGGTATCTTGGTATATTTGCACATTCTTCATTACGTCCTCTTTGCTTCTTGTGTGTATACTGAATATTTCCCTGTTATGACTGAGCTGGAATATTGGTTGGGTAATAACGTTATGCTGGAAATGTGCTAAATACAATAAAAAATGTCAATGAGAAAATACACGCTTTTCTGCAAACAGGCTACCCTGCCTGTGTATCTGAAAGCTGGCAGGGTTCTTAACTTGCTTTCTGAATGCTCTGGGGTGAAAAGAGGCCACGTAATGATGTATTCTCAATGAAAAAGCACATGCCTTCAGCTGTTAAGACTAACAACAGCCACAGGTAACGAAAGAAGGGTCTGTGAGATAATGCTTTTCCCATTTGCATTAGTCCTCAGGCTGTCAGCAATCTCAATCAATGAGTAACCAGGGTCATCGGCCATGAAAGCCAGCAAGAATCAGTGGCAATAAAAAGGTTTTGTGAAATATTTCATGTTTTCAGTTCATGTTAATACCCAGCCTGTAAGTGGCAGAAATGATCTAACTAGCTGAACTCAAAAGTTATTCTCTGAGTTAGAGCAGAAATTCACTCTTGCCTGTAAGTAAATAGTCTGTAATGATAGCTGTGACATCTTGGAGTTGAAAGCTAAGGACAAGTCTATTTTACCATTTCTAAGTGTATTTCAGATAAGTGCAAGTGTTCATTGCGTTCTCTACCTTACAAGATGCTTAAAAAGGAGAAATATAGGAGGAACATTCAAATTTCAGATTGACGTTTATGTAGAGGTTTAATTTCATAGAACTTGGTAAGTGTTAGAATTCAGTTTACCAAAATACATCTGCCGGCTGCTATCTCTTGAAGTGCTGGACTGGAATTTCATGCAGAAAGCTGTTTCTGAATCTGACACTGCCATTCACCCGAGTGGTAATTTTTGGCAAGTCGTTTTGCAGCACTCGTGTTTGGGTTTTTTATTCATCTGTACTTTGATTTTCTGCTCTGTGAAAAAGGAGACGTTTCTGATTGCATTTTTTTTGTACCTGAGAAGTTGGGTTATTGAAGCATTTGAGGACCAATGCTCAGAAAGGGCAAAGATTGAAGAAATAAATCCTTGTGTGATCTGCAGAAAGGGTAGAGAAGAGGTTGATCAAGTTCAAAAATTTAGTTAATGCAAATTAAGAACATTCTTCTGTAGACCTTGATTTTTTTTCAAATATACAAAAAATAATATTCTAGACTGACCAGTGAGATACGTGGACACACTTAATTGCTTAAATACTAGTTTTGTAGAAATGTATAACTTTGTTCCTGCAGAGCTCAATCAGAGATGTAATCGGGTTCTCTCGTTTAAGGTGTGAGTTTGGCCACTAAAAGAGGGGTTTTTTGGTTGTTGTTGCTTCCTGTGGCAAATTTTTCTTCAGAAAGTAAATTCACAAACATTAATAGAACCTAGTGTTTGTGATTTTATCATAATTAATCGTTCTTTGCTTTGCAACTTGCTCTTCAGATGTAATTTTAAATAATCAAGACAGAAACATTATGTTTCCTTTTTTGTTCATTTGTCTTTTTTTCCAGAAAGCCAAACAGAAGAAAAATCTGAAAGCAGCAGCACTGGTGAGTGTGGACATTTTCTTTGAAACGCTTAAGAAATTGCTTATGACTGCACCTTTTCAGTTTTACTTTTAAAGAAATTAAAAGAGTAAACAAAAAGGAGTACTTTTGTTACATTTTTAGAGTAGAATATCATAAAATTGAAAGATTATTTCATAAACTGATTCTCTACTGTAACCAAAAGCTTAAATTATTAATATTTTTTATTTAAATGAAGGGGGGAAATGGTGAAGGAGAGCTCTAGAAATGTAATGTTCTTTTGAACGTTATTTTAGCTATTTTTTAAATTTATTTCTCAACTCTTTTTTTATTGGATTTGTTGTCTGTATCGTTTAGTTTGAATTCTTTCCTCTTTACTGGCAAGTTTGTAGCAAATTTCCAAATCTTTTGTTACTGGTTTTAATTGCATAGGCTAAACAGTCAGAAAAATAGTGTTCTAGGATCGTACTTTCTTCAGTTTTTCTAATGACAAAAATCTTTCTCCTGAAAGATTTATAGATTCTTTGGAAAGAGTCAAAATTTGTTAGTTCACTGATATTACCCACAAGCTACACATTAGTCAGCCCAGCGATGTCTTAAGTACAGTTAGAAATTCTAAGGAGGCTTCTCAGTTTGCAGTTGCTATAGTAGTAGTGTTGGGGTTTTTTGCACAGAGTTTTTACACTGAATAGAAGTATTGCTATTTGGTTAGTGTTTATTTTGTGAAATGGGCAACATGCTTATATCAGATAGACTCCTAAGGCTACCCGATATCCTAAAGACTTTATCTGAGGTCGGAGCTAGTACGTGGAGGGTCCCTTTACAGTCACTGAAGGAGATGATTCCAGAAAGTCGTATTCAAACACAGGTGTGTGCCAGTGCAATTCCCCGGCAGCTGGAGCAGAGCTCTCTTGAGGCTCCGTATTCCTACCCTGCTCCCTTCTCTCCTGTTAAAGCCTTTGGGCTTACATTGCCAGAATTCCCAGATGGGTACACGACAGCATGAGGATCTTACAGCGTCAGGTAGTGTTTGATAAAAATCCCCTTTTCTGCTTTTATGAAAGAGATGTTTCAAAAATATCATTAATGTGCTAGAGCCAATAAGTGCTAATGTTAGCAGGAGCCTGTGAACCTGGGGAACTAGAGACGGCTAATACAAAGTATATAGACAAATCTCAGTCTTGTTAGTAGAGGGATTACCTCTGATGCACACAGATTAAATAGGACCGGGACTGGGCTGCCACTCTGAAGTGGTAATGGCAGAGGTAGTAGGTGGACTGGAAAGAATCTTGTGCCCCTGCCTTTCTTGAAAACCGTAAACATAAGACTAATGCCAGTGGGTTTTCAAAATGTCTTCTTGAAAGTCATTTTTAGGACACTTTAACATGGAGATACCTGTTTTTTCTAACATTTGACTTTTATTTGTATTGCATTTCAGCAGCAAATGTTGTCACAAGTGTGTGCTTTGTGTCTGCCTGGGAGTAGGGTTTGGGTTTTGCTTTTTGTAGGAGGGAATTCTTTGTAATTTGCGATGCTTCTTTTTACACTGCCTTAAGCTTGTCAAAAGACTAGTGTTGGAAATGTTACAGTCTGTAGGCTTGCACTGAATTCAAAGTGTCTTTCATAGCTTGCAATTTTTCTCAGTTACTTGTTAAAACCTGTTCACTCTGATTATATGTTAATTGTGGTGCAGATTTAAGGTTATGCAGGGTTACTTTGTAGAGATTAGTATTTTATACCACTTGAAAACTGAGACACACCGCTGTGGATCATTGCATGTGAAGCAGATCTTGAGAGTTTCACTGCTAAAATGAATCAGAATTTTGATACTTCCAGTGCATTTCTCTGAGGTTCTTTAGTTGTAGGGGTGCCCCTTGTGTTTTGCTTGGCTTTTGGGTTTTTTGTTGTGTTTTGGTTTATGTTTGAATGTTTGAATGATTGAATGATCTGTTGTTCTTCACCCTTAGTATCTCCTCCTTGTACTGAAAATACTGTGTAAGATCACCACGTGTTTAGTTGTTTGAGTTTTTGCTTGGGTCAGAAGAACGAGTTACTGTGTGCTGTGAGCTGCTTAAATACGCTGACAAGTTGAGTGCTAAACCCACCTGATGGAATCAAGCTGGTTATGGATTCATTTTCTGAGTCACGGCAGTTGTCTGTACTGGGGCATTTAAAGGAGGACTCTCAGCCATCAGTTGTGCTTATGTGCATATTCACTTTTTTCTCAAAATCATGGTGGAACTTCAACGGTGTTTTCCAAACTACCTCTCAAGTAAGCCAGGCTGAGTGCTCCAGTTTACTGTTGATCTACTTCATCTTGGCCTACAATAAATACTGTTGGGGCAAATACAATGTCTTTTATGCATTTATGTGGCATTTTAGCATACCAAGACTCTAATGACTGCCTTTAGATATTACTATAATAAAAATATGTATGGTTTATTTGTAGTTAGAAAGTCAATAAAGGACACAGAATATTTTCACTGCAATCATAGCATCATTCAAGATATTACAAACACTAAAGGTCTACATGAGCTCAAAACCCACCAGGGATATTTCACAGAAGAAAAATCCACAAGTGCCTGTTAAATAAAACATCATCTGGGTCTGGATCTCTCTGAATTGTGAATTATTAAAGGCAGGAAGAAGTATTTTGGGGAAGTGTCACTATAATTCTGTGTTGTTCTTAGACTCTCCTCAAGGCATCTGCAACTGGCCACCACCGAGGACAGGATACCAGCTAGTTGATCTTTGGTCTGACCCCGTATCCCTTGTCCCTATCCCTGTGTTCTGTTTACTTAAGCTAAATGTGAGCTTCTTTTGCCACATGCATTTTGATAATTTTAGATCAGTTTTTCCATACAAAAATCCTGTTTGATTAGTGAATGTGATAAACAGTGCTCAGGGATTCAACCAGCGTTATTCAGTGCCTGAAGGTTGGTTTCTGTTAAATGTGAAAGGGTTGTAGCAAACTACACTCTCAGCTAAAGGTGAAGAGAAATGAGAATTGGCTCTTCTTGTCCCTATGTGATTCAGAGCAAGTGATGTAACCCCAAATATCTGTATGTAGCTCCTATTTGCTTATGGCTTTGTTTGCACCTACCAGTAATTGCTATGATAGAGAAACTGTGGAAACCAAGCATTTCTGCTACTAAAATGTGACCTGCCCCCACTCCCAAAAATAAAAATACCCAAAAGCTGCTGCTGTGACGCTGTGCAGTCTGTAGAGAATGATAAGGTAAAGAAATGCATTCTCATGTAAGAGCAAATGTAATTAGGTACTGTCCTTGTGAAGTGCATTAAATGAAAGTTACATGGACAGCAATTGCTTATAATGTTGCCTCAGCTTTGAGAATGTGGTTTTGAAAGCAGAGTATTGCTTTGAGGGTGGGGTGAGGTGTATCAGCTCTGTACAGAAGCTGCAGATACATCTTTTTCTTCAAGAACGTGTGTACATCAGGGAATGTTAATGCACAGCCTACCACTTGAAATTCCTGAACCTACTTCAAGTCAATTGAACTCCTATTGCATCCAAATTCCAACTCTGAAAGTTTATAGCAAATAGCAGCCTTTAGTACTTAGCATGCTTTAGGACAAAGCGTTAGTCATCTCTTTTCCCTCAGCCTGCCAATGAGTAATGCCTTCTAGTGAAGGGAGAGGCACCATTGGGACCATTTCTAATTTGTCTTCAGGTAAAAGGAATAAATTTTCTGAGCTGCTGCAGACAATGTAGTGTGAAGCTGCTATTAAAATTTTGACAATTGTGAATGTGCATGTTTGACTGCAGACAACACTTGAACTGTCTGTAGATCACACTTGCTTCATTCTTTGATGTTGCGATGAAAAAAAATCAGGTGTTGATTGTACATATTTTGGAGTATTTGAAATTCACTGTAAGCACTTTGATAAACACTGAACCGCATGCAGTAAAATCAGCAGGTTTTTGTTAAAGGCAGAGTTATTACATTGTGACACAGAACTGTATAAAGCTGATGAATTCACATTTGATTTCATCCGCTTTAAAGTGATTAACATATATTAATTATACTTAAAAAGTAAAATTCTAACTGAAAAGCTATCATCAGGAGGAATAAAACAGTAATTCTTAATTTAAATACTAGCTGGAAGCTCAGTGCTGAAGATAACTTGGTTGTGGAATCTGCCATTTTCAAGCCTCAGAAACAGTTTTTGTCTTGAAAATAGAACTGGTTTTGTTGGTAGATAAATGCAACAAAATATAAAATACAAATTTCCCAGTAGTTTTCTAGGAGCCGTAATCAGTAATGAGGCTCCATTTATAGCTGTTAAAACACACAAGGAGGCAACAATTCCTGCTTTAAGGTATATGCGGTCTAAGTCTGTCATTCTGGTTATAATAAATATTGTGGAGAATCGGGGTAGGTGCATTGGTAGAACAGCAAAAAAGACATGGATTTATTGTAGGTCAACGTTACTGGAGTTAAATTTTTTAAGAATTTGCGTAATTGGTCATAGTGGGGTCTGGCTATTTATTTTAGTATACTGTGTGAGTATTCTAATATTTTTGTTTCCCTGATCAGCACTGATGTATTTATTGTCACGCAGTCTCTATCCTGAGCACAAAACCTGATGTAAAACAGCAGGAGTTTATCCCATGAGCTTGTTCTGTCCCTTAGCAGTGTCCTCATCCAACTTGTTGAAGCACTGCGCTAAGCAGAAGCGTGCTTTGGGCTTGTATCAGAGTTCTTGCTCTTCCCTCCTGACTCTCCATAAATCCCAGGAATTTCAGCCCTGCCTGGCATCACAGATTGTGACTCCGCAGACTGTGTTTGTCTTCTGTGAGGGATTTTGCTGATTATTGCAGTTCACCCACCTACCAGCATGATCACCTTTGATGTGTTCAGACCTTTGCAGTATCGCAAATTAGAGTCCTGAATTGGTGGATCAAAAGGGCAGAGGGAGATCAAATGCTTGCTGCCTTGGCCAGTGCAAGACTGGTGTGTAGCAGATGTAAAGCTAGCAGGAGGCAGTTTCTAAGTAAGTAAAAAGAGGTGGTTGTGCACTCAGAATGTAATTGAACTGTTGAATACCTTGCCAGAAGATGCGGATGTGAAGGTGGTACTTGGTAAAGGCTTACATGACCTAGGAGGACACCAAAGAGGTATGTGAAAGAAAACCCACCAAAGGGTGCAAAGATTGAGAGGACATCTGATTTAAGAGACCTCACCCCACAAAGAAAATGATGGAGACTGCGATGCATACCCAGTAGGAGAATCATACATGTCTGCTCTGCCCTGGCCTTCTTCATGGATATCTACTTTTGACCTTTAGCCTGCTCCAGCACTGTTCCTCTCAGACTTTGGTATTCACACACACACACATTTTTTTTCTCCAGTTCTGTGCTGTCATTACACAGCTTGCATCAGGGATAGTTGAAGTTTCTTCTTTTTAACCATGAAATTAACTTTTGAGGGGGAAAGCAATGAACGCAAAGGCAAGAGCAGTTCTTCTGAGGTTGTGTGTTACCTCTGCCTTTGCAAACTGCAGCTGCAAGAGCATGAGAGGCTGCAACACAGTGGGATCTGAGCTTTCTGTGTGCTTGAGTCTGGAAACAGTCTAGCAGAGCTCATTTGGTTCTCTTCCTGAGCTATAAGGCTTTTCCAGCCCCAGCATCTTGCCAGCAGCTGTAGTGATACAGGAGCAGGAACAGCATGTAGCTGTGCTGAAGCATATTGTCTTACTCATGCAGGTTGGCTTAGGGATTTCTGCACTGCACTCTGTGGGCAAACCCTAAAATCATCATCTGTGCATGGCAGAATAGTCTTAAATGGGTGGACTTTTATCACAATATGAGTAGGCTATATAAAATAGCCTGTGTGTCAGATTTCTGCCCTGTTGGGAAAGAACATGATTTGCTGTTCATTTTAGAAAATGTGTTGGAAATTTCACAAGACCTGGCAATGCTGCAGGCCTAAGATAAAGTTAGTGTTGATAAGACTGCTAACCTCAGAGTACCGTTTTCCCTGTTTAGCTGATTCTTATCAGCCTGGCCTGCAAGACCTTTAATTTGTCTCCTCTGAGATTACCAATTTCAGCATTGAGAAAATGTACTGCTGTAGCCCTAATACTTGCCAAAGGCTTTATTTAAGTAGTTGAGGCAATAAATGACTGAGTTTGATGTTACAGTTGCTTGTTCTGTTTACATTTTTTGATGCTTAGCCTGTTCATTGCTAGTTTGTTTGCTTAATTTTTATTTCCTAATTGAGAGTCTGTACCCACCTCTGACCTGTTCTTTTTTTTTCCTTCATCTGTTCACTATGGTACAAAATCAAGAACCTCCTTTGAGATAACAAGCAGCTTTCTGTGGAGCTGCAGTAGTAGATTTGTAACCCAAGGTTTTCTGTTAACAAATTTTTAGAAAAAGTGAATTCCTCTGACTTCTGCTGCAAATAAGAAAATAGCTGTTCTGAAATCTGACATATGAAGATTTTTTTTTAAGTTATTTAGTAATTTCAGAATAATTTAACGTTACTTGTCTAATTGTGTTCTACAGTCCTGATGTTGCCCTATGTGGGGATCTGCTTTCTCCATAAACTCAAGGTCCTCAAGTGACACTCACTGATATGACATCCCTTAGCTCTTTTCTTCTCATCTACTGGTGCTCAGGAGATGCTGCTCCATCCCCATCCTCGCTACTGAGGGGGTCCGACACTGCAGTCTTCCCCAGCATCAGGCCTATGGCTCCTTAGATCCTCATCTTTGTGGATCATTTTCCTTTTGAGCAGCCTTGGGCTTTTGAATCTGAATTCTCATCTCCATGGTGTCCTCCAGTGGCTGATGAAGTGCCATCCCCTTGCACAGGACACCGAATCTTCCTTTAGAAGATGTGAGCAAGAAAACCTGCCTCATCATTTTGGCCAGGCTTTCTATTCCTGCAACAGAGCTGCTGTTGAAAGCTTGGGGTGGGATTGTGTAGGAGGCAAAAAAAAGTGTATCCTGGAAAAATGGTAACAGAAATAACGCTTGAGGTGAGAGTGGTGGAATCACCGTTACATGTCCAGAAAGACAGTGGGTTTCATGAACTGTAAAGCAAGTCTCTCTGTATTCCCCAATGTCTCACCACCAGTAAACAAGGCAATAAAGTATTTGTTTTTACCACTATCAGGAGAAGGTTACAGACCCTCAGAATGGCTCAATTTCTAACAGTCATCTTCTAATTATTTGGTTTTGAAACCTTAATATGTTGAACTCGCATATCATCATGTCCTAATAGTGTTTTAAATGAGTAGCTGCTGTTTACAGATATAATTATCGTACCAGCTTTGTGAATGGTTTTGTTTCTGAAGTGGCAGAGCAGTATTCTTTTCTGGAGCTTAAAATGAACAAACGTGGTGTTAAATGAGAATGGCAATGATGTTAAACTGTTACCGGCACAGACAGAAGCAGCTTTTTGGGAGACTGTTGCTTTAGCTGTGTGTGGTACTCCTACTACACACATTTTTAAGGAAAAGAAATCAACTGTCTAGTTCTGTGGGATATTATGCAGTTTCTTTCAGAAAGAAAGGCAAGCACGCTTTCTTTTTCCAAGTGCTTGCTCGTCTGCGTTCCTCAGGTGTCCTCGTACATCTCCCTCCGCCTTCCCCAGTCCTTGCCACGCTGCTTCTTTTCCTGGGTTGTATTGCCAAGGATGATGATCTATAGAAGCAGTATTTGGAGACAGTGTTCTCTGTGATATGCCAGCACACAGGAATTACAGAATGTCTACTTTCAAAAGTAATTTAAAGCCATCGTGTTAATTTTCTGATCTTAAATTTCTCACGCCGTATCAGTTGCTTTTGTGTCAACCTAGTAACTTATGCAGGCTGGTCTCTTTATATGAAAATACCTTCAGGTTTTTAACTAGTAGTCACTTTCCTGTGACATATAGATTTTCTGTCCTGTGTTGCAGGCCAGGAGGCAAAACTAGAGTTAGGCAAATTTAGCAAAGATGGAGTAATTCTAGCCTAAGAAAATAATGTTTTGTCGTAGATCCAAGTTAACTCGCCTCCTTCATGCCCAGTCCTGATTCATCAGTCAACAGAATTAGGGCAACATGACCCTTTTACTCAAATAAATGCATGGATGAGGCACAACCATTATTAAATTGGGAAATTTGTTGCTTGCCTTTATTCTGCTTGTATACTAATGGGGAGAGGAAGAAGATAATTTTCTTAAGCTGTTCTCATCTTCTTGAATGGAAATCTTGTCACGCTTTTAAGTAAGAGACAAAAATAACAATGCCACTGATTGCTACAAATAGTAACGCAGGTTTTTTTCCCCCCTTTAGTATGTAGAGAAATATTACCTACAGTAAAAGAGAAGTGACTAATTGTCACTTGCACAGTTGAAATAGGTACAAGTGCAAAAAGACAATTAAAGTTAAGACACGAGTGTTTGGAAATGTCAATAGTGCAATTACGATGCTGTGAAACACTGGTCAGGGGGTGAGCAGGTACCGAAGGTGTGGAATTGGAGCTGTAATTTGTGACCTTGTTGTGCAGCTTGTGTATTTCACAGCATCAAGGCTACTTCCAGAAATCAGGTCTGGCTCCGGAAGTCATTGGGCAGGGAGTGGCTGGAGATTGAGGAAATACTTCAAGGGAGCTTCGTATATGTTTTTTCTGGTTTTATATTCTTTCCTAGGTGTCCCTAACAAAGCCTTACCACTCACCTGGTGAAAGGGAGGGGTATGGTGAAAGAATGATGAAAACTAGTTGCATCATGGTGGGGGGAAGAAGATAAGGGGAAGGATGTGAGTGTCAAAGGATCAAAAATGGTGATTCTGCCCAGAGATGAGAAGGATCAGGGCATGAAAAGAGTTCACAGTCACCAGGGGACCCTGGGCTAGGCAGACCTTAGTCTAACCTAGTGCAGCCACTCCTAGTTTTTGTCCTTTTGTAGAAATAAACCATATAGTTGTCACCTATGGAAGTGCACTGCCAAGTATGATAAAAGAGCCCTTGGCTCTTCCTCCTCTGATGGAAAAGATGGGTGTCCAAGTTTGGGTATTTTGATCAATTTGGCAGCTATGTGTATTTTTTCAAGAGCAGTCATTCAGAGAATTCACAGGGACAAGGATATTCTTTTTGTAGTGCATGAGGATTGGTCCTGCCTCAACTCCCTCTGTCCTTTCTTCTTGGTGGCCCCTTTTCTTTCCCAAGAAGACGGGCAGGGAGGCAAGCGGAGCTCACAGAGCCTGGGAGCGGGTTACGTGCCTCCTTGGCAAAGGGGGAGGGAGTTCCTCTTTGGTCCCAGCTGAGCAATTTCAGGTCATTGGAAGAAACTGGAAATTGTCATCGATTCCTGGTACTTGTATGACTGTTCTGATACAGTCATTGTGATCCAAGTCACAGTGGGAGAAAGATGAATAGAAATACTTCACATGCACCTCCTATTCTAAGTAATGTTAGTATTTCTGACTTAAGCACTTGATTTTGCAGCTTTCTCATTTTCATAGTAGTATTAAAAATGAAATTTCCAGTCTTAAAGAAAAAAGAAAATGTAACTAATGTGTAACTTACTACCTTTTCTGGCACACTAGAAAAACCCCCGATGTGTAGTGGAAACCAAGTATCCACCTGACTGACTGAATATAGGCAAAATATATGTATGTTATTTTTATTATATTTATGGAGTGAAAAGGAAACATTAGTCACAATATGGAGGTTTTATGTTGTCATTTTGCTCATATACCAAAGCAAGACACACACACACACATTTTGAAAAATTACTCAGGTCTGAAACTAGTTTGAAGTGTCTGATTGCAGCTGATACGGTGTGATTCAACATAATTGTGGATTTATTCAACGTGAACAGGGATGAGAACGACTCTTTTTTTGCTCTCATCTTCCTTCTGATCCTGCTGTGTGAATCAAACAGCTGAGTGAGGTGCCTTCGATGAGGGGTGGCATGTAAAAATTTCAAACCTGGACACTTGTAGATACTCACGAGTGCTTGTGAAAATGGGAAAAGAAGACAAGATTGAAGTTAGTGTTACAGCAGATGACTTTCTGTGCATGGCATAGATGACAGTGATATTTACACAGAAATAAAGAAAATATGCCGTGAAAAGTGTGTAATGTAATGAATCATTGAGTTTTAAATTTTAAAAAAACCCAAACAACAACACAGGAGTTTATTTTTACATGATTAGAGATGAACATTTTTCACTTTTTTTTTTAAAAAAAAGAAAAGACTTTCAAGTGTTCTTTCTTTTTCATAGGTTAAGAGGGAAGTAGGTACTCTGAACCAAAGAGACCTAGCAAATAAAAGCTTTCTGGTAAATCTTAAAGAACAATAAAGAACAGCTGTAGAATGTTCTCAGAAGATATTTCAGATGGTTTGAATTTTACCTGTGATTACCAGCTTGTGAATAGCTTATATTCCAAAAGTATTTTCTACAATAAATGCAGAGCCATCAAATACTCTACTGCTTTTTCATGAGTGAAGTCGTGCTACGGTGAAAAACTGGTACTGCTTTCAGAAGTACTAAGGATTCTTTGATGTTTGGCATCCTAGGAGCCCAACTGAAAGGCAAGCAACCACAATATATTTTAATTCCTATGTATTAATTGTTTGAAATCAAAATTGATTTTTGCTATTTTTCCTTTTTTCTTTTCATCTGCAATGACACTTTAAATACCAATCAAATTTTCATTACAAACGAAGGTTACAACCAAAAGTGTTTAAGTGAAAATGGGCAATTTGACATCCTAGAAGCAACAGCTTCCTCCAAACTTTGTACTTACGCAGGCTGTGTATTTGACAGCACTGAGAGCACGCTTCCTTGAAACTTGCAGATTAGTTGTGGAGCTTTTCTAACTTCTTTTTTTTTTTCTTGTCAGTTTTTCTTGCTTATGTAGAGAATTGTGTACACAAAGGGCTTTTCATGTCATTGTTGTGTGTGATGGTGTTTCTAGTTCTTGTCCTAGAAGATCAGCAGGATTTTGGGTTTCTTTAGGGGAGCTTCAAACTTGCTTTTCACAGAAGTCCTAGAGATTCTTGTATGTACAAGATTAGTGGTTAATGAGGATTTTTTTTGAAGATATTTGAAAATAACTGGGGGAGCAAAGGAGGGAGGATAACACAGTGATGGAGTTCTAGTTGGGATGACCCAGGAGTGTAAAAGAAGTGTATAGAAAATTGTATGTTACTATATACCATTTGTTTGTAGATAGTTAATGTATTTGGACAAACTCCGAGTATGGGATACATGAATGGTTCTTCAGCTGGTATGCCTGAAAAGTACATCCCAGTAGTACTAAGGATGGATTTGTTCCCTCTAAAATCTGAAAGAAAACTGTTCTCAACCTGTCTTGGGTTAAGTGTTTTCCTTGCTTTTCACTTTTACTATGGATTGTACTGCATTTTGTTGATGTTCTTAGTATTATTTTTTTCCTGTACAACATTGATGTTTTAGGAAAGCTGAGGATGTACTTGGTTGTTTTTTCTTTCTTTAATAGCATTTTACTTGAGTTTTTGGGTTCTTTTGAGCTGTAAATGATGACTGGGTTCAGCGATGGACAGACCTTAAAGTTAGAGTTAGTGCGTTTTGCCTTTTATGATGATTTTTCAGTCTGCTTTTGTGAAGTGACTGCTAAGTAATGCTTGTGGTTAAATTAGTTACAGTTGCTCCATAGAAGCTATTAAAACTTTGTTTAAAATATAAATGAAAAGATTTGATAAATGTTGGAGATGAGGAGAAGGAAGGTATTTGTTCTATTACTTAGAGTGATGCATTTTTAACGCCAGCAGGTGGTCTATTCAAAACTAATAGTACTACTTGCTTTTAGTAAGCCAATGTGCAAGGCATGAGCTCTGTTAATTGCCTGTCCTTAGGCACAAATGATTAGTAGGAAATAGTGACTTTAGCATGGTAGGATGTCATTGCTGGAAACCTGTTACACGAAACTTTATGTCAAATATTTTTATTAGCCATTTGATATGTATATATAATTAGAAAATTTAACATTCTGTGCAGATTCAAATCATTTCCCATTATAGAATTAACCCCCTGAACATTATTTTGTTGGTTTACATGTTTTTGGCAATTGTTATTAATGTAGTAACACAGCTGTAAATTTGCTTTTAAGTGAGTTGAGAAATCATTTAACTTTAAAATCAAGTTGATTAATGTCAGACCCTCTTGCAATCTTGGTTTGTTGTTTTTTTTGCAAATTCAGTACAATAGATTAGCATAAAGACTGATGAACATTCAAAGTCATTTATTCCAGTTAAAATCTATTCTGAATTTGTTATAAGCAAAACATATTTTAAGCCTGCTTGTTATATGGAAATACTCTCACTGCTGTTCAGCAGGGCAGTGAGGTGTGTGCGTGTTCATCATACAAGTACACAAAAATTCAGCTCGAGTCTCTGGTTGAAAGACAGCATCGAGAAAACATGTATTACAAAGAGCACGAAGCATTCGATCTGTGTTTACAATGTTTAGCAGATCATTTTTATGAAATTCAGGCATCACATTTTCATTCAGCTTAAGTCAGTCAGAGACGGATGTCGTTAGGGGCATTTACATACCGTTAGCTCGTATCAATTGATTAGCAGCCGAGCTCCGTGGAACAAGGCTAGTTCGATACAGTATTTGTGATGCCAGGAGACTGCAGGTTAAGGAGCTTTTCTGGCTGCATGCTCGGTTCCTTTGCCTTGCTGATTACTTGATAAAATGAAGGGCATCACTGTGAACAATTGACCCTTTTGAGCAATCCAGGCTGGTCAGCAGTCTAAATCCACATTTTAAAGCCATCATTATAGCCTCAAACTTAAGAGTTTCCAGGGTGCAGACAAAGGTGTTGTCCTCCTTCAGTACCAGTCGTGTACCATTTTCAGACTTTATGAAGTACTTGAATTGAATAATATTTGAAGATACTGAAAACTCCTCTGGGAATCCATCCAATCTGCTTTTGGACACCAGTACAATTCTGGATTTTATTTTTGCAATGAATTCAGGAGCGTTGCAAAAGATTCTAAGTCCTTGTGAACGGTCGTGGCTGTCAGTTATTTCCAGGAAAGTAGTCTCTCGACATGCTAGCTGTTCCTTCTCCCACCTTGATTTCACTGCATCTGAGAGTACCTTAAGCTGGAAAAATTCTGCTTCTTGTGCCAAAAGTTGATTTTCTCGAAACCCTTCTGGTAGAAGAAGTTCTCCATTTCGTAGGAAGTTGAGAATGTGTCTGAAAAGGAGTCCATCTCTGTCGATGAAGTAATGACCATCTGCATCAAATGGGCACATTATTTTTCCATTTATGATCCCTTCAAGAAAGGAATCTGGATACTTGGTTAGTGTCTGTTTCTGTGTGATATATAGATAGCCACCAACGTTCAGAGTAATCAGAGACGTTTTATAGTCCTTGTCTTGCTCAGAGCCTTCAGAGTTGCCGTGTTTTTCTTCGCATTCCTTTTCTCTTTTGTTTATTTTTCTCTCCATTATTGATGCTAGGACAAAAAGCCAGCTATCTTGCTTTGTTCTTGTCAGCTTGCAAAGAGATTTTTTTTAAAAAAAAAAAAGAAAAGCACCTTTATTCAGCTCCGACACGATGTTGGAATGGAAATGCTGCTAGCATTGCTCCGACTGTCAGCTTGGGTTTGCAGTAGGTGGCGTATCAGCTGTGTATGCAGGGAGATAGCAGGAATATGACTGTAAAGGAGAATTTGCATTTAACTGTATAAGGGAAGAAGGGTATAACAACTGCTTGTCTCTTTCTTTCCTGTAAGTCTGAGAAGTTTACATAGTTTTGGAGGTTATTCACATCATGTACTACTATTACAAACAGCACCTTGTTTTTAACACTTTTAAGAGGTATTTGTAGTATCAGATGGCAAAATCGTGTTTAGTGCTTATGGTGTTAAACAGATAGCTTCCTCTTTGTTTCAAGGATTTTAATTTTCACAAAGCATCTTCTCACATTTGTTTGGTACCGATTACAGTACCTGCTGCATACAGCAGGACAGCACTGAAAGGAAAGGTGTCTCTGTCTGTACAAGGTGGGTGTCGTCTCTGGAGTGCATGCACATACATATTCCTCATTTATCAGACACGTGGGCAGTGGTTAAGACGTTTCCACAGGAGCTACTCTGGAAGCGATGCTGAGGACTTGTTGGTCTGACTGTTTATAATTGTGTGGTTTAAAGCTTCCATTTGCAGTTGATGGGAATATCTGCACCAACACAAGAACTGCAGCCTGATTAGGTTTTGCTTTTTGCTTCTCTCTGTGCCATAGATAAAAACTGTTTTAGAGAGATTTACTCAGTGATGTGGGGTTTTTTAAGTCATTGAGGCTGTCTAGCATCAGTTTGTTCTTTCTCGATAGAAACAACTCAGCTGCCCTCTGGAACAAAGGGTTAGTGTGCCTACAGAGAGCTCCCAACATCACATAACATTATAACTTAGCAACACTTGGGTGTGGGGAGGGGGGAAACAGTGGCAGAGCACGCTTGAATCAAATGGCTGTCTTCTCTTCATGAATCTGTGCTTTGAGGCTCGCTCTCGGTTGTCTTTTGGAAAAAGGTTTCCCCTTTAAGCGTTTGCAGCCTGGAGCAGGAAAGGGGAAGCTCTCCTCCGCACATCTCTGTGTGCTGCAGCGTGCATTCCCGGCGCGGGCGGGAGCGAGCACTTACCTTGGGCTGGACCTGGAGAGGTGGTCCCATCTTTTTCAAGATGTATTTTTCACTTTGCAGGTAGATGTATCCTGCTTTGCCTAATTAGCAGGGAAAAGTCAGATTATTCTTCTGTAAATTGTGCTGCTCTGTATCTAAATGTTTTATTCTTGCTCCCACTGTCTCTAAGGCTGTTTATCAATGCTGTGGAGTCATCACTATAATATTTTATTAGCTGATAACTGAATCTATTAGAAATAAATGCACTTTTTTGTTTACTTGCCATTCTCCTTCCCAGGGTGTCCCTAGCACTGACTCACTAAATTTTTCTGCTGCTGTATGTGATATATTAAGCAGATATTATTCATTAGATTTGATTTATCAGGAATTAGTCACGGTTTTAATTTTAACTCTTTGATACCTTTGATTCAGTCAATGAGATGTCAGTTGGCTTCTAACTTTTAGACATTTAGACTTTTTTCAAAATTAACTCATTTCACAATTATTGAATGAATACTTGAGAAAATGAAAGAATCCAATTAGTTTTAAGTATGGAGTTGGTTTTTTTGCCAGTATAAGAGACTTCTGTTCAGATTTAGTTTATTGTCAAGTAATGGAAAATTCAGTTAATGTGCTTAGATTGTGCATAGCTACAGTGTTGAACCATTTTAGTGGACTGTTAAACCCTAAAAGAATGATTTCTGTGGGGCTTTAATCTTAACACAGTGATTTTGAAATACTTTGAAGCTGAACTAGGAGTATCCTGACACGAGTATGTAGGGATTTCCAAAGAGAGATGGGATTTGTAAAAGATAGCAAATTTTTCATGGAGAGCTAAAATACATTTTAGGAGACAGGAGTTACAGAACAGTTAGTAAGTTATCTGCTCACTTAGTTTCTCATGCTCATCATCATCTCAATATTCTAACACTTGTAGTTGAAATTTTCCACTTTTGTGAAAGAGTAAGTATTCTTTGAAAGATCACACGAAATCATTTTAGTGGTTTGTATGATAAAATATTCAAAATCGATTTGATGTGGAAAATATACTCTGCGAAGATCATGAATATTTACATTTAAACCTTTGAGACTTGAGAAAATGTAGAACTGCTGTAAAATTTTCATCACCACAAACCCATGTAACTTTACTGCAGCTGACAGTCATCTGTAACACAGAATTGGAGGCTGGCACATCTCTGAAAATTTTCCACTTTCTGGGCTGTACTACACAACAACTTTTTAAAAGAACCCTTGTACTGCGTATGCACTTGGTGTTAACATGTGGTATTGCATTGCCATGCAGTTTTAGTGAGGTGGGAAGGATTTTGGTGGTTTCCTACAGTTCAGTGTTTTCTGAAGGTTTATCTAAGAACTGGATTTCCTTTTCTTTGTCTTTTTTGTCCATCTTCTGGAAGATCATCCAAAGGTTCATTTTGGTAATGGTATACAAGTATTTCTTGCACTCAAGTCTGGAGCCTCGGACAGTTCTTGTGCTCTGTTGTGCGCCAGGCATGTAATAGTTGAGATGTTCCCAGTGTGTCCTGGTTCTTCCTTCCCACTAGGATTGAGACAGAGCAAGTTGCTGCTGTTCGCTTTCCCATGCTACAAGTGAGCTGCCTTGGTTTCTGCCCTGCACAGCTGAAGCGTTCTACTTGCTGATGTTGGTACCTAGCAATCCTGAAGTGGCTGCTGTGACACCTGTTTGGTGGGACTGGCCATTCCTTCAAGGGAGGAATGATAGACATCAGAAGACAATGAAAATGCAGTGCTGGTGTCTATCAGCTACACAGGAGAACAAATCCAAGGAAGAGGGAAACAGATATCTGCCCCTCATTCTGTCCTACATGTTTTTTATTTTTGGAAAATAACTTCACTTCTCCTCAACTTCCATCATTCTTCTGAACTTCCTGGTCAGGAAGCTTGAGCACACCATAGAGCTGAGGATTCAGGACCAAAGCACACCACAGGAAAGTTGGTGCTTTACCAGTACCAGGTGCTTACCCACATGTCTGAACAGCATCAGCTTCGCTGAGAATCTGTCAGTTAAAATGACCCGGGTTACGGAAAACAGCTCCTTTTATGTATTATAGTACAAAAGGATATAAGGAGAAATCTCAGCTCTATGAGGTGGAGAATTTTTGAAATGCATTAAGAGGCCATGCTAATGAAATCTGTTTGGGTTATTGAGGCAATTTGCTAGTCATTTAATATCATACCAGAAAATTGGCTGGGTTGTTGGACAATTAAACCATTCAATAACTACTATCTCACGGTGTTGGTAATGTAGACATTCTCATTCCAATAATAACTCCAGGATGTTGATTAACAGCTATTGAAGACAAGATCTACACACTAATTAAAACTGAAGGTTTTCAAATCAGCAAGTCTGAACAGTTTGTATTCAAGAGTTTTAAAAGAGCTGTCTAAGAAGGTCTGTCAACAGTTGCTGGTGATAATTTTTGAACACTGCAGTTCTACAAGAGTGAAAAAGCAAATTCTATGCCAGTATCTGAAAGGTGAATTGAATATCCCAAGTATTTAAAAACTAAAAGGGACTGTACAAACCCCAATAAACTATCTGACTCAGAAGTCAATCAGTTAGAAATTTAGGAGAGTAATACAATGGTATTCAGTATAGGTGGAGGGAAAATGGATTGTACCAAAAATTTCCCCCCCCTACAGTTTGTTCAGGAAAGGAAGTAATACCTTTTTCTGTAAAATCTTTGAGGATGTCCCATTTGTCATCTTGAATTAGAATAGATACTGTACTCGTTTCCCTTTCACTTAGATATACAAAAATTAACTGCATGTTTCAAACTGACAAATGTTAAGCGGAGAATTATCACTGAAATGTTGCTGTGATTTGATTCTTCGTCCTACTTATTTAGTCACTGATCAAGGAGATAGTTAACCTGAAGTTTGGAAATGATACAGACTGAGAATGTAGTCAATAGGAAGATACATTGCTGATGCAGAATCATTTGGGTAGTTGGTTATGACATTTTAATACGGCCAAATATGAAGTTTATACACCCAGCAAAACCCTGTAGACGGGGCTCGCAGTACGTGTGTTTGTGGGAGGGTTAGGGCAGAGGCTCTTTCCTGCCTGTAATGCATCACTGACAACTAAACATGAGGTCATCGTTCTGTGCGGTGGTCAGCAAAACAAACCTAGTGTGTATCTTTGGATGCCTGGATTAGGGAGTGCCAAGCAATGACTGAGTGATCCTGCTCTCTAGCTGCGTAGCTGCCAGGGAAGGGTGGTCTGAGAAGGGCACCAGCTTCAAGGCTGCCCTTTGATTGGAAGAGAGGTGCCACAAAATGCCTCTGGTCTGGAAAAGCAGAGCTGAGGTCTAAGTGTAGGTCTGCTTCTTGTCCAGGCATCACAGCCTATAGTCTAGGAAGCTGCATAGTAGTATAAGGGGGCAGTGGGAACTACCGGCTTGGATGCTGGGAAGCAGTGGCCCAGTTTCTACCTGCTGAGGAGCTGGAGGCACATATGCCCGTAGCATGTCCTCACTGCACTTTCTATTTTCCTGCTGCCTGGGAGTCGTGCATTTTGAGGCAGGTTTTCATCTCCATCCCAGGCACTGCTCACATAAAGCAGGAGCTGGTGAACTCCAGGTCCTGTCCCACATGCTGTCAAGTCTGGCAACGAGAGACAGTGTCTCAGGAGAGACAGTCGTGAACTGAACTTTCTCAGGCCAATAAGAAACTGAAATAAGAAACTGATTAAGAAACTGGAAAATAAGCCTAATGGAAGATTGAAGAAAACGTGATTTATTTTTATTAGGCTCGATAAATGTGGAGAGTACGTAAGTGCTTGGATGGGCAGAAGTGCTTGAATAGCAGGCTCTTCAACTTAGCCGTCAATGGGCTAAAAGATCCAGTGGCTGGAAAT
The DNA here is from genome assembly GCA_013400375.1 of Thinocorus orbignyianus. Taxonomy (NCBI): domain Eukaryota; kingdom Metazoa; phylum Chordata; class Aves; order Ciconiiformes; family Thinocoridae; genus Thinocorus; species Thinocorus orbignyianus. Next base: position 157,962 of record VXBW01005541.1, on the reverse strand, counting down.
TGGAGCTGGGTGCGGCCAGACTAGAAAACTAAGACATTAAAATCTCCAAGCCAGTCTACCTCTTTCTCAAAAAAAAAAAACAAACCAAACACCAAAGCCCAACCCTTGTCAGTCTGTCTTCTGCACAATTTCAGTAAATTGCCTTAGTGCCTGTTTATTAAGATTGCCTTAAGCCTTTTATCCACATTCGGTTCATTTGATGGTGACTGTCAGCAGAATTTGAAGCTGGGATCGGTGTCTCCCCAGCATCTCTCTGTTGTCTCACTGAAGGAGACAACAATTGAAATTCTTTTATGAATTGGCACCAGGGTATTTTAGGCAGGGAGGTCAGGGTGAGCACTTTAGATGGTTTTTCATTGCAACTCCGGGCCTACAAGTGAAGATGGACTCAAGTCTCTGAACCTGAGTTTGGCGAATGAGGCTGCAAAGGGAGTGAAAACTGTGTTCCCCAGCTTGCATCCAAGAAGTTTGCATGCATCTTTGCAGATTTATTTTGCTAGACTCTCTGGATGTGTTAAAATCCCCAGGAGGGTCCAGGGAAAGAGGGACATAAACCTTGGCTTTTGGACAGTGGATGAGCTTTGACAGCAGAGTAGCTTAGCTGCAAGGTGGTGCTCTTGGAGACTGTTGACTGGCTTGTACTGTGAAGCAACTGGAATATTAAAAGCCAACCTCCAGATCAGTGGTAATTAAAAGAGGGTATTAACCAAGACATCAAAGATGAGATATTGCTAAGGATAAGCATGTTTAATCGGCAGGTTTGTTGGTATGGGGGAGCTGGCTGTTTCACTGACCCTGATTCTTAAAACTTAAGAATACTCTGAAAATTGTGCAAGGTGCAGAGAGAATGATAGCAGCCTGTCAGTCTTCAGACAGCTGGGCTGGATGGCTCAGATGAGTATAGGCTAGTTGGTCTTGAACCTGTACCATAGAAACTTGGGGAAAAATTGTCATAGTATTCTTGAGACAGAAAAGATCAGAAATAAAATGAACGCTACTGAAAATGGCTTTAAATAAAGGTTTTCTGGTCAGACAGAGCTAACTGTTTTTGTTTTGGAGTTTGTGAGTTTGGAAAGGTAACAGCGTGCTTTATAGCCTGCTTAGCATTTTGTATCGCACATAATTTAGAATCTTGTGATTTTCTGATTTATGTCAAATGAAAAAAAAAAAAAAAAGCAAGCACAGAACAAGATTAAAACTGGCTGACAGTTACCAGAAAGTAATTATCAGTCAGAAGCCGCTCAGGTTGTAGTTTGAAGGATTTCCTTCAGGATTAGCAAGAGGGAAAGTGGTGAGAATCACTGCTAATAAAATGTGTCGTGATTGACAAAATTGCTGGTCAGACAGTGACTAACTATGACAAGACTGTCATGGTGTGACTGGGATCACTTAATTCACAGAGTCTGTTTAAAGACAATGCATTTTAACCAAGCCGAAGGCAATTATACACCTAGGAACGGGAAATGCAGAGCACATGAGTAAAATGTGAGGCTTAAAAAAGACTCAAAATAGGTATCTTAGTGATATAATAGCTAGTCAGCTCCATCAACCCCCAGAGCTTGGTTTTCACAGACAAATTGATCGTAACCCAGTTTTAGCCATCTAAATATGAAGCACAGTCATGAGATACAGACACACACAACCCCCCAAAAAACTCCCCAAACCCTCACTTATGCAGGGAGGGCAGGTCACTGAATTCTAGAAGAGATGGGACCAGTTTTCTTCTGAGTGTCTCCCTTCCCCCCTCTCTCAGCTGAATAACCTTGAGATGGCTGAAGTGAGGTGAGAGATATTCTATCTCCTCTATCTGTTATTTTACCTCCATGTATGTTCTTTTTAAGACCAGTACAATAGTATTACATCTATTTTTTAGTCTCTTTATTCTTAAAACATTGTTTCAAGATTGAACAAGGTGCAGATAAGAGACCCAAAACTGATTTAAGTTGCCTTGCGGTGAGATAATGCATGAGCTTGTATTACTTCATTTATTGAAAAGGTGATTGAGATGTGACTTGATTACAGTGTATAAGTACTTTCAAAGGGAGAAAACGCCAGGTACTAAAAGGCTCTTTAACACAGTATAGAAAGTCATAAGAAGAACCAGCTGCTAGAAGCTGAAGGCAAATTCATATTAGAAATCAAGCAGTAATATTAGTACCACTTTAGCCACAAATAAATTATAGGTTATGTGCAGAAAAATAGGATAAAATTTATCTGTCTGTGATACAGGAGGTCAGGCAAGTTTGCCGGGTTGTCTCTCCCGACCATAAGCCTTTGGAATCTGTAAAACCAGAAGTGTTCTTTGTTTCATTCAAAAATACCTGGAAAAGTATGACTTAATTCTTTCGAGGATTTACTTTAAATCAAGACATTTTAGATTAATTAATTTTAAAATACACGGTGACAAAGTAATCGCTCTCTGCATTATTCAGGAAGAGCAGATTTGGGTTTCCAGATGTAATAATATTTCAATATATAAGGCAATTGAGAAGTTAGAGGGATCTCAAGAGTGCCTTTGTTACTTGGCATCAATACTTATAAGCATTTCTGTTATCTTCTGTGACTTTGCCACTTGAAGGTGACAGTGACAGTGTAGTACCCTACACCAAAAGCAAGACAAGGCTCTCCATCGGAAGGACATTTTAAATAGTAAGAGCTAATTAAGCTGCTAAAGCTAAGAAACTCATCCTTCCTTGTTAGCAAAGCTGTGTCCAGAGCTGTATGTTTTATAGATATTGCCCTGGTGATGCCCAAAGGAGAAGGTCCCTGGAAGTGTTCAAGGCCAGGCTGGATGGGGCTTTGAGCAACCTGCTCTAGTGGGAGGTGTCCCTGCCCATGGCAGGGGGGTTGGAACTAAGATGATCTTTAAGGTCCTTTCCAACCCAAACCATTCTGTGATTCTAAGTTGCTGCACATACACATTTTTGCACAAGAACTTCATAGTAGAAAAGCAGGTGCTTGCCCACCACCACTTCTCTTTTCCTTTCTACATCCAATTATTTTAAATAGCTGGGCTTTTGCACTGTTTCAGAGCAGGCTGGTTCTATTGCACTGCTCTGTATGTCGTTGTTTCTTTAGGTGAAAAGATGTTCACGTGTTACAGAGGTGAATATACAGACAGCAGGATTAACTAAAACTTAGTGTTATTCAGTTACTAGCTATAAGTTTTTATGTCTTTTCCCCAAGTCTTAGCATGTGTAGTATGATCACTTTATTGCATTATGGTCCTTTAGAGAATATGTTTGTTTGTTTTTTTATTCTAATAAGATGAGAGTGAGTTGCTGTTTTTCTGAGGATAGGAATAAAATCACCTCTCATTTCATCTTCCACTAAGTTTGGGTACTTTGATGATTGAGTTCTCTTTGAAGATTTTTTTTTTCATGGTCGCTTACTGTGTTCCATGCATATTTCTAAAAAATAGTTACTAGGTAAGGTGAGTGCAACAATCTAGGTAAGGAGGACCATGCAGTTACGATTTCTTATTTAAAATTTGGTCTTTGTGATTAATTCTTCATATGTAAACCATCTGATGGCAAAAAAAAGAAGTCTAGGGGATATCAGCTGTACAAGCATGTTTTTCCTGCATTTGCCTTTGGTCTCTAAATAGCAGAGATTTTAGAACTTAACAATTACATTATATTTGCTAAACGCTGAATTAGTGAAAAATAATTCAAATGTTGACTTTGATGGTGAATTTTATTTTAATATCCAGTTTTGCTTTGTTTTCTTCATTCTAGATAAACTTTCCTTGGAAGGAATAGTGGTGCAACGTGCTGAATGCAGACCTGCAGCTAGTGAAAATTATATGAAACTGAAAAGGTAGGAGTGCTCTGTCTGTCTGGGTGTATGATATCTGACTTTGATGCTTTTATTATTGCCTTACTAGGAATGGATGGCTTCAGTATCACCATGGTCTTATGTAGTATTTATACAGGATTGGAATTCTTCTTACTTTTGGGGTGGATTTATTGTAGGAAAGGACTGTGTCTTCCCTACCCTTGTACCTCTGGTATTGTCTGGTGGGTTGATGCAGACTTCTTTCTGATGCAAAGCTCTCACTAGAGCACACATTGTGCCTCTTCATACCTGAATGTTTGAACGTGGGGCTGTATTCAGATGTGATTAAAGCTGAATTTCCTCAGGACTTAAAGGATTACATTGGTCTGGTCAAGAAATGCTTCTTGAGCATAGGTTTCTGTGTGGATTGTCCAAATTTAATTCCACTTAATACGAAATGCCCAAAATAAGAAAGAGTTCATGGAGAGGTGCTAGATCTAAAGTGGTATGCTTGCCAGAAATGGCAATGGTTGCAAATGTCAGAAATGGCATGGAAAACACAAGACATACATATGACTGGATCATTTAGTGACTTTTGAAAATTTAATTGGATACATCTAGAATTTACCCTGTGATTCATAGATCATATGGATAGTTAACTTGATGATGTTCTCTAGTAATAAATCAGATTTGGAATTGAATTTTGCATTATATTAAATAGATATTTATATATTTTAAGTATGTGGGTTTTAATTAAATCATCCTTTTTTATTATGAGTTTGTTGTAGATAGAGAAATGCAAAGCAGAAAATTTCAGGAAGAGACTCATTCGTGACTAGGTTTAGAATTGTCAAAAGAAATGCAGTAAAGGCAAGGTCGTGTTTTCCCCCAATTCCTGATGTGTTTTCTATGTATCGTATACTACATTTACAGTATCTTATGTTTTATTAACCTCTTCTGTTATCTAAACTGCTCCAGTGTTTCCCTGTTGGGTTCATTTAATTCTGAGACTTTTATGTTCTAGCTGTTGGCAAATCAGTACCGTAAGTTTTCTCATGTACAGTGAACCACTTCATTTCAGACTCTGTTCTGTGATTGCTGTCATGATTTTTGTCATCAGTGTGAAGTGGAGTATGAAGCAAGTGTAATGTTTCTATACTAGAAAAGGACTCATTTCAATCTGGCAATTTTAAATATATACGAATATAGTCTGTGAGATGTGTTTGCTTCATAACTGTTTTAATCACAGGTTGCCTGATCCAAGTGCCTTTTTGAATTTTGTACACAGTCTTCTATGAGTTGATCAGATAAACTTCTTCTGGTCAGGCCACAGCAGGAAACCAAAACGAAACTGTTAGCTTTAGTGACATATTACCCAAACTTTGAATTTTTCAGTGTTCTACTTTCTGTCACACACGCATGCATGCAGCCTTTTCTGGTCTTTGATTTTGTCATATCCAATTCCTATAGGAGCAACAAAGATAAAAACATGAAGGCAGATTTTGTGTTTGGAAGTACTGGCTGTAGAAAAATTGTCAGGCTGTGTTTGCCTGGTTTCCAACTTTCCTCATTGTTTAAGACTTTCTGCCTTTTACCAAAAAGTTAAAAAATAATTAAAAAAAAAAATTCTTTTCTGGTGGTAATCAGCATGAGATTTAGCAGGTCTAGCAGTCACTGGCTCAGAAGAAATTGGGTTTTGTCCAAATACCATCTCTGGTATTTGAGTAGTAGGATCTAACTTTCCACTCCCTTTACTCTCTCCCACCCTCAACATGCTGCAGTCTGCATTTGTGCTGACAAACACAGCACAAATTTGTGCTGACAAACTGACAGCATTGAAGATAAACCACATAAGTTATAAAAGCGTGTTATATTAAGCCATTTTTATTCACTTTTCTATTTACTATTGTGCTTTACACAAGAGAGACTCTCCAAAGGTGGAATTGATAATATTGATAAAACAGCAAGTCTGTTGTGTAGGCTTTAAGTGCTTACAATAGTAAATTGAGGTTGGGAAGGAAATAAAATTAAAAGATAAATGCAGTTGCTTCAGACTTTGAAGATCTAGAAAATGCACGTGCTCCAGTGAACTGTAATTGTTGGTTTTCTGAGAGCTGGCAGTGACCAGAAGGGATTATATACCTCCTTGGTATTAAATGCAGATATGGATCCCCTCTGTTTTGCCCTCAGTGTCTGGGTCAAGGAAATCAGCTCATGGGTGTGTGGCGTTTGATTTCCACGCTGCTCTGTAGGTGGGAGATGTGTGTGACATGTGGGTTTAATGGGGGTGATGAAAGCACACGATGTGGTGACACGTACGGGTGAAAGCATTGTCAAACACAGCAGATAGAAGGAAGGGTTTTTTCCCTCAAGGAGCAGCCTTTGTTTTGATTACAGGAAAGTTGTAGAAGGCTGATGTTCATAATACTTTGAATACAAGGTATAAATGTGTGACTAGGGATAGTCAGAAAGGTAAAACAAAGGATGTGCGTCCTTGGTGGTTTCCATTTTGAAAGTTTTGCTGTTGGTAGTTTTATTAATTTTTTTTCCATTTTCCTGAAATTCAAGTTCTAGAAGGGGAATAAACACTGTGAAACACCTGCTATTCTGCAGTCGTAAAGCTTCATGCTATTGAATTTCCTAGAATTTTTTTATTAACAATGTATTTGTTCTTTGTAATGCTTTAATGATTAGTTATACATTCACAGTTACTGCTGGGGATGCTGTTGCGGCTAGCTGGAAAATAATATGTGGATTCCAAGCACCTGTCCTAATTTCTGTCTTGTGGGAGTGGATCTCATGGTCTCACTTAAAAATATTTGGACTGCGTGGTGAAAAAAAAACAGGCAGACTCTGTTCCGAACTGTGGACAGTTTTACTGTATGGTAGTCACAGAAGATTCTGTCCCTACACACTCTTTCTGGTTGATACTTCCCTTTTGAGAAGAAGGAAGCCATCATCTCTGGGTCATGTTGTCCAGGGAAGTGGTTGAGGTATTTGAACAATGGGTAGACATAGTGCTTAGACACATGGCTTAGTGATGGTTTTTATCAGAGTTAGGTTGATGGTTGGACTAGATGATCTTAGAGGTCCCTTCCAACCTAGACAATTCTATGTTTCTGTAATTAATCTGTCTTCTGCAAAGCTCTGATTCAAACTGGCGTTGTCAAGCTGAGAAGCTACAACGCCTCCAGGACTGCCCGGGTCCTTTGCAATGGGGTGGCTGGGCAACACACTCGCAGATCTCAGAGAAGGTTTTGGAGGCACATGCAAAATGCATCTCGGGCAGTTGTTGGATGTCAAGTTTGATGGTGCTTTCCCAACAGTAGTAGTGGATGGCAGGCAAAAATGGGGATAAAATCAGAGCCCTTGTTTCATTCTCAAATGTGCTGGTTGCCTTCTGAAATGGATTTTGGGAGATTTTGATTCAACAATTCATAATCTGAATTACTGAACTCTCCCAAGCCGTACAGCAAATAAAACCAATAAAAAAGTAAAAAAAAAAAGGAGTCCTAGGGCTACAGAAAACTTAGAATAGCTGACCTTTAACACTGCAGTGAGGCTGGTAAACCCTGTAATTCTCTTAAGTAAATTAAAAATGCATCTTGAAGTATTGTTAGTGAAAACGCTAGTTGCCAGTGTGGCAGCTTGTGACAAGACTGCAAAAATTTTGTGTATCTTCTTGCTTTTTCTTTTGTGCAGAGTCTGTGATGAAAATCCTTAGAGAAAGCTACTGGGAGAAACGTGCATGATAGGACTTTTAGTAGAAATGAGTTGCAAAATGTTCTATAACAACTAATGAACTTCCGTGTTTGAAGAAAAGTCACATTTCTTTTACAACCCTATTACAGAAGCCACTAGACAGTCCTGACACTTGGTGGTCTAGGCCAAGCAAGTGAAATTTAATTGGTGCAGATGAGTTGGTCACCTTCTTTAAAATACTGTGAGAGTATTTACTGACTGGCAGCTCAGTATATTGCTGAAAATGAGCATTATACTAGGGTTTTTTTTACCAAATACTCTCTCCTAGCAAAAGAAAATGAATAATTTGACCAGCATGCCACTTCATATATATTCTTGTAGATATGCTTAGTTGGCTATGAATTCCCCTTCAAAACAAATACATTTGAATACATTCATGCGGTTTTCACAAAAGCTGACATGATGCCCAAATGCTGTTGAGTTTGTTTGGAGTGGAAGGCCATTTCTGTGCAAAGCTGAGATTGCATCTACCTGTCAGTCAATGCAACCTTGATTTTTCGAGTACTGAAGATCAAATTCTTTGTCTTGAAGTTAAATTCAGCATAATGTAAAAATGCATTCCCTAGGATGTTTTGAGTAACACATCATTAAGTACAAATTTATTTCTTTTCCCATGTGGTAAAATATTTCCAGTCACATTTTTTCTTGGAGAATGATGTGCAATTTGAAGAAAATTATCTAATAATCATGTTCGTAAGGGTTAAGCTGTATTTTATATTTCCCTTCTGTTCCTGGACACCCACCAGTTTTTACAAATCAAGCAAATACCATTCTTTTTTGTGAACAGTTGGACTACAAAGTAGCAAGCACACTAGTACTTAAGTTCCTTTGTCCATTCTTTTTTGTCCGTTTTTTGAATAGAATAATGGAGAAGAGCAAGTCAGAAAAATAAGGTTAACGCGAGATTAATTCAGCAGCTCGGAGGAGTAGTTATTTCAGAGGTTGGGAGGGTTGCTTTTGTTGGTTTGCTACGTGTTTCTTTGTGATCTGAGGCTCTTTGTCTCTCGTCCTTTCCATTTTTTCTGTCGTCTTTTACTGTTCTTACAAGTGCTGTTCTGAAACTGGATTTTAATAGGTCTTTTATATTGCTGTGCTTTCTTGTTCAGTGATGTGAAAAGGACTTAATTTCAGTCTCTGCTTCCAGCCATTATAGCAATGCTAATAAATAAGGAATAACCTGCTCTTCGTAATGCAGCAGGTATTTTATCATGTTTCTCTTAACCATCTGCATCCAGCTGCAGGTTTATCATATCGTTTTCCCCTATTGTTGTCTTCGGCTTCTGGTAGCCAGTGTATTGGGCTAATTTAGGGGGAATAGGGAAAAAAAGAAGGAAAAAAAAAAGAGGCATGAAACATTCGTGGGGATTTTTGTTTGGTTTTGGTGGGTTTTTTTTCAATATACTTTCTAGTGTGTGAATCATATTATTTATGCAGAACTGGTACTTTCTTAAATTTTGGGAGAGAGAGTTGATCTGATGATCAGATGTCAGTTTCCTTCCTTTAGCAAGTGCCTGCAGATAGACGTTGAAAAAAGTAGGCTTCCTTGTTGGCTAACTTAACATTTGCCTTTTGTTTTACCTTAAAATGGCTTTGCTACAGTGTGGCATCAAATTTGTTTTCTTTCCATCTTTTAAATATTTTAAATATTTGTAGGTGACAGGCACAGAATCATGGAATGATTTAGGTGAGAAGGAACCTCTGGAGGTCATCTGGTCCAACCCCTGTGCTCGAGCAGGACCCCCTAGAACTGGCTGCCCAGGACCCTGTGCAGACACCCCTACATTTCTCTGCAGTTAAAATGATATGATAAGATGCTTTTAGGGTGCTCATTTCTTCATAGTGGTCACATAGAATGTGTTTCCTGTCTTTTGGAATGGCACATTGTTGAGAGGAGCCTAGCATGATGGTCGTTTTCAGAAAGGAAAGAGATGCCTAGGGATGCGTATTGAAGAAAGGTTTATGGCAAATATTGCAGGGATTTTTTTCCTTATATTCTGGAGGAAAGAAATCAGTAGTTTTAATTGAAGACTTCCCATTGTCATGGTTCTTTAACATGCAGTTCATGAAACAGTGTTTCTCTTCTGCTGGTTGCACTGCTCCTTTTCCCCTGCTATCAGAGGCGTTGCATTTAAGAACATATCCAGTTTGCCTTTGTGGTAATTAGCCAGAAAGCATCCATTTCCTTTTAATCTGCTGAAAGGGGCGAGGCTAAAAATAGTCACCCTGGAATATGTTCAGGCTCCAGTCATAGCCAGCTTCTTCAGGCTGAAAAAAGCCTTATTCAGTACCAGTGCTCAGCACCAGAAGTTCTGGGTACTTGTGTTTCCAGTAAACCTGTATGTCAGTGGCACAGATTCCTTCTCTTGAAACCGGAGTCTTTCGCATCACACAGTGCTGGAGGTCTTTTTAACTTACTCCTACTAGGGCTACATTATTTACAATAAGAGAAGTCTCTTCTGCTAAGGTGCTTTCCACATTTACTCTGCCCTGGTGAGGCCCCATCTGGAGTACTGTGTCCAGTTCTGGGCTCCCCAGTTCAAGAAGGACGGGGAACTGCTGGAGAGGGTACAGCAAAGGACCATAAAGATGATTAGGGGCCTAGAGCATCTCTCTTAGGAGGAAAGTCTGTGGGACTTGGGTGTTTTTAGTCTGAAGAAGAGAAGGCTGGGGAGGGGGCATCTGATCAACACCTGTAAATACTATAAATAAGAGTGGCTGTCAAGAGGAAGGGGCCAGACTTTTTTCAGTGGTGCCCAGTGACAGGACAAAAGGAAATGGGCACAAACTTGACCATAAGAAGTTCGATCTAAACATGAGGAGTAACTACTTCACTTTGAGGGTGGCAGAGCACTGGAACAGGCTCTCCAGAGAGGTGGTGGAGTCTCCGTCTCTGGAGACATTCTAACCCTGCCTGGGCAAGTTCCTGTGCAGCCTGCTCTAGGTGAACCTGGCAGGGGGCTTGGACTAGATGATCTCCAGGGGTCCCTTCCAACCCCGTATCATTCTGTGATTTTATGATTTCAATGAGGGAGGGACTTGTTTAGTACATAGGGATATCCTTTCCTGTTCTCAGGGCAGCACCAATTTCCTCTTTTCATCTTATTTTCCATCTGTAGTATGCAAGTCACGCTATAATTGGTGAAAATCTCTAAAAGAGCACAGTTTTAACTGTGATGACTTATCACAGCATCACGGAATTGTCGGGGCTGGAAGGGGACCATCAGAGACCATCTAGTCCACCCCCCTGCCAAAGCAGATTCACCTAGAGCAGGTTGGACAGGAATGCATCTATGCAGGTTTTGAATGTCTCCAGAGAAGGAGATTCTCCAGCCTCTCTAATCAGCTTGTTCCAGTTCTCCGTCACCCTCACAGTGGTGAAGTTTTTCCTCATGTTGAGTTGGAATTTCTTGTTCTGGCTTGTGCGTGTTGCTCCTTCTTTTGTCTCTGGACACCACCGAAGAAAGTCTGGCCCCATCCTCTTGACACATGTCCTTTAGATATTTATAAGCATTGATGAGAACCCCTGTCAGTCTTCTCCAGGCTGAAGAAACCCTGGTCTCTCAGCCTCTCAAGAGCCTTATCCTGTGGTACTAAGTCATAATCACCTTCTGTTCTTTTGTTTACCATCATGCTTGACCCTGTTGGGGAAGATGGGATGGCTAGCTTGTATGCAAAAGCTATTTCTTCATTGGTGTCAGAGTCTGGATGTGAATCTTTGTTTTCTCTGTTGCAGAGCAGAGCTCACTGGAGCTCACGCATTTCTTCCTAGCCACCATGCCAGATGCTATAGTCATGCTGAGTCCTACCGGTGTTCTGGGTTCTGCAAAACTGCTTTGGCAACTACCAGGCTGACGAGCTCAAATTTACACAATATGTAGAATGTCAGCACCACAGCACATCTTCTATTTTTAAGCAATTTTGTTCACATACTACCAATTATATTTGCAATTTGTGAGGTATCAGTCAACTAGTATCATCCAACAGTTACTCTACTGCCAAGGAGCTCCAAAAATTATATGATGTCGCTGAGTACTAGAAGTCATCCTTCTGCAAAATCAGAGATTAGAATAGCCAGGTAGCAAGCTCTGTTGGTGAAGGTATCGATTTCCTGGCTTACTGAGACATTTCTGAAATTCTTGACACTGCAAGAAGACACTAAAGCAGCGGCCTGAAGGGTGACAGGGAGCATATGTGTCCATCCAAATAGCACTCGTTACTGGGGATGTCACCAAGTTCAAACAAGTTCTTAGTTGACAAACGATCCGTCCTCTAATTCTGATTATTTTCTTTTGCAGTAGTGTCTGTCTGGGGGGCTTCAATGTTTCTCAAACTGGGGTCCTCTGTGGTCAGTGGGTGATTTAATTCCCCAAGACATGGCAAAATTCCAGTGGGAGCTTAGCTCCTGGAGTGCCACAGGGCCAGCTACACAATGGGGGAAGTAAACAGAGCTATTTCCCCTACTCCCCTCTTTAGTGGAAGAGATCCCAACTTTAGAAATTAATCATAGCAATACATTTTATGAGGCGATCTTTCATTCTCTAAGTACCTCACATATTCATACAAGGCGCCAAAGCACTGCAGCCATCAGTTAGTATTCAAACATGACACTGAAATATTTTCTAAAAGAGTTTATATTGGGCAGCCACTTGCCAGTGCCTGTGTCTGGAAAATTTTTTAAAGGGATTGGGAGTTGAATTCAAGTGAACACCATAAAACGAAAAAGAATAGTAAGCTACTTTTTTGAGAGAGAGAAATAATGTAAAATCCTTTGAGTTTCAGTCATCTGGAATACTTAAACTCACTTTCCCTCCCTTGAATTATCTGGATAGAGAAAATGAGACTGCCAGTGTTAGAGACCAACACATTATACTTCAGTTGCAAATACAGTGAGGGAACTTTAAAACCCTGGGGTTTTTATTTACATTTCAAATCAAGTGCAAATCATTTTCAGCAATAATTTTCACAAAAGCTGTTCTACAGAATTACTTTCCACAGCTTGAAAGACGCGGAAATGAATACAAAGGACACTTCCTAAAAGACTTCTTGCATACATTCATGTGCATGCGCCAATTTAATAATACTGTAGAAACTATGGTTTTCAGATTCTTTTCCATACATTCTTTAAATGCATACCCGCATTTAAATACAGACACGTCTGCTTATAGCCTTCAGAGAAATATATGCTGCTATTTTAATTCTGTTACTGTTGCAAGACCAACACGACTGTGAGAGAACAAGATGGTTTCTCTTTGAAATGGGATTTTTATCACCAGAACACTAACTTAAATGTCAGTGCTAGTGATGTGCAGATCATGAAGGCATTCCTTCCTTTTGAGTCCACATTCAGTTTTAAATTTGCAAGTTGCTTTGTGCTTTTCAATTAAATACATTTCTTAAGTGAACTTTGTAGACAACAGTCATATGATTCCTGGGGTTTCTCTTTATGATCTATGATGGTGTTTCTGCTGAGCTGTTGCCTCCTTTGTTTGCAGTTAGCGGTTTTGACTGGGATTTAGTCATTGTCAGTTCAGTATCTGCAATCCTTTACTGAAAATTGTGTACTACATGCTAAGCCAGTAACATCAGCAGGTCCTAACACAAATGCATCTGCACTGGGAGAGTATTTCAAATCTGCCATAAGTATTTTTCTTGTATAGTACAATGTCCAGGTGAAAATATGGTAGGGCTGATGTGCGTTACCCATACCTGAAGTTGGAATATGAAGGCTTTTCTGAGATAACCTTGTACTTTGAGTGCTGTGATCTACCCCAACAGGAAAGCACGAGTGTTGCTGGCTCAGTGCTGCTCAGTTCCTTCCCTTCCTGCTACCCATGGTAGAAAGCTGGAACTGAGCAGTTTTCTAGCCACTACCTGTAATAGTTAAGGTGTGTGTGCACAATTTTGAGTTTGTACTTGTGTCATATGGTTGTTTTCTGTAGTGTGTATATATATAAAACAGTATGCAAGTTCCTGCGCCTGGGTCAAGGCAACCCAGTATCAGTACAGGCAGGGGGATGAGGGGGTTGGGAACAGCCCTGCAGAGAAGGACTTGGGAATACTGGTGGATGAAAAGCTGGACATGAGCTGACAGTGTGTGCTCACAGGCCAGAAAGCCAACCATATCCTGGGATGCATCAAAATTAGGGTGGCTAGCAGGTCAATGGAGGTGATTCTCCCCCTCTACTCCGCTCTACCGAGACCGCACCTGGAGTACTGTGCCCGGCTCTGGAGTCCTCAACATAGAAAGGACACAGACCTGTTGGAGAGGGTTCAGCAGAGGGCCACGAAGATGGTCAGAGGTCTGAAGGCCCTCTTCTATGAGGAGAGACTGCAATGAGAGACTTAGTGAAGCTGGGATGTTTTGGAGGAGAGACTGTTTTTTTCAATTGCTCCCTCTCGGAGTGTCTCTTTTTCCATCCTCCAATTTTACTTCTGATGATGATGCTGGATGAGAGCATCCAGCACGGTTATCTCACTCAGACTTTCCTTGTGATGGGTGTTCCTGGTGTTGTAAAGCACTGTCAAAGATTTGCAGATAAAAGTTTAGGGTGGCCAGAAAGAGCTTGGATTAAATAGCAAATGATTTTGTCCAGGGGTCATCCTCATTAACGGTTTTAAAATATAGAGCAATTTAATTCTGTGCCCAACTTGTACAATGTCTTCTGTTGACAATTTACATTTGATTTTACAAACAATTAATGCCAGAGATAGCAAACTTCCAACTTTATTGTATTAGGCCAACTATCCTGGCAGATGTTTCACAGAATTTGTTCTGCTGCAAGTTCAAGAAGACCTGTTCAGAAATTAACAGGTACAGCACTATCTCACATGTCCTGGACACACTGAAACAGCAACTGAGGGAAGTGGTAGTCATGGTTGGACTAGATAATCATAAAGGTCCTGTATAACCTAGACAATTCTATGATTCTGAGTGTGAACAGACTGGGTGCTAACCAAAGTTAATGCCAATGAAGTATCTATGCTCGGTCTTTGGATACTTCAGTATTTTTGCAGGAATATCTGGCTAACCTCTTTTCTAATACTCGCGACAGAATCGGGAGGAACTGTACCCTACGACTTGTAATACAAATTTGAATTACTGTCCTGCTGTTCCCTCAGATTGTGTGTACGTGCTTGAGTGCTGACTGAGACCTTGCCAAGGAGGAAGATAAAGAAGAAATAGTAATGAATTAGGAAAAGAAACAGCTCACCAAAGAGCTTTCCTCTGCTCCTTCTGCTCTTGGACTGTATTCAATTCGGAGGCTTTGTGCAGCACGCCCATTAAGAGGCATAGGGAAGTTTGGGATTTTACAGGGTTCATGTCTGTGAATAACATAAGGCTCTGGTTTCATGATTCCAGTCTGCAGACGGTAGAGACACATGGGCTTCTGTCCTTCTGCAGAATTGGTTGAACCATGTTAACTCAGGTTAGAGTAAGTTCAGAATGTGACAACAGCTTTAAGATGAAGAATCTGAATGTAAAGAAAATTGGCTAACGGGAGTCCTTGACTTCTCACAGACCCGGGCTCTTGTTAATTCCTTAGACCATCACGACCACAACAACGTAACCACTTCAGTTTTTAAAGCAGAGGGAGCTGAAAAAAAGTCACTTGCAAAATCGTTTTGATAAAAAAAAACCCACACCAAAACCTACGTTTAGTTGGGGCTGGAAGCAACGAGACATATTCTGGCTGCTAAGCTTATTTTTAAAAGTTCCTGTGTCATATCTGAAAGAAGGAAAAGAAAGGATCCCAGCTCTCCAGCAGTGTTAACTATAGCTGTTTCAGAGGTTAAAGAAAGCCCTATGTTCAAAACATTTCACAAGGGTGAACATTATCTTTATCATGGTTCACTCCATTTTTTTTCTAACTGGAAAACAGACAGGAGAAATGGGAGCAGAAAAATATACTTGGCCAGATTTTTTACATAGAAAAAAAAAAAAAGGCGGGGGGAGAAGAAAATCCCAGCTTTCTGGAATATGTTTTGAATTGTAGAAGTCATCTTGAAAGAGAAATTTCAGTGTATGTGAGTGTAGGCGGGAGTATAAAAACGTGATAAAAATAGCTGACTACATGGAGATCAGCACTGATATGTGGATGCCTACCTGGAGATGTTACGTGATAATATCAGAGAGAGAAATATATGTTAGGTCTGGATTTATATAATAGTTTTCAAAATTAAAAAAAAAACCACACCCACACTCAAATAATTTTGAAATTATTGTTCAAATAATCACTTTGTGTGGTTTAGCGGTGCGTTTTGTCAGAGTTAGGTTGATAGTTGGACTCTATGATCTTAAAGGTCCCTTCCAACCTAGACAATTCTATGATTTTATGATTCAGCTCACACACTGGCTCCTATTCTCACCTTTGGGAACCACTTAGAAGAATCAAGATCATTTAACTACTTTGCAGTCAGTGGCACATGTTGAAAAGGGACTTAACAAAAAGTTCCTACTTTTCAAGGACTTTCTCAAAAATGCAATCCAGGGAGTAAGTGCTACATTCTAAAAGTTTGAAGCTATGATCAAAAGGCTTAGAGCACTAAGAAATGGCAATATTGGAGAAATGATCGTTTAGCTAACAAGAGTTTATTGATCGAAATCATGATTTTTCAAAACAAGTGGGTTTTTTTGTAGGCTCTCATAAAGCACAACTATGGACACAGCAAACTGCAAATTTTCATGCAGTCTTTTTGGTATCAGAAACAAAACATACATTTTGTAGATTAACAAAATGTATAACTTCATGAAGTTAATTTGTTTATTCTGTATAAAATAAACTGCCCTTCAAGTGGGTATTGGTAAGCCAACTGAGGAAACCATTGGTACTTTTGTTCAGCACTATTTAGTGATTCTCTTACTGTACCTAATGTCTTCAAGAAAAACACAGTTCAGATGTTCTCTTAAGTGTCAGTTGGTCTTTGTTATTATCAGCATAATGCAGGAACAGCATCTGTCTATGGGAATGCAATTGATGATAAAATAGAGCTAATTAAATCCCTGGAGGATTTAGATTCACGCATGCTGTGAGACTGAATCATACAAATATTTCCTATTAAATTGTAGCAGAGTTAAAATGTCTGTTTTAATTTCTAACTGTGTGTGCCTAAACTCTTTTTTCCCCTGTCTTTCTGCCACAAATGTGAAGTAATATGAAATACATTCATTACTGCAATGCCGACCAGGAGAGATACTCAGGGTAACTTGGAGAGAAACACCTACAGCAGTTGTGCTGGCGCATAATGGAGTGGGAGTAATGGTGTAGGTTTTATAAACTGACACCTAAACCACCTGATCTGAGTAGATTATTAAAACTGGTTTTAATGCTATTTCTATTTTTTAACTCTTTATAGCACTTTTTGTATTAGGAGGCAAATATCCAGTGTAGTACCCACTCTAAGGGGGAAAATGCTTAGCAGGGGCAAAGTTAGCAAATAGTTCTTCCAGATTTTAGCTGTTTTGTTGCAATCATACGTAGATATTTCCCCCCCTTCTTTATCCTGAACTCTTAGGGTTGCTTGGTATGACACAGAAAGAATTATCAATTAATGCATCCTTATGCTATTTTTTAGAAAAAGTAACTTTAAATGTTAGTTGAAAATCAGTTTGTACTCTGCAGAGGATGTTTATATAGCATTTAGATTTGTATTTTTTTAATTTCATTGAGCTGTTTGTAAGTGACATGCTAGGCTGTTAGATGATACCTGTTGGCTGTAGTGTGCATATGCTGATTTTTGTTC
Organism: Thinocorus orbignyianus; assembly: GCA_013400375.1. Classification (NCBI taxonomy): domain Eukaryota; kingdom Metazoa; phylum Chordata; class Aves; order Ciconiiformes; family Thinocoridae; genus Thinocorus; species Thinocorus orbignyianus. The sequence goes on along the minus strand of VXBW01005541.1, from coordinate 140,682 downwards.
CTGAGCATGCCTAAGAACCAGTGCTTGTGGAAAATGAGCTGTGGGTTTACGTATTCAAGGAAGTGTATTAGTTGCTGCATAAACTGTGCCTACATAGTCAAATTTGTCAGAACATAGATTAGAATATGGGAATTATTTGGTTTAATTGCTTTATAGGCTCTTATATTCTATGAAGTTGTTTTCCATTACACTTCACTTCCCATTTATAAATGTGCACAGTACAACTGAAAGAGAAGTTTCATAGGCTTTCATTACCTAAGCATATAGTTTGTGGAAGTCTAGAAACTGGCAAAATGGAGGATAAATGGATAAAATTTTGGGGAAATAAATAGGATTGTATTTTTATGTTCTGTGTATATACTGGGGCTTCTGCTATAGGGAGCAAAGTAAGATTGGTGAAAGCTGCTTGAAAAGCAGCTGCTTGGTGTAAACAGAGCGCAGTTGTTCATCTAAATTGATGAGAGAGAAGCAAATAAATCATTAACTGATCTGTTGATGCTACTTTCCAATGAAGATTTAAAACAGATAAAATAAGCATTTCGTTTAATGGAAGTTTAAAAAAATACTATCAAACAGTACGTAAGGAATCACAGGTAGAGTGTTACCAACTGTAGTGAATCCAAGCCAGTATGTTTTCGCTACAGATACATGAGTTAGGAACTAAAATGGCATACATATTTTACTTTTGGCTTTACTTCTCTGAAAGGGTTAGTAAATTCAGATGAGTTTGTACGCCTCAGGGACATCTTGGTCCCTGAACATCTGGGTGATGAGGCTGGAACAAGGCCCTTGAAAACAATATCCTCTCTTGAAGAGGAATACAACCAAATTAAACGTATGTAATTAGTGATGTGTTCCAATCTGTACATGGGCAGCTGTATGATCGGTGCTGTGTAAATATTACAGAGAAAAACATGAGAAATGAAAATCAGGAAGTGCCTAATTATGCATGAAGTAATTTGGAGTTATATAGATTACAGGCTGATCCATTTCAGAAACTAATGAGTGAAGCACAAGTGTCCTATGTATCATCCAGAGGAGATGAAGAGGATTTATAACCATGTTTGTCCAGATGTCACATATGCCATTATTTTAATAAAGGGATAAACATAGAGTTCAAGTCTGAGATTTTGCAAGGTAGAAGTAATACTTGGTAGAGATGTCCAAAACTTGCTAGAAAGCAAGCGCCTGTTCAGAGAGACCTACGCCCTTTTGGGAAGCATGGAAAACATGTCATTACACGGCCAGCTTTGATGCTTATTATGGGCCTTTTAATGTATTTGCACATCTATATAAAAAGTGAGTGATGTATGAGACATTTATTTGGCAAAATTCAAAAGGCAAAAATTAAACAATGTTTTGGTTCATGCCACACTACGCCAACCAAGTGGTTTTTAGGAACTTTTAGGACCCGATCCCAAAATCCTGTCAAATCAAGGAGAAAGACTGCATCAGCTGCAGCAGGTATTAAATCCAACCCTTTAATGCTGGTGCAGAATCCTGACTTAGCTATATTTTGTGGTCGTATAATACTTGGTTTGCTTTTTTTAATTTCTTTTTTCCTCACTGGTCTGTCTCTACTATATAAGCAAAGAAGGACAGTGCTCTAACGATGGGGCTTTTTTTTTCCCCCCCCTGAAATAAAACGGTGGAGGCCACCCGTTCTGTAACACTGCCTTCAGAATGATTAAACATTGCTTTGTCACCCGAGTGCTCTTTGAGTAACCTGGCTTCTCACACTGGCTTGACAGTTACGTCTCTTCTCTTCATTAATCACTGTGAACACAAGCAAGTTCCCCGGACTCGGTTACTGTCTGTATAAAATAAATTGAACCTGGCTTTGTCTTTGGTTTTGAGTGCGCATTGAAAGTCCCCTGTGAAAGGAATCGAGGCTAAAAAGGGTCATCTACACTGAGCTCTCAGGAACAAGGTAATTAGCCCATACTTCAGTAGTTTTCATTCGAAATGTAGACATCCACCTAGCTTCAAAAAATTAATGCATTGCCTTGGTTTTGTTCAGAATGTTTCTTAAGTTAAAGAAATAAAGAAAAAAAAGTTGAAGGTTTGGCAAGATGCAGAAGTACTTCCAGTTCATTGTAGTATTAATAAAGAAGGAAAAGAAAGTCGAGTTTAGAGGATTCAGCAATATAAAAGCTGGCTGACAAGAGAATCATCTTGTTCAGACATAGCTTCTGGCTGCAGTAGATAGGAGCCTTTTAGAAACAACTCTGTCAAAGTAAATGACTCAAAACGAGCAGCTAGTAGCCCATTTCCAAGGAAAGTAAAGCTGTAGACATTTTTTTTTTTAAATAAACAAGATTATAAGGAAAGAAATACTTGACTCCATCAACAGTTTTGGTTCCTTATTGAAATAGCCTCGAGGATGCCCTGTTTGGACCTCTGGATGGAGATTAAAGTGCAATAGCAGCTTCCCTATCTCTACCTGCAAATGGATGTGCTTCTCCTAAGGACCCCTTGCATGCGAACAGAATTCTGTCTGATGTCCCTAATCTCCTATGTGAAGTACAGAAAATTATTATCTTACAGTTGCCATCTGTTGGCCTTTTCAGTTTATTGGTTATCTTTTTTTCCTCTGAGCTGTGCCTTTACTGCTTTTTGAAGAAACCATCTTTTATTTATGTAATTGTGACTTCTCAGTTATTTACAAAACTCTTCCAAAAAACCTTCCAGATGTCTGTAATGTGTTTCTGTCTACGTTTTCATTCTTCATTTTCTCTAGCTTTAGGAGATGGGCCTATCTAAATGTATGTACAGATGCATAGGGTTCCCTGCTTGAGACTGTCCTCATCAGGTTGTAACTATTTTACTTCATCCTACCTGAGTGTAGTAACTCCCAGACTTCTTATTTTCTTCCTTTTGGTTCTTATCTGTCTTAGGTGTAAATACCCAGCTTTGTCATGGGTGTCCATCTTGAACAAGTAATTTTATTTCTCTGCAGTTTCGGTGGCCAGCAAAAATAAATGTTTCACTATTTTCCTCTTCTGCCTGTTTTTGGCTTAACTATTTAGCTTGTAAGTTCTTCCAAAGTGGTAGCTCTGTGTTTATTTGTGTGCCTGGGGCATGGCCTGGTGTGGTTTGTTAGGACTCTGTGTAATATGCCTGTATTGAAGGGTCATAAAAGGCATTGCATTTTAGATGGTCTATTTTATGCCATGTTTTCAAGTGAGGAAATAGACGGATGAAGAAGCTGAGCAGTCCAAATTTGACGAGTGAACTGATGGTGTTTCTCTACATGTCCTTCCAGAGATTCTGTGGCATCGTCACTTCCCAACTTCAGGCAAAAAAAAAAATGTTCATCTTATTTTCCTTTTGTCTGTATGGGTCACATGAGATGCTTCTTCCTGACTCTGAAGTCAGAAGCCTTGCTTTTGAAATAATACATACTTGACTCAGAAAGTTTTCCTTTAAGTTTTTCTTCTATCTCTTAGACGTATTTCCAACAATAAGATTGGAAAAATAAATGCCTTTGTGTCTTTGTATTGGATCCCATCCTTCTGTTAAGAGGTACCTTTGAGCAGAAGCTAATTAAATCTACCACACAATTGGAATGACATTAAATTGTTTTTTTCTCATCTACTGTAGCTGTTTATGACATTTGATTACTGACCCTGTAATTAACATTTCTCAGGACTGTCATTTCAAGTGAATGAGAAGAAATCACAACAGTGTCTGATATGTTTTCTCTTTCTGCTCTGTTAGTGTTATGGAGCTGGAGCGAGCTCTTAGCACATCCAAATCTTCGTCTATTCCTTACAGACCTGCATATGTCTGTGCTGTAGTAACGAAGGAGAGATTCTGTGTCTGCTCCCTTTAGATATGTGGTGGAGGACATACCTCATGCTTTGAAGTGCTCAAAGGAAAGGGGGAGTGCAGAGTCTCTTTCAGTTTTCCTGCTAAATCCAGCACATTATGCTCTATAACATGATTTATGCTTGATTTTATGACTGTCTCTGCTGGGTCCAAGCAAAACCTGTCTTACCAAACGTCACAAGGAGTCACCAGTAATGGGTGGCTTAGAGAAAACTATTAGAACAGGGCAAGCATCTGCTGATACTTGCCCAGCACAATCTTTGAGTCTTCAGCAGCTCGTACATCAGACATTGTTCCTGTGTTTAACAGCCATCAATAGATTTAGCTTTTGGGAATTTATCATTTTGAACCCGTATGCACTTTTACTATCTGTAATCTTCTGCAGCAAGAAATTCTGTAATTTAATTACAAGTTGTGTGAAGAACTGCTTTCTTGTGTTTACTTTGAATTTCCCTATCTCATAGATTCAATGCCTGCTAGTTCTGGGGCTCTCGAACCATGCAGTTGTTCCCTATTTTCTATTTTCTTGGACCATATAATTTTGTAGACCACAGTCACATCTTCATCTCTTATTTTTCTATTTTCCAGTCCTGAGGAGTCCTACTCCTTGTTTTCTCTTACAACTTGTTCCATACCTTTGTGAATTTATACTGGGGCATAATAGTGCCCCAGCAGTTCGGGTTTCTTTTAACGTCCTTTCAAAGAAGAGAAGACTGCTGGTTTTAATGAAATAATGCTTCATTAATTATAATATCATAGAATCATAGAATCATAGAATGGTTAGAGTTGGAAGGGACCTTAAAGATCATCAAGTTCCAACCCCCCTGCCATGGGCAGGGACACCTCTCCCTAGAGCAGGTTGCTCAAAGCCCCATCCAGCCTGGCCTTGAACACTTCCAGGGATGGGACTTCTCTGGGCAACCTGTTCCAGTGCCTCACCACCCTCGCAGGAAAGAATTTCTTCCTAATATCTAATCTAAATCTCCTCTCTTCCAATTTAAAACTGTTACCCCTTGTCCTATCACTAGACTCCATATCATGCTGGCCTAGATACAATAATCCTTGGTACTGAAGATGTGTAAAATGACGATGCTGAAATCTCACTCTGGCTTCTCGAGCATGTAGCTCAGGTTCATTTTTGCGATGCCGGCATATCAGATGAGCATCTAACCAATGCCACAGCCTGACTTTTCAGCTGCTTGTAAGAAGGAGTCTTGTGTACGAGACGTCAGCGTTTCTGAAGTCATCTGGCCAGCTGTCCCGGTGGTGGGTGGCGTGGGGAGCCAGTTAGCCCGGGGGTGCCGGGCTCTGGCGTTCCCAGGCAGCTGACGCAGCTGGGCTGCCGGGGACAAGGCAGCTCAGGTGCTCTGACAGCCCCTGGGCTGGAGACCGAGATAGTTTCTGTCGGTTTTGTCACCGCAACGAGCCACGGAATGGAAATAGCAGTTGTGAAATGACAGGAATCGCATTAATTTCAGGCAGCAGCTGCTGAGGATACTGGGAAAGCATATTTTGTTTTGGGAACATCATGTTTGGGTTTCCAAAACAAAATTTTGAAGGATTTCTGTTCCATGAAAACTTTAAATGTTGGCTTGCCTCCTCATTCAAGGTGGGCTTTTTCCTTGAAAACAGCAAAAACCTATAATAAAAATTCGGGTTTCTAGCCAGCTTTACTTATTCTTTGGTTGGAAGATTATGTCTCTTTTGTGTTTTTTTTTTCCCTACGTGTTATTAGTAGGAAACTTTATTATGTCTGTGCTTTTTGCATTTGTATTTCTCTTATCACTGCAATGACTGTTAGTGTTCCAGTGTGCTGCTTAAATTTTCTTTTGCCTAATTTAGTCTCATTACTTCCTCGCACAGAGTTCAAATAACCTAAGTGCTTTTTTTTCTTCTTTTACACCCTTGACATCCACAGATGAAGATGCTTTTCAGTTGTTCTGTAGCTAAGCATTACCTATTTGTCTTACAGTCTTGTGACTCCGGAGTAAATATGCAGCTATGGAAAGTGGGCAGTCTCTAATGTATATTAGTAGAAGCAGATGGTGCAATCTGTTCATCGATGGAATTCAGTTTCTAAAACTGATTTAATCTGGTTTGCAGCAAATACCACTCTGGTACCGTCTGTCATGGAATGTGTGCAAAGAGTGTATTTTCGTTGCAGTAAGGTGTTTATTTCATGTGTTTAGCCCGGGTATCACGTGCCAGAACACCTATTGTAAAGGCCTTTCGTTGAAATCCACAAGACTGTATTCTTTGTAATTTGGTATTTTCATATATTGTTATTTTTCATTATTTCTTTATTTAAAGCTGTGCGCTGCTGGTCCCTTTTGCAAACCTGGTTTTCATGCAGCCATTAATAGAATTTGCACTCCAGAAGAAATAATGGCAAATTATTTTCTTAATTTGTGAAGTGGAGAGGAACTTTGAATTAATTAGAATGGCACTTTACGTACGCTGGCACTTTTCCCATTGGGAAAAAGAAGATTCCTTTTTCCTTCAAAGTGGAGGATTTTCCAAATTTATCAAGGCCAGAAAAGCTGTTTGTGTTCTGTTTCTGCTCAGCCAAATGCAGAAAAGAATACAGTCTGTAGTATCTGTCTTCTTCAGCTCAGACAGATCCTGTAACCTCTAAAGCAGGAACTACTTAGGCTGAAATGATGAATTGCCACAGAACTCTTGAGGCTCAGAATAGCTGAAGAAACATGCTAGGAGATACAGCTCTCTTCTCCAGTTACCACAAACACAAAATGTTTGCATGCTCTAAATACAAATTTTGCAAGCAATAAAGATGGGAAAGTAGTAGATAATTTATATTCCATTTTCTTCTCCACTAAAGGATGTGGAAATCCTCCAAAATCTTGTGGAGTTAATAAAATCAGAGGGTCTGGTAGAAAAGAGCAAGTGGTCTGAAAAATATTGCAGAAATAACATGATACAATGCCATCCATTTGGAAGAAACCTGTTAGGCTTCTTACCATTCTGAGCATTGCTTGACTATTCTTTGCATTTTGAGAATTAGATGTTTCCTACAGCTGTTTCTTTCTTTCAAGTGATTCTGTTTCCCAGTTCTTTTCTCCAGAGTGTCCTCAGCTCCTCTGAGCTGAGGGCTAGATGTTAAAAGATGTTCTCCCACACTGTCCACCAGCTCCAAAGCTGTCAAATGTCACGACTTTCACAAAAAACAGTTTGTTTCCCAATTCCCCAAGAGATGCTTATAACTTTATTTTTGTACAGAGCCAGTAGTTACTACAAAAGAAAAATTAATATGTATAGTTCAAGGTGATAGTATTGTGTACAAAGATAGGAACTTAACAGGAGACATGAGTGGGGAAAATAAAAATTGCCTTTTTTAAAGTGGTATAAAGTAAAGTATATGCAATATACTGTCTTTGTGTCTAAAAATATACCATGCTGGGCACTGAAGAAAGGACAAATACTCAGCAGTTCACATCGTTCTGAGCTGGCCTGTATTTACTGCTGTGTATTCTCTGCAGACACCGATATGTGTATTGTTTAGTACAGAGTAGTTCTCACATCGGTGTTAAATGTTTTAAAAAAAATTACAGCTCTCAAAATCTCTAATCCCAAAGCAACTTTTTATAAAGTTACGAATTTATTAACGTTTCTGAGCGTGGTGGGTTGACCTTGGCTAGCTGCTGGACCCCCACCCAGCCACTCTGTCGCTCCCCCTCCTTGGCAGGACAGGGAGAGAAAATAAGATGGAAAAATATATATTTTGAGATAAAGGCAGTTTAATGAAAGAAAGCAAAGGTTGTGTGTGGGAGCAAAAGAAAAACTAAAGAGATTTATTCTTCACTTCCCATTAGCAAGTGATGTCCAGCCACTTTGTGGGAAGCAGGGCCCTGGTTCGTGTCACAGCTGCTTCGAAGACAAACACCTTAGTAACAAATGCTCTTCTCCTTTCTCTTAGCTTTCATTGCTGAGCACAACATCATATGGTGTGGGGTATCCCTTTGGTCATTTGTGGTCAGCTGTCCTGGCTGTGTCCCCTCCCAACCTCTTGCCCACCCCCAGCCTGNACCCCCAGCCTGCCCGCCTTTGGGGGGTGTTGGAGAGACAACCAGCCTTGGTGCTTTACACATGGGTGCCTCACCAACACCCTCCTGGCCACTGTATGGACAGCTGTTAAGAAAGTTAACCCCATCCCAGCCAGACCCAGTACAGTAAGAGATGCCATTTTACACTGCCATTTGGTTTGGATATGCACACTGAATTAAAAATTGTAGAAGTGTTTGGAAAACTGTACTCTTTTTCTCAGTTTTAATAGTTTCACAGCTTATTATATTTCATATTTGGATTACTGAATAACAAATTCAGTTCCATGCAGGTTTGTGAAACCAATGAAACTTATGTGGAGCATTTCTTCTTGAATATGTGTGTGTGTATATATATATATATATTTATTTATTTAATTATAGCCTTAGGTGTAATTAAGAACTATGCAGAGCAGGCTTTAAAATACAATGGTCCTGAAGCTTCTTTCAAGACTATTTTTTTTCCTGTGGAGGAGGTACTCAACCAAATTACACATGCATGGAGTCTGCTTTCACACAGATCTTACAGAAAAACCCAATTATCCTTCTTCCTATTAGGGAAGCTAGACAACGTTTGTGCTTCAGCCATTAACTGGTTTTGGAATTTGTCATGCCAGACAAATCTATAATCAAATCTTTGGGGGGTTTTATTTAATAACGTAATAGGTATGGCTTCACAAAGTCTGGGTGAGTTTCTTTGTGTTCACAAATAACAGGCACTCTTCTGAAAATCTCCAATTAAGAGGAGAATACTAATCTTGCAGGGCTCAGAAGTGCATGGAGCTAAGTTTATTTCTTAACAAATAAGCTCCCTAGGGAGCGTTCAAAAGATAATGTTCTGAGCTAGTGAGCTTGTGTTGTTGGTTTTTTCTCCAAAACAAGGGCAATGTTAGTTTTTAAATTATATTTTTAAAATGCAAGATGAAATCTTATGCTTTCTGGGCTTAGTTACCTCAAAACCTAGTCTGTGTCCTTGTTGTACCTTGTGGTCATCGGTGTGTTTTTAAAAGGAAGATATTTTGAACTAACTTTGGGAATTGTTGGTTTAATGTTGTAGCAGAGCTCAAAGCTGAGTCTTGAACCACAGCCTCCAGATCCTGAAGGTATTTTCAGAATACTGAGTGAGAGCTCTTATCGTGGGCTAACAGTGTTACACCTGTGGCTGTTATGAGCACCATGCTCCCCAAAGGTGATGCACAGAAGGCAAGTAAGGCTTTCTAAGAAAATAACTCTCACGTTTGCCTGCTGCAGCAGGATTTCAAAGAGCAGACCTCGAGGAAGGTGACTGGAGGCAGGCTGAATGATGCAGGGCTGGTGTAAAACTGTCCTTGGCACATAGTGGCGAGCAGGAGCAGAGGTCTCTGGTGGGTGGCCCTATGGTGGCTCTTCTCTCCCTGTTGCCATTACTTCCCAGTCACAGAGCAGCCTGGCAGCTCCCACCCCTATTCCTGCCTGCCGGGCTCCCTCCACATGGCTGGTTTCTGCCTCTGGCTTTGCCCCAGCAGCGTATTCCCTGCTCAGCTTGTGGGAGCACAGTTCCCATTCGAGTAACAGCTGAGAGATGCTGTAGCAGTGATTTTCCAGGAGAGGTAGGTAGGTATGTATGCATCAGGAGAGGGAGCTGGGGAAGCACTCACTTTGCAAAATAGGAGGAGGTAAAATGTGATTAAAATATCTGAACAAATAGTGCAGAGCAGCAGGGCTGTGCAGTTGGCAAAGGCAATAGAGTTGACTGAAAGAATGATAATCAAACTTTTTAAAAAAGTATATGTTTTCAGCTTTAACTGATACATCTTTCAGTCTGCTTTTTGGTTTGCTGTGTTACAGTTGTGTCTTTTTTCTGCAACTTGCAGGAGAAGCTGGTAAATTTTTCAGTTGGAGGATAAGCAAGGCAGCTTTTTCACTTGGACTAAGGAGAAAGACAGGTTTCTTTCCCTTCCCGTATCTGCTCTGTTGTTTATGGCATAGGGTTCCTAGGGTTGCTGAGTTCTTTTTAACTTAATGCTGATTTTATTTGGATTAAGCGTGTTTTCAGAGTTTAGTTAAAAACAGTTTGGTTCTCTCTGCTTGCAGGAGTGTTGGGTGGGTTAATCCAGCAGTTCAGTGTGAGTGAATGCAGTAGTTTAGTGTAAGCATAGAGTTAGGCTATTTAACAGTAGCTGAACTGTGCAAGATTACCTTTTAAACTATGGAAGGCAGTATATAGGCAGTAACACATAGACATGTGCAGTGCTTTCTCCCAGTTTTGTTTCAGTGCCCTTTGCAGCAGTCTCTCATTGGTTGTTCCCAAGTTTTATTTTAGCAGAAGGGAGGTGGATGTCCTCAAAAAGGCACTCCACTGTCTGGCATTTTAGGTCTGCAGGCTAAGGAAGGCAGAGGCAGAGGAAAAACCTCAAGGATTTGAGCCAGCTAGGTTTTCTAGGGAAGCAATCCAAATGTTTCCCAGGCTGCCATAAACTGTTAAATTGTTTACAGTAAATTTTAACTGGAAGATCCCCAATGGAGCCAGATGCCGTGGCTGTTTGCAGAGCTATCGGGGGAGTGGTGAGGTATCTGGGAAGTGGAGTTTTGGAGACGGGAGCACATAGTCGGAAGCAGAGTGCTGGCAGCTGAACTCCCTAAAGACATTTTGCAGGAGAAGGAGGGGAGAGGTTCAGACAGACGAGAGAGAGCTGAGATGCTGTAGGGTTGGGTGTTTTTTTTTCATCTGAGGAATTGTAGCCAACAGTCTGTCTCTTTCCTTCCAGCTTCTCTTTAGCTACGTGAGTGGTTTCATCAAAAGAATTGCATAGTGAATTGACTGAGCTTGTAAATTATCCACCTTTTAACCAGTAATTCAAGAACTAGGGCTTTCAGGGCATGGTAAAGATGTGACTTTTCAGGCTAAGAGACTCGTTCCTAACATTCTCCTTTCTTGGTCCCATTAGCAAAATGTTAGACCATTTCTGGTTCTGCAGACACCGACAAGAAGCATTTGGCTTTGTGTTGCCTGGACTTAGAAATCACCATTATTTACACTATTTGTTTCAAAAGCAGTGCAAATTAGTTTTTGCAGGAAAATGGAGATTATGTGATGTAGAAATAAGTCTATTTGTTTTACTTCTAGAAGAAATTAGTAGTTGAGAACTAAAAATTCCTCTTCTGAATTCTAAATTGAGATAGCATCTAACTAATAAATCCATTATTTATGGAGACATTTGAGGACTGAGGAAAATATGAGCGGGAAAGGAAACTTCATCTTTGAAAATGAAAGTGAGAAAGGAGCCTTTATCTTTAAAAACACAGTAAAGAGACACAGGCATATGATGATTCTTCATCCCTTTTGTTTTTGTTTTTTTTCAACCATGACAGGATGTTTTTCTATAAATGATGTGGCATACTGAAATTGAGATTGTGAGCCTGAGCTATCACTGGATACTGTACAGTCAGTATTACATGGGAGAAAAATTTAGGTTATCATTTAATGATTATAATCATAATTTCTGTCTTTAAAATATATAAATACCTGAAGGTAACTTCATTTATAAAGATCTGTTTTGTCTTGGTTTTTACATTAAGATGTCAGATCTTTTCTTCTCCTCTTACCTCCTCAGGCATCCAAGTATAATATTAGCACTAATTGGTTCATGATATCAAAGACAATATTCAAGATGAAGTTTTTCTTGAACAGGAAACAATTTCTAGCTGCAGGCTTCCAAGTACAGGTACACACACTTTCATACATGTTGCTTATTTGCATTAGTGGGAGAGTGGGCAACGCAGGGTAGTCAGGACAGACCTAAAATATAGAACCTGATGGTCCCCAAAATCTGAATAAGAATAGGACTCCAAACTGCAGCATTTTCAGAAGGGTTTATGTGGCATAACAGAGTGTGGAGCTGGGAATAGGGCTTGACTTTAAACACACCAGGTTCCTGTTCAAAAATCTCAAGGTCACAGGTATCATTTGCCACCTAGATCAAAACAAACTGTTCGGCATGTGCAGGGTTTTTAGCAGTCTGCATTTTGTTGACAGTGTTTCAAATACTCAGTTGGCTGGTTCTGCTTGTTGACAATGTAGAATAAATTTCTCTTTTAGTAGGAGGCAAGAGATTTCCAAACATCTGGCTGCAAAGCAAGAAATAGTCTTGAGCCAGCAGCAGGGGAGATAAAACTGTTCCTTAGATTTTTACCTTAAAAATAATTACACTTCATATGGTTATGCATGTGTTTAAGCTCACTTGTACATTTCCCCTTTTGAAAACCACAGTCTTTATTTTCTTTTCCAACTTACCTTTTAAACCATCTAGTAGCATAAAAGAGGAAGAAGTGATGTTGTATAATTGTTTCCTAAAGGATCTTTTTTGATAGGAACAACTAAAATACATGTGCACGCATAGGTAAATTTGTATGTGATCCTTTTGAAAGTAATACATCTAGCTTTAATTCAGGAGGATAGTCTTCATGTTACAATTAAAGGGCTGAGCTTCTCCTATCCTGTTTAGCTAGCTAATGTGTCTGGAGAAGAGAAGACTATGGGGGGATCTGATCAATACCTATAAATATTTAAAAGGTGGGTGTCGAAAGGATGAGGCCAGTCTTTTTTGAGTGGTGCCCAGTGACAGGACAAGAGGTAACGGGCACAAACTTGACAGAAGAGGTTCCATCTAAACGTGAGGAAGACCTTCTTTACTTTGAGGGTGGCAGAGCACTGGAACAGGCTGCCCAGAGAGGTGGTGGAGTCTCCATGTGTCTGGAGACATTCAAAACCCGCCTGGACAAGTTCCTGTGCAACCTGCTCTGGGTGGACCTGCTTTGGCAGGGATGTTGGACTGGATGATCTCATGCCTGTGCTCAGGTGGCCCATGTGCACCGGCCAGCACAAAGGGACAGCCAGGTTTTATTGCACCCTAGTTTTACACTTCTCTTCACTGGAACAAGCAGCTATTGTAAGCACCCTGGTATAAAAATGTGCTGTGTCCTGCAGTGTTACCCACTTAGAAACTAAGATGAGGTGTCCCGTGTAAAGATACAGCATGTAGCAGAGCACATACAGATGCACTTGCACCCTTAGACTTTGGAGAAGACTGTCCCCTCTAGCTCTTGGCATGTTTGTTCTTGCACTTGCACTTGTTCTTGCACTCCCTTGTGTTGGGATATGTGTTGGGCTGAAAACTGGCTGGAACAGAGACATTTGTGATGTGTGTATTAATAAGAAAATGTCAAAAGTATCGTAGGAACCAGTAACAGAGAGTTTGTTTCCCTTCTGGGCACACATTGATTGAATTTGATGACCATAAGATGGAAAGGGCTGCAAAATCGTGACATTTGCAACAACTGCAGAGCTCCAGACTTCTCTGCTTTTCCAGAGTACATGAATTGTAATAAGGAAATGTTCATTTCTTTCCTTTCCAATAAGTGATAGGATGAGAGAAAACAGCCTGAAGCTGCACCAGAGGAGGTTTAGATTGGATGTTATGAAAAATTTCTTCACCAAAAGGGCATTGGAACAGGCTGCCTGGGGAAATGATTGAGTCACCATCCCTGGAGGTATTTAAAAGACATGTGGACGTAGTATTTAGGGATGTGATTTAATTGTGGACTTGGTAGTGTTACATTTACAGTTGGACTCAGTGATCCTAAAGGTCTTTTTCCAATCTAAATAATTCTGGAATGGGCTGTGCAAGGCCTTTCCATCGGTCCACAGCATGACAAGTGGTGGAAGAGCCTTTTCACCTGGCAAGAGGACAATGCTGAGCTGACCCAAAGTCCTTGTGGAAGGACAAGGAGGGTGCAGAGGCTGCCTTGCTTCACAGGGGTGAATGGGTGTCTGTGCCCTTAGGGGTATCTGGTCAAGGACCCCTTTTTGGTGCAAAATAAATGGGGTTAAATAAAGAGAGGAAACAACAAACAAAACATACAGAGACACAAACCTGGACAGACAAACCTAACAGAGGCAAAGACAAGAAACAAACTTCATCAGACACGTTGATGGATGGGCTGCTTATAACCTCCCTTAACAATCACATTGCGTAGAAGATGTCTCTGAGTTACGATTTTTTTTAATCTTCGCCTCAGATAACACACTTCCACTGTGTCCTCACTGTGGACCAGGCATCACCATAACCTGACTTTATCAGCGTCAGGACACTTCTAGTGGAAGTATCCTTTAGATAAATGTGAGCATAATTAAAAATGTCCACAATGTCAAGTAGATATCATAATTTTCTTCATGCTAATTGCATTAAGGCATCGCTTGGTTTAAAGTTGGACATCAAGTAATAGGGAAAGCTATCCAATTATGTCACCCCTAGAATGCTAAAGTCTGTCTTCCTTTACGTTATTTGTCTTCAGAATCTCAAATCAAAAGGTTTTTATTCATTTGCAATACTAAACTGGCAGAGGAAAAGTTGAAGTTCAGTGGTTTTAATCAAGTATTCCTATTTTATCAAACTGGAAAATAAAATGCGTAAGAAATTTTTACTTATTGTTTAATTGCCATTCATATTATCTCATGTTCTGCACTGGAGAAAGATACGTAGAATGGGAGTCTTCAGTTATGACTGCAGTGCCTGTCTCAATATTAGACATAATATTAGATTAAAATTATCTTATATTCATATGATTCATTGCTCAGCCTTCAACATATATAGTTGAAGATGTCAACTTCAGAAAAACCTAATAGGTTTCCTGAACATGAAGTAATTATAGCACTTTTCTTGAAATGCCAGGATTTCAAGACTTAAAATTAGTTATAAATCATATCCTATATTAATAATTTGGAAAGTTTCATTATTGGACACTGGCAAATGCACTTCTTAATGCCATTTCCATCCAGCTTATAATGCCATTTCCATTCAGCTTATCTTCGTCTCAGCTTATCCTGTCTAGTCTTTATAAATGGCGATGGACTCACTTTGCTTTGACAGGGTGTGTGTGCTGGAGTAACACTCAACATCTGAAGGAGAACAGTAGTTTCATCCCTGCCACGGGCTGCAGTCATCCCCCTCCATTTAAGTGGTGTGAGATAGTAGGACTTTTCTTCTTACAACCAAACACAACATGCTGAACTTGAGTGTTGCTAGTTCTTATCTTTATATGACAGATTCCTTTGTGTAGCAACAGGTTGTCATCGTTATTACATAATGCATAGTTTTACCAATAAAGTAATGCTGGTAATTTCTTTTCTTCTTGGCAGTTGGGCACTGCCATGGGGTCTTCTTAGCAAGAGGTGCTCCACAGGATGAAGATTTCCCTTAGTTCTCACAGAATTACAAAAGCTTTAAAGTTCTGGTATCTCATAGAAGTTTTCATCTCTTGCCCATCATCTGCTCACTTCCCATATTAGTAATATTCTTGCTCGGAAGAAAAGTCAGGAAAGGTGCTGCTTGAACCTCAGCCAGGTATGATAGTCCAAATGAACATAAGAGAAGTAGGTGTGCAGTTACGCTGTTAGATTTATTTTATTAGCTTGTTTTGGATGAGATTTTGCAGGATTTCATGTTCAGGAAGCTTAGCAGAGTTGGGAAGCAAAGAAAAAAGTGGAATTTCATGTAATGCAGCTGCCTGGGTCAAGTACAGAATCACTGAGTAAGGAGGTAAGACAGCATTAGTCCTTGGCTTTCACTTCCCTGGTACCAGGCTGGGAACTTCTGTGAGGAGTCAAGGAATTTAAAAAAAAAAAGCTGCAAAACTTTACAAAGTCAGAAAGTTTGTGTTTCTTTCCCTCCAAAGGTTTGGGCAGTGGGCCTGCTCTTTTCCAGTGCATCTCTGTTGGGTGGTATTGCAGAGAGAAGCAAACCAACTTTTCCTTTTTTGCAACAATAAAGTTAGCTCCTTACTTGCTAGTGCCCTGTGTAAATACAGCCAAGCACAAAAACGGGTGTTGGAACAGGTCCAGCAGAGGGCCATGAAGATGATCAGAGGGCTGGAGCACCTCTGCTGTGAGGACAGGCTGAGAGAGCTGGGGCTGTTCAGCCTGGAGAANGATGGGGCTTTGAGCAACCTGCTCTAGTGGGAGGTATCCCTGCCCATGGCAGGGGTTTGGAACTTGATGATCTTTGATTCTATGATTCTAAAAAGCTATTTAAACTTTTCTGTCTTTTCCATGCAATAATTTCTTTAGAAATGTCAAGAATCCAAGCCCTAGCAGCATTTCTGGTTAATACCTGCTTCTGATCTTTGAAACACTTGTTTTGTGGTGGAAGATTAATCACAGGACGTCATCTATTCTAAAGGTCTTCCGTGTATTTTTTATTGCTGGAAGATACATATATTTAAAAGCCAGTGAGCGTCTCCTCCTAGGGATGTACATATTGCCTTCATCTGTCTCCCTTTATGAGCATGCTGCATGTTGATGAGTCCTGTAGAACTATTTCCAGCTTGTTGGAATGGTTTTTCCTCTTATTCAGCTGTCGGCACAGTGACAAATCAGAGTTGCAGTATAAAATGTATTTTGCTGGGAAATGACCATGGTGAATTCGATGCCATGCTGGTTACTTGCTGTATTTCAAAGCAGAAGAGCTATATTTGATCTTGGGGGTGGAAGAGAAAACCACAGCGTGCAGGCTGGTGGCTGCTCTCTCACTAATTTGTTGGCAGATTTGGAGGGGGAAAAAAAATAAATCTGCATTCTCTTTTTATTTTTTAGGCCAGATATTAGCATGAACTATGGCGCTAGCTATTTCAACAATAGTCAAGTGGAAAATTTAACTCTGAAGAGTGTTGTGTGTCATTCTGAGCAATAAGTAAGGCTTCTGCCTGTCACACTCCTGCAAATCATAACACAGAGTAATAGGTAAAAAGCCACGGCTCCTTTAAATCAGTGTCACCAGTGACTCAGAATATCTATTGATTTTTTTATTACTATTCCTACCAACACTTTCAATTAAGATTCAGCAGATGCACTCTGAGAAAACCCTGTATAAAATGCTTCATAATATTTTGGTTTAATACTGCTTTTTTAAATTCTGTTTAAGAAATAAGCATTTAAAAGTAATTATATCTGTAACGTGTTAAAACATTGGTCTAAAAGGCTAATAAAATGCCCAATTCATAGGTTTTGTTATAAATTTTTGTATACAATTACTGGAGTATATAAATACATATTTAATCAACTTTTTTCAAACAACAGCTATGGAGATTCTAGAATTCAGTTATAGTCACTCAGTCTTTGTGAGTACAAGAGAATTATGGTATGGTTTTGGGAAAAAAACACGCCACACAACCACACCATATTTTCCCTGCAAATAGCATCTGTACCAACAAATCATCTGAACAAAATGATTACAGGCTGTTTGTCTGTACCCTTGAATTTCAGTGCTTCATCCACACATGAACCATTTACTGATTTGGAGTGTGTATCACATTTGTGATGCCCTATACCTGTGTTTGTGCATTTGGGGGAGACTAACTCCAGATGTGCGGCAGCTGTTGTTCCATGTAGGATTGTGTGACCGTATTCCTTATGGAAGGAAGGCACCAGGAGGCTCTGCCATTTTCTGGGAGATCTTGAAAGCTGTGGAAAAAGAAATTAAAAAGGCAGCCATCAGGGAGAAGAGCAAGACACATGTGTAGAATAAATGCATTTTAATACAAAGGTTTACCTCCTGAGTCACCGTGTTTCCTATTTAGATTTCCATACTGGCATGTGGCAACTGCTCTAATTGCTTGCATTAAAAAGTAATGCCGAGGAATATAATATATTTTTAGTTCTCACTACAGCAATTTACCAACTAGGAAAGGGGAAAAAGTCAGCACTGTATTGTTAGCCAGTTTTCTAAAAAACATTTGAGATCTGTGGGTCATGATTTGGAATCCTTTGGCAAGAAACCTTGAAGTACAACAGAGATCTCTCTGAAATTTCCTTCAGAGACATTTACATTTGTAGCTGATATACTGCTTAGTTGGTACATCTGGATCTTCGTGAAATCTGTCATTTCACAAGCCAACTTAGATTTTCCATTTCTGTTTTCACTTGGTAGTCTACCATCCCATTTCCTAAGAAGACAAGAAGTTTTTCTTTGCTTTCAAGATTGTGTGCTGGGGAACTTTGTGTGTTAAATGTAACTTCACTGCTATCAACCCTTGGAGATCCCTGAGGAGTGCATTAGGCTCTCCTACACATTTGATTTTCTGCTGGTTTGGAAATTAGAAGGCTAAAATAAAAAACCCTGAATTGCATATTCTGCACGGCAAGTGAAAAATGTTGAGAAGTAAATTACTGGTGTTCTTTTATGTGAAGAAGGATTAATTTGTGGAAGCTGCAATGAAATGGGTGATGAGATTTCCTGTATTGTAATTTTTATAATGCCAGAAGAGGAAGAGACTTAACACCGAGTAGTGTCCAAAGTTCATGACGTGTTCTAGGCTAAAGAGCTATCAATTATTTGCACGCTTGTATATCTAAGTTATTAAGAAGCTGGAGGTGGGGCTGACATCACCATTCTAAAGCTTTTCCTTCTGAGGACAGTCTGACATGTTCCTTCTATATTTTCAGTGTTCTGGCATTTAATTTTTGAGGGAATAATGTTCTTTGGCTGTTTTCCTGAAAAAATGGAGGATGTTGTACATTTACATTGCAAAGAGTAATGAATATAAAGCCCAGTGCAAGGAGGATTTAATCACGGAGAAATGCCATCATTGAAAGCCTAGTGCTCCCTGAAGATGTGAGACCATCTGATGTATTTTAATATTCTTAGGAACCTTGTCTGTCACTTACCTGTGCTGCTGCAGCTGTAATGAGAGGGGCTCTGGAACAACATCACAAATCAGATATCCCAGTCTGGCCCACAGGAAGATGGTGCAGTGGCCTTGGAGGAGAAAGGACCCCAGTTCATCTCCAGGAGCCTCTGTCTTGTGAACAGGAACAATATCAGTAAACAGATTGACTGGAAAACCTCCCTTATGGAAAGGAAAAAGGTGAACGGGGAGAAGAGAGATGAAAAATAGCCACAATGGGGAAGAGGGAGGACTGGAAAACTCCCTGGGTCAAAACAATAGAAAAAAATGGCAAAAAAAAGTCATTGAGACCAAAAAGAAAAAAATTAAGTAATGAAGAAGTGGAGGAAAAGAGATTTGGAAAAAAATATAGATTTAGCTTTAGCCTGTGTCTGTTTGTGAAATGTGAGTTTAGAAGACCTTTGGTAACCAGGTCAATAAAATCTTTAAAATCTTTTAATTAGATTGAAGGCTAAAAGATAAACTCATGCATTAAAAACTTCTACCTTTATTTGCCAGAATAGGGATAAAGAGTGTTCACTGCTCATTTACCTTCCAATAGATTTTCCTTCAAGAAAAAAAACAAAAAGTACTAATTTGGAGAGAAGACAGCATTGATGTGCCTTCTGATTTAGAAACGTAGAATGCAAGACAATGGTTGCTTAAGAGTAATTAAAACTGTAGAACAATTGACAGGTCTACAAAGATTCGAGAGGGAGCAGGTTTCCATCTCTGTATGAGAGAAAATTGCCAGCAACTACTGTCCAGCCATATGAGGTATGAAGGTAATGATTAGCTTTAGTTCTAGTTGCTACAACTTGAGAGTTATTTCTTAATTCAATGCTTACTTCAAATGTAATTTATTTAGGTTGTTCAGGTGTTAAATCAGAAGCATGCTGAATTTCAGTTTAGTTTTCTGGGTGTACATTGTATTTTTACACAAGTCTGTGACCTCAAACACACTGGCTTTTGAAGTACCTCCTGTTTTATCACTTTTGAATTTTTACATGAATAAATATATAGTTATTATTTGCGTTCATGTCACCATATTGATTTTTCTTGGAAACAAAGCAAACATCATTGTACGTTCATTGGGCTTTAAATCTTGTACTGTGTTCAGTGAAAATTGATTCTTCTGCCTGTAAGATATGCCTTTGGAAACAAAATAATGTCACTGATGATAACTTAGTTTTATCTCAGTGTTAATTGTATGTACCATTAAGCTGTTCTGTTTGAAGGGATGTTGTCCAGCACCTTTCCAAAGCCTGGTTTCCTGCGTTTTCATTTCAAGTTGTAATTCTTGAGTATTAAACCTGAAGATTTAAATTAATAGGGATGAGCCTGACAAAATGTACTCAACCTCTGACCTTCTCAGAGTTTTCCCTGAAGAGGACCAAAGGTCACCTCTCATTAACTCTGTGACTGAGACTTTATTGTGCATTAATTTGGACCTGGGTGAATTTCTCTGTCTTCCATTTTTTCAAAAGTGTTCGTAGAACAGTTATTTGTGCTCTGTTACAGTACTGTAATGCTGAAAGCAAGGTCATGGAAATATCTGTTTTTACATTATAATATCTAAGACAAGATCATGGAGTCTGATCTTCGTTGTGCTCTGGGAGATGAAAAACTTTTTAATCCCTCAGCTGAATAATCTGTGAGATTTGGGGTTCATTTGGGTTGGGTTTCATCTTTTTTTAAGAGCACAAGCTTTTTTTCCACTTGAGTGTCAGGCTTTTGGAATAAAATTTGTGTTTAGACCTGGCTTTTAGTATCTTCCCATCATGGTTGCTTGGGTTTTAGTATTTCAGTATCTTCTGGAGTTGTAATAATCCATAGTGTCCTCGAGCAAAAATAGAGCAGGAAAAACTTAATTCAGAAGAGTGCATCTGTTTTGCCTTATGATTTGTTTTCAGCTGACCTTTTATACAGACTCCTTCATACCTGCAGATCTTCAGAATTCATTTTGAGTGTGTACTTGTCTGAACTTTTTATTAATTCTCCTCTTCTTTTCTTTTGCAGATTACAGATAGAAGAATCTTCTAAACCTGTAAGGCTATCACAGCAGCTGGACAAAGCCGTAACCACCAACTATAAACCGGTGGCTAATCATCAATATAATGTAAGCAGCTTTCAATATTTTCCCTTATTCTCCTGGCCAGGAATCTGGCTCAGGACTCCGGAATCGCTGTGTGCTGCTGCCCTGCAGCCCTTTTGCTCGCAGCTGGCCACTGTCTTTGGAAATGTTCCACGTTATCTGGTTTCTCCCTGAGTTTGTCTTCTGGGGATCTTCTCTCTGTCTCAAGACTGGCATCACCCTTGAGGCTAAGGTCTGCCAATTCAAACTCTCTCGTGGTACCTGATGGAGGGCAGACCACCTTTTTTCTAGTGTCTTTATTACATTGTTCCTCTAGTCCTTTTTTGAAATATAATTTTGAAATTTGGGGATAAAAGGCAGTTCTGGCTTTGTGCTATGAGATGTGAAAGCACTCCTTTGAGCCAAATAAAAATATTGTAGGGAGGTGGGTAAAAGACTTGAAAAGAATCATTAGTTTCCAGTCCTTTGCAGGAACTGACAACAAGTAGAAAAGAGTAACAGCTGATAGTTTTTCACAGTTTCATACCTTCACAGTACGTGTTATTTGCATCATTAGCTTTGTCAATATTACACCCACACTGCTGTTCAAGATTAGTTGATGTACATAAAAACTATAATGTCCTTTTTCTTAAAGATCCTCTTTGAGTAATTTGTATGTATGCATATATAATCACTGTTACTGTTGAATGTGAGAAACGTTAAGTCATACTGAAAATGAGTCACTGTGTTAGTCATTTAAACTTTTACACTTTTTATTAAGATTTTATTTACATACAACAAATGACAATATACTGGATGATATTTAAGCATTATTCTGAAAGGCAGTCTATTTCCACAGAACCAAAAATAATCGTTTCTCTCTCATGGGACTGTTTTGTAGTAGTTACTCTTCAAAGTCTGATCTATACATAGATGATCATACCGATGTAACTATTTCAGCGAGGGGAATGACATTTAACCAAAATAATCACGCTAGTAAATTCTGTTATGCAAATGCGATTTTATATGAGCATATTGTTTGATGATGCTATAGTTATTCTCCTTCTTTAATCCTGGAATAAGCTATGGTGATGTACAGTGCCTGTTTTGAGTGGGAATCTGTGCCATTTCCCCGACACTGGCATAATTACAACAGCGTGACTTCAGCATGGAGACAGTCTTTGAATCTTCATTCCAATTGCGAACTGCCGTTGTTGTATCATCACAGAAACTTTAGCCTTGCGTGAGATTCAGGGGGTATAACCAGGATGTAACCAGCCCTTTTAGAAGTTACAACACTCTTGTGTCTCAATTTTAATGTTTTTAGCAGATACATACTTGTCCATGCTCATGGAAATCCACTGGCAGCATGTTTGCTTTTCATGTCTGCTTTAAAGGTGTCCTGATGGGAAAAGTCTAGTAGGACACGCTGATACTTGAGTCACTCTTGGCCATGTCTTGACTCTAAAGGCTCAGGCACGACTACTTGCTGCACCACCTTTCTTTTCATTAATTCTTTTATCAAGGTTCAGGTTAGTTGGCTGAAAGGATGTACCACTGGGAGAACATGTCTGTGAACTTTTCAAACCTCTTGGTTAAATTTTTCTGGTGTTTCAAAGCAGCAGTTGCTTTCTTAAAACTTGCTGCACTGCTTGTAATGGTATGGCAACCCTGTCGGGGGCTTCTCACAAGAAAGAAGAAAAAAAATGTACAAACTAAAGTGCATTTGGTCATATTTAGGGGAGTTTCTGAGGGAAGAACAAGCATCTAGTAAGAAGAAGTAAAATTTCCTGAAGGACAATGCGGTAGAATATTAAATGGTGCTTAAGCGTGGCTGCTCCATGTCCTCTAAATGAAGATATAACAGGAAGGAGAGTGGAAATAAATTACATTTGGATGGGAAATAGCAATAGCTTGTTTGAATACAAGGGCAGGGAATGTGCTGGCATTTTTTTTTTCTAAGGAATTATGTTAAAACCATATTTTTATCAGAAGAAATTGCAATTCTTTTGTGATATATGCCAGGGTTATAATTTAGCTTTTCTTCTCTGCGAAAAGTACCTTCATTTTCTGTATATTTGTAGGTGATGCACGTCTTCAGAAGGTTACAATGGTAATGTTCTGGCAGCTGGAATCTTTGAGTGACTTCATTATTTTTTGTAACACGTTTATTTGAAATAATAGGAAAGCTCTCTGGTGATCTTGGTTACCCCTTCAGAAGCTCCTCTGTGGTCTGCCCTCTTCCCGCTCTCCTGTACTATAGAGGGTGGTAACCTTGCTCCAAGCGATGGGAAAACCTTTAGGACTTCTTTCAGACATCTTCAGATGAAACTTCAGATTTAGTCTCACTTCACTGTCACCTTTGTATTGGCTGTCTACCCAAGCAATGTAATACATCAGCTTCAGTGTTAATGATACCTTCAAGAAGGCAATTTTGGCAGCTTTTCAGCAAGCTTAGCAACATACTGGGAAGGTAAACAAAGAGAAAATGATTTCTGTATGAAGTCTTGCAGGGATAAAGCTGCAACTTCGACACTCAGCAGCTTGTTCTCAAATGTTCCTATTTTAAGCTTTAAAAATTTAAAAAACACACAATTTTAAATGAATTAATTCATTTACAATATACATGCGTTCTGCGATACGACTCTCAAGATTTGCTTTATGCCTACTGCCTAAAGCATCCTGTTTGCAAAGCAAAGAGGATGGAAAAACAAATGAAAGGCTGCACTGTAACTTGCTATGAGCACTGTATTCACAAGACAAAAAGAAGAAAACAGCAACAGATACCGTGTTTTGTTTTTGGTTTTGTTTTTTTTTTTCTTAAATAGCACTTCACAATGCACTCCATGTTTTTAGACAATAGTGGGAGCTGTTGCTGAAGCTGGAGGGAAATGCTGGAGTGGCACTAATTAAAATGTGGGCAACTGGGATGCCAGCTGCAAATAACTTTCCAACAAAGGGAGGGTTTTGTATTGTTTTCTGTGCAAGTTGTTTTCATACATTACTGAATTAAGAATATTAGAATATTCACATTGGGTTTGTCTAGGGAATACAAATACTCCTCCTTGATTTACTTTAGCCAGCCCAGAGAATGTGAAATAGAAGCTCCTGCTGGGGAGAGTGCACTGAGGCACTAACATAATAGAGAAAGAAGAATGCTGGGCATTACAATTTACTAGGAGAAAAAAAAAAAAAAAGAAGAAGAAAAAAAGATGGTGCTTTGCTTAAAAATACTGCTTCTGTGTTATTTTCCAGGAGACTGTTATTCATATAATTGGGATTTTATACCCAGTCATGAAACAGTCCTGTCAGAGACCTTACATGAGTGACGATAATGATGAGACTTTCCTTATTGTTACTTTGTTCCTTTGTGTAGGAAGCATCAATTTTAGAGTGAGTGGTTTTTTTCTCAACATGGAGAGAGTTGTAGCTAGTTGCTAGCTAAGCACGTTTTCGCTGTATGTCATTTGAAGAGGTACAAGCAGTACCATGGATTTTTTTGGTTGCTCTCAGAGATTGTCTTGAGCGTCCCCGTAGCTTTTCCCTTTATGCCCGTGTCGCTTACCCATTTTTCCCGTAGCCCTGCCGCGCACAGAAGGAATAAACTCAGTGCTTTGCTCTTGTTCTTGCTCCTTAAAAACAAAACAAAAACTCCCAAAAGGAGGAGATGGGTTCCTTCCATCACTTCAGCTTGACCTTCCACCTGAGGAGGTTGCAGTCTGTTTTTGCTTTTCTTCTTGTTTATTTTGTTTTTGTTGTTTGGGGAGGTAGAAAATTGGAGAAGAGTTGGTAATAACAGGTGTAATAGCTGCTGCTGTCATGCAGCCTGTAACTGACTGCCTTTATCTTTCATACTGCTTCTTTCAACTGATTTTTTTGAGTCAGAGAAAACTCGCTGACCTTAACAACAAATACATAGCTCTTTATGCTGAAGAGTGACCTCAAATATACGCAGGAACCCAGGACTCAGTCCGGCTTTGCAAATAGAGATGCTTTCATCTCTCTTACCATCCTCTAGAATTGACCTCTAAAGTATCAGATACTTTTTTGGCAATAAATTAAGGCTGGATAATCCATCTCCTCCTCTTGTTAAATGTTAACATGTGCATATATGCAAAACATTACTAAGTCCCCAGTCCTAGTCTCCCACAAGCCGGTGTCTCAAATGCAGTAGAGCTGTGTCGAAAATCCAGTAGAGTGTTGTTTACCAGTATCAGCCATGACCTGAAGAGCAACTGCACAGAGGAACTAGAAAATTCTGTGGATCCCTGAGTCAACAAAGGCTGAAAACTCATGCCCAAGAAAGCCCACTGCAGTTGATTGCAGTGGCTAATTAGAAAACTCTGCTTCCAGGAGAATTTAGTATCAGCATCTTGATTTTTGAAGAGGATCGCAGAAAGTTGTAGTTCCCGCTTTCCTTCTTATGTGGAAGGAAACGTACATTATATCTTAGGGGATGGTAATTCCCAAGTTTGACTATGAAATACTAAAAAGAGAAAAATATGGAGCAGTTTTCAGACAGGACCCAAAAAAATATTTGTTGCACCCACCTAGATTAGATTCTTTTCAATAATGTTCGGGTTGCTGTCGTCAACTCATTTTCTTCTGAAAACACGATGTAACATGGTGCTGTCTGCGACTTTGTGCATGCCAGGTAGTTTTTCTACCTTGGTTTCATTCCATGTAGTATGAGGACACTGCCATACTTCGTGATGGTCTTACTCCTTCATTTATTTGAAGCACTGTTGGTCTCACTAGTTATGGGACAGTGAGTGCGCCCTTAAAACACAAAGCAGTTTTCAAATACAAATAGTACTAGAAAATGAAAATCAAAATTGTTCTTGTAGATGGAAACACAGCTTCCAAAATACACAGTGTAATGGGATTCTGACCATAACAGATTTTCAATGTTAACAGCACTTTTCAATGCTAACATGAAGTATCAGCTTTAGATTGTAGCCCGAGATGTGACATATTCATGTATTTTTTTAAGACCAAAGGGACAACTGTCATACATAAAATGCATGTTTTAAACTCTGAATATTTAATTGTCCTCAGGATGCACCTGTGTCCTTGCAGTGAGTCCCTACACCATTGCACTGAGTGGTAGTAGAAGATTGCTCTGGAGAGACAGTTCTTCTGTCAGGAAAAATACAAATGCTTATCTTATATCTTAGTAAGTTCTGCCTTAAGCCAGGTGTAAATTAAAAGCATTGTTAATGCCACAAACTGACTAGTGAGAGATCAGATGAAGATAAGATGCGAAGAACTTTTTGGCAATCGGGGTTGACTTAATGAATTGCTTATCTCACAGGCAGCGGCAGGGACAAGCACTCTCACACACCTTATGTGTCATCCTACATTTCATGCAGCAAAGGGCCAGTCTCCTCCTACTTCCCCCTGGCTGTATCATTCCTTTCAGTGCTTCATACAGAAGCTCTTGCTCACCTGCCAGGACATGGGTTGTGCTGTAGCTCACAGTGGACTTTTAGGTGAACGAGATATTCCCTACTTCTCCAAATACCTGTATGATTGCGTGAATATACCCAGTAAAGAACTGGTGCTGCTTTGTTGGTAGAGTTATAAGGCAGAGCACACCTTGACCGTACCTCTTGGTGTTTTGGGATTGTAGTCTTGAAGAGTGTCAGCTGAGTAGACTTGTTCATACATATTTGAATGCCGTTGCAGTTCTACTTCAGGGGTTTACAACCAGATGCAGTCTGTTTGCACTGTACTGTGTAGTGAGACCATACTGGTAGAGAAACAGAAATTGAAGCCACAGCAGGGCTTCCAAAGCTTACAATTAAAACCTTTTCAAGGTCAACAGAGGTTCCTAATTAATTGTCTGTTTGACATACAATAGCGAGGCCAGTGTCCTAGATCTGGCTTCCTACTCTAGTTTCTGTGGCGTAGCAGTTCTGCTGCAGATCATGGCAACCCAGATGGTGTACTGTGTAGCTGGTTTACTTGATGCTACGGTTTGCTAGGGTTCCAAAGCCACTGTAGTTTTAAAGATCTTTTTTTTTTAAAAAAATGCAGAGGCTAAAGAGTAAAACAGTTACATCAAAGAGTATTAGTGGATAAAAATAAATCGTGTGGGTTTGTGTGGAAGGGTTGCATCATTTGTGACTCTAACATACAGTTGGAAAAGCAGAGAAGCATTTGGATGGCCAAGCCTGTCTTGGGTTTTAAGCAGAAGCAACAGACCTTAAGCTCCAAGTTGGGAACAATTACTCTGCATTCAGTGTAATGATCTACATCTGTTCTGGGATTTGGAGGAGAGAGTTAGAGACCTGTGAACAACAGCAAAGGTGGTAATAGTCTTTAGCCACTTTGGGACAAATACCAAGAGACAGGCTATTTTCACTCAGAGAGTAGGAGGCAGTTAGCTGGCAAAGAAACGGGAAAAAATAAATCTCACCATAAAACTAATCCCTTTTCTTAAAAATAAAATTTCTGGTGTCCAGTAGAACTGTGAATTTTCAATTCTAGGCTTCTTCTCTGAAGGTCTTCCTTTCGAGGATCAGGTTTGAGACATCAGAGGCAGAACAACTACCATACAAAATGATTCCACTGGCAACCCAGATGTGTGTCCCTTATTGACCACCTGCATCTCTTCTGCTGTACATTGTGCTGCTTCGGATTCACCCATACAGTTTGCCTGAAAGCACTTGATGGTTGCATGAATTAAATCACCTTCTGGGTCACCTGTGTGGGATCCAAGCAGCTCAATGGTTTTCTGTTATCGAGGGTGTAACTGGGGGTGGATGGGGTGATGTGCTGCAGATGTTATGGTCGGTGCTCGGCAGTGATTGGGGGTTGTTTAGGGTGTACTGGTCTGTGTAAATCTCGCTTCTGATGATGAATATGAGAAGATGCAGGAAGTATTTTTAGAGGCTGGTAGCAATAAAAGTTTCTGCAAAAATACATGGTTATCTTTTGCAGATTATGATAGCTAAATGCCTTTAAATATGCATTCCGAAATAGGAGGATGTGTGGCAGTGAGGAGCATCTGTTTGCTTGGGTGGCTTTTTATGGACTACTGTGAGTTTGCGTGTGCTGCTCAGGATTCTCCTGAAGAGATGCCATCCCTGTCTTTGAAGTGTGTCTTCACTTGGTGAAGATGGGTTTTATGTTGATGAAGTGGTTGTCTTGAGTGCTGTTTCTGGAGCAGAGGAGGCAGTGTCCACGGGCCATTTGAGCGTCCTGTGGACAGAGCAGTTGTTATCACTGTGGAAGAAGCCATCTTGGTCTGTGGATTTTCCCAAATATGGTAATTTATAGGTTGTTTTATATTTGTCATTATACTTCAGAAGCTGATATCAACAGAGATGGAGTGAAAATACCATCTCGGTTTGGATTCCTGCACTAGTATTAATCGTCTTTCCAGATTTGGGGACACCATGCAGGCTCTGTTTCTGGGCCTTTTTACCGGTTAACACAGACACACATATCTGGAAAGCTTATTGTGCTGAGGATAAAATACTTAGTTTATGTTCATAAAAGAACATTTGAGTGCTCAAAAGAAAATTTTCCAGATGAAAAGCACTGAGTCATTGAACAGTGTTTTATTAAATAGAAGAGGTTTTTTAAGTCTTAATTCTCACCACTGAAAATTACACGGTGTTACACATGAATGTCTTTAAAACGTGTTTTGTATCTGATAGATTGAATATGAGAGGAAGAAGAAAGAAGATGGAAAACGAGCTCGAGCTGATAAACAGCAAGTGTTGGACATGCTTTTTTCAGCCTTTGAGAAACATCAGTATTACAACATTAAAGACCTGGTGGACATAACCAAACAGCCAGTGGTATGTACCTGTAGTCTTGTAATATAACCATTTTCAGTAGCTACTGCTGTATATATTTTCTGTATCCAGAAGATAGTTTAATGTATACTGTGTGCCTTGGAAACAACTCTCTGAATGTATTTTACAACAAATGAAAATCATCAAGTTTCAGGTTCACCACTGTGGGACTGTGTAGGGTACCAAACATTGCAGTGAGTATGCTTTTCCTTAGCAGAGGTGGCTTAAGTAACCTAAAAGTCTCTCTCTTATTTAGGTTCTCTCCAGTAATAGACATGTAATGCTCTGATCTCCTCCATGCTACTCCTTCCCTCACTGAAGTAATAGCCTAATTCCGTTGCAGTCAGCAGCAGAGAGCTTGTGTAAGTGGGTGGCCAGCCCTTCCTTCAGTCTCTGTACTTCATCTTGGCATAGCAGCAGAGGTTACTGTTTTCCTGTGGGTCTAGAAAATAGTGTTTCATAAAATCAGTATTAAATGTGTGCATTATCCATGTTAGGAGCTCAGGCATCATGTCAACACCCCCAAAAATGGTTGATTTCCTTTACAAATGGAATAATATTTAGACTAGGAGTTTATGGGTTGAAATTTGGGGTTGGATTTTTTTTTTAAACACTGTTTTGATTCACAAATAAGAAAAGCATGAAGATGTGTGCTTACCTGATGATTGTGTTACCCTGCAGTGCCTGCTGGCTACTTTATCTGTGAACCCTTAACTTCCCAGTTAACCTTCCCTTCTTCCTCTGTTCAAGCTTTCCTTGAGCAGATCAGGCAGGATTGGAGGTAGACAATGACACGTAAAGTATCTTTGGTCCTTTTGATGTTTTTCTCTGCTGGCTTCTATACGAATCCTCAATGCAGCTGCAGTTTTCAGAAAACATAAATTATGTTTGAGTTTAAATGGAGCAACGGTTTCAAAACTTCTTAGAGCTAAGGCGGAAGGAGGAACGGTAACAGCTGGATTATGGAAAAAGGTATTCCTCTGTAAAAGAGGGGAAAAACTGGAGATGCTTATTAGTTTTGCTCACTTCACATGTGGCATTAAGTGGATCTGTATCAGAGGATTTGTATAATACAGGGTGTGCAATCTGTTCGGTTAAGAAGCTGCACAAAGACAATTCAAATCGATGTAGGTTCATAGGTTCACAGTATTGTAGTACCTTGGAAAAAACTACTTGGGTAATGTATTCATGTCTTCAACTCCATTCATTTATCTAATGAGTCAGCTCATTCTCTGTGTGGCAGAGAAGGTGTGTTGTTCGTGGGAGTTGAGGAGGAAGGAATAGGAGGAAGATATGGCGGGAGTGGCAAGAAAAATGTAAGATTTATTTTTTTGGTGTGAGATTCACTATCTCGATCACTTTGAATGGAAGTAGATGCAGATTTATCCCATCTAACATGGCCTCAGCTAGAAATAGTCACCTGCAACTCCCACATAAGCCATGGGAGAACAAGTGTTCTTCCTCCTGTGATGTGATTTGCCTCTTGAAC
The DNA here is from genome assembly GCA_013400375.1 of Thinocorus orbignyianus. Lineage (NCBI taxonomy): Eukaryota > Metazoa > Chordata > Aves > Ciconiiformes > Thinocoridae > Thinocorus > Thinocorus orbignyianus. Next base: position 110,724 of record VXBW01005541.1, on the reverse strand, counting down.
ATACCTGTCTCTGTATCAGCTCAAAGGAGCCTGGAAAAACTGTGCTTCTGACACAAGTTTCTTCATTAAGCACCAAACGCTGGGCCGCAGTAATCCAGTTTTTACCTCTAGTTGCTGCCCTAAGGATTAGATGTATAGGGTAGTGTTGTATTCTGTGTTTGCAAAATACCTGACCTGAATACCTCTGTTACATTTAGGATTAATTTCTATGCCTGCCTCTATACTTCTGCTGTCATTCTGTGCTCCTGAGTATATTCTGCCTGTAGTGTAGAGGATCTGTGCTGTGTGCTTTCATCTCAGCCAATCTAGCCTTTTTTTCTTCTTTTCATTTTTTTTTTAAACTACTGTAGTAATGAGATGCAGTTATTTGTGGGATTTTTTCCCCCCCTTCTCATTAATCTGTCTGCATGGTCTAGAGCAGAATTTAACCTTGAATCTCAGTGTTTCTTCCGCTTGCTCTGCCACCTTTTGGAGTGCCTGTCAGTGACACTCCAGAAAACCACCCTCATGTGCATGCACAAGGGTGGCAAGCAAAGCGCTGGGTATGCAGGAGCACACACCTTCACACACTCACATAGAAATTGCTTTTTTAACCTTCTTTCATCACCTTTTAAAAAAACACATTGAGCAACAGCAGTGTCATTGTACAGAAACATTCGTGCACTAATTGCTGATGTAGTGAGTAGGTTTGTCTTAGGTACCCGACTCTTAAATAGTGACAGCATCTCTGCGATAGATGAGGTGAGGAAAGGTGTGCTGAGAGATGTTTATTGATCTCCTGCTGCCACCTGCTGGGGTTCGCCTCCTGAACCCTCAAGGACAGAAGAGCTGTCCCTGCGGGGCAAAATGCAGTCCTTGCTCTCAACTCAGCCACTGGGGTCAAAGACAAGACCCTAAGAAACTACTTTGCAGACACAGTCTGTTACCATCAGCTTTCTTCCTTGCTGGATAAAGTGATCTTTGAAACAGCCCCCGTTGCTTCAAGATAGGTTTTTAAGAATCACTTTGCCACCTGAGTCCAAATGAAGTACCATAAATGTGGAGACAGGATTTATTTTCACTTTGTAAATTTTTGATGTGTATCTAGAGAGAGAGAAACAATCAGATTCTATAAAAGATATATTTTTACTGACTGAGAACATACTTTTCCCCCCCCAACTTTTCAATTTAGCAAGATATGGAAAAAATGTAAGGAAGAGACTGGGCAATTAACTTTTCTTTTTTTTCCTATGTCATCAGTGTAGGAAACATTGCTTTTTTACTGACTTTTGCACTGAGTGGAACTGTAGATACAGAAAAAACAAGGATTCAGGATTCCAGTAACTCCAGTTCAATATATGCACTCAAAGAGGACTAAATTGCTCAAACTAAAGCAATTATTGATCTAATGTGGGGATTCTTAAACTGTGGTCTGTGGTTGCCATGGCAATCCACTCAAGTGACTCCCAATTAATATTTAAACAAACAAGCAGGCAAATGGCTCTTTAAGAAATGAAACAAATTACTGGTGTTTATTATAAAGAGTAAAGGAGGGTGATACTAGTGAGCTGTCTTGTGTTGAAGGATATACAACTGGTTATCACAGCTTTGCTTTTTTTTAAATTTCTTTATTTTTATTTTTCTCCTAGCCTTAATATTTGGATGTATTAGAAAATTCTCTGGCACCAACACAGCTCTCCTCTAAAAACGAGGCCATAATAAATGCTTAAAGCTTTGCAAAATGAAAACCAACAGCTCGGGGCTTTCATGGGGTCTGAATAAGGCAAGGAGTTTCAAGGTAATCCCAGCCCAGCTCAGGTGGAGAAATTCCAGCAGGAGGAAGATGTGTGAGATAACAGTGATGTACACACCCACAGACCCACGTGGTGGCTGTGTCCCACCACCCTGGGGAGCCCCTTGAGCACAGTGGCCACCTGCATGGCTCACTGTGGTGGCAGTGAGCTCCCAGGGCAGAAAGCCTGCCCACATCCCCACTCCTCCTCAGTTATGTGAGAAATGCAACAGTGTACAGGTTTTAGAGCAGCCCTGCATCTGACACACTGCTGTGTCAGGCATCTCTCAGCCTTTTGATTTTGCAAGTGTCCCGTCTTGAGACAGGAGCTGTGGAGCATCTCTGCTCACTTGCCCCACTGCTGTAGGTCTGCTGTAACCTCCCAAGGACACTGGGAGCTTCGTTTCAGCAGCCCGTGGAGCATCCCTCTAACATCTTTGCATCCTGGCAGGGGTGTGCAAGGACTCGCTGGGGCTCAGGTGCTGCACCCCTGGGGGTGCCGGGCTGGGTATCACACCCAGGCTGCTCTAACCCCTCTGGGAGGTTCAAGTCTATTAGGGAGTCGTTACCGCACAACTTAGTGCCCATCAGCCAACCTTACTGTCTGCTGGGTCCTTTTCATGAGCCAAGTTGAACGCAGAATCATAGAATTGTCTAGGTTGGAAGGGACCTTTCAGATCACGGAGTCCAGCCATCAACCTGACACCGACAAAAGCCACCACTAAACCATGTACAACTGAGCAGATCGTGAGACGCCGTGTAGGAACCATCGTAATCCCCTGTCTTGTATAATTTGGATTTTTCTTTCCTTTCAGATATACTTGAAAGAAATTTTAAGAGAAATAGGCATCTACAACGTGAAGGGGACCCACAAAAACACATGGGAGCTGAAGCCGGAATACAGACACTATCAAGGAGAAGAGAAGAGTGATTAACAGAAGCGTTTACGAAGCAAGAGAGAATTAAGAGTGATTGCACTGAGGGAACCGTGGTGGGTTTACAGACAGGACTGAGCACAGCACAATTCTGCAAGGTTTGAGGCAAATTAAAGCAGCTGATAACTTTGTAATTTGCCATAGTTTCGTGTTTTCCCCGAGGAATATTTCTTCTATCTTTCTATAAGTGTTTTGTCTTTTGACAGGAAAAGAAAATATTTATAGAATTAACTTGTATTAATCTTTATTAGAAATCTTTTTAAGTTCTGATCCTACTTTTTCTTGGTAGCTTCGTGGCTTTTCCAAGCCTCAATAACTTTGAAGGAAAACATGTCCTAGAGGAACCTATAACTTTGTGGTTTTGCATTCCAGTAGAACCAGGTTAATACCCTGATTTCTGCTGGGACCTGTCAGGGTTTCATCTGGAAGGCACAACACTGTGCAGCATTTGGGTGGAATGGACATGATGCTCCTTTTGGGATCAGGCTTTAGGGAAACCAGCCACAACCGCAGTGCTCATCACAGTCCTTAGACTCCAGGGGAACAAATCAAGACCGTAAAAACCCGTAAATCAACGGCTGTTGGATACCCAGGTCAGTGGGAAGATGACAGTTCCCTCTAGGTAATTACTGAGAAGAAAAAAAAAAAAAGTCTGTCTGTCAGGTGCATCAAGGAATAGATTTATCTTTTGTTTGGTTTTTTTATGATGTTACCTATGTTTTATGTTTAAACATATCAATAAAAGCATTGTTTTAATTTGTACCATGCAATGTTCTACATTATTGACCTAACACGCTGTGATTTAGACAGCATAGGTATGAAGGTTTTTTCCAAACCATGTTTTTATTGCTGGCTTTGCCACTGGGTGTCTGTGTGTTTTCGGAAAGATTGTTTAATGTTTCCATGTCTCTGCCCCCCCATTTTTGAAATGCACATTGCAGTTGTCTATTTGCATCCTTTGTTGTCTGTTCGGCATTTTGCATGTCTCTTCAGCATCCTTTTTGGGAGGGAGATTTAGATTAGATACTACTTCCTATCCAATCTAAATCTCCCCTCTTCCAATTTAAAACCATTACCCCTTGTCCTGTCACTACACTTCCTGACAGAGAGTCCCTCTCCAGCTCTCCTGTAGCTCCCTTCAGATACTGGAAGGCTGCTCGAAGGGAACATTGGGAACACCTCCCCATATTTTCGGGCAATGACAAGGGATTTGAGAGAGGCATTGTCGATTTCTTGTGAACAGGTCTGGTACCATATAGGCACTGTCAAAGAACCCAAAGTTGTGGTGGTGGCACCAGCCTCGGAGCCATGTACGAACTGATTTTATCCGTCTGCTCCTCCCAGCGTCATCGCCTGCCACTGGAGGGAG
>VXBW01005541.1:58675-105988 GCA_013400375.1 Thinocorus orbignyianus | reverse complement strand
TTGACCTGCTCACATCTTATACAGCAGGTCTCACAGCTACCATCTGTTACTGGTAAAAGGTCCTGGCACTCTCTGCAGCCCGTGACCTGGACACCCACATGTTCCTGTGGGAGCTCTGTCTGGGTCCCTGCTTCCATTCTGGTTCATGATGAGGAAATGACCTTCCTCTGGGTAGAGACCATTGAGGGGGGTAATGACCACCAGGACTCATCTGTCAAGCCAGCAGAGCTTCAGGTTCCTCCATGCATGCCCTTTGCCACTCCTGCACTTTTCTGGGTGCTCCTGAGAGGCCTCTTTTAGCTGAGGGGGGCTGTTGTTCTGCCCACAAACTCATGGGTTTTGGCACTGAGCAGTTGCCTTTACTGGCTTCAGAAGTCCTCAAAAAGAGCTCCTTGCCAGTCCTTTTGAGGTTTTCTTTTTCCCACAATCTCTTCCTGCAGTGCCTCTTACCTCCACTGCAGCTCGTCTCTTCAGCAATATTGACCTCTAGAGGTCTGTTACCCAACCCACTGCTCAAATTGGGCCCAGCTGGAGCTTGTCAGGTTTTGAGTATCTCCAAAGATGGAGGCTCCACAACCTCGCTGGGCAACCTGCTCCTGTGTTTGACCACCCATATTTTTCCCCCCATGGTACCAAATTACAGCTTCCTGCGTTCAAACTTGTGTCTGCTGTGTCTTATCCCACCAGTGAGAAGACACTAGATCCATCTCCTGTTTCTGTAGCTCTGCAGCCTCATAAATTAGGCATGGCTGTTATCAGAACCAGGCCACAAGCTTTGTGCTGGGTTTGCAGGGTCTCAGAACTGAGGTTTACTAGATTTATTGTTGACTTAATCTGCTTTGACCGCCTTGTATCTTTGATTTTATTTGGTTTAGTTGCAACATCAGATGGCTCTGCCTAGTTTGTCTTGCTTTTGCTTATCTTTTTTTATGGCACAATAGTTTTTGAATTTGAATGGACAGTAATGACAAATAGTCATTCTTTGTAGAATGAAACGTTTATCATAGAATCACAGAATGGTTAGAGTTGGAAGGGACCTTAAAGATCATCAAGTTCCAACCCCCCTGCCATGGGCAGGGACACCTCCCACCAGAGCAGGTTACTCAAAGCCCCATCCAGCCTGGCCTTGAACGCTCCCAGGAATGGGGCAGCCACAGCTTCTCTCACAGGAAAGAATTTCTTCTTAATAGCAAATCTAAATCTCCCCTCTTACAATTTAAAACTATTACCCCTTGTCCTATCATGCTGGTAAGGATAGACAGCAACATGCACTTGCAGTCCAGATAGCCAACCACATCCTGGGTTGCATCAAAAGCGTGGCCAGCATGTCGAGGGAGGTGATTCTCCCCCTCTGCTCTGCTCTGGTGAGACCCCACCTGGAGTACTGTGTCCAGCTCTGAAGCCCCCAGCACAAGAGGGACACAGACCTGTTGCAGCAGTTCCAGAAGATGGACAAAATCCATGTGGCATGAGAGAAGGGCACAATGAGCCCACAGAGGAACTGACCTAGAGCATGAAAGATGCTCTCCTGTGCCAAGACCAGGACCTGGGCCGTGCATTCAGGGACTCTGCTGGCTTCTGTCTGGTGGGAGCTCATGGTGAATCACAGAATGACATGGGATTGGAAGAGACCTCTGGAGATCATCTAGTCCACTCCCCCTTGCCAAAGCAGGCCCACCTAGAGCAGGCCAGCCTGCCACCCAGCCAGCCAGTCTTGCAGCACAAGAAGCTGGGCTGACAGGGCTGACATGCTGCTATGGGCCTGATGTTCTTCTTTCCGCAGTAACTCAAGGCACGGTGGGATGTCTAACTTCACACAAGGCTGTGATAATGATTCAGCATTTGGGGCAACCTCATTTGGATCCAGCACGAAATAACCAGCAAAAACTCTCCCGCTCTGCTCCACTTGTTCTACAAGGGGGCCTTACGCAGTGCTGTTAGCAGGATTGCCATCTGCCAGCAGAGAGGACGAGGAGGCTCGTGGGCGTTCAAGTCTGATTCCCCAGCCCCCACATTTGGATTAATTTTAATCTCTGAACTCCCAGCAGTGAGGAACACAGATTCCCTGCTGGTCTCCCCATGTGCCGCTAACTCTGCTCGCTGCTGAACTCCGCTCATGCAGATGTTCTCGGATATTAGTGGTTGACACACAGGTCCATGAGCAGATCCCACGGCACATTGATATTTCTGCTCATGCCTAAATGCCATTACATGAGATTAAGAGCACATCTGCTCTCCGGCATTACTTTTCCCAAATGACCAGTTCTTTGAGTCACTGGAAATTTCATGCCCAGGCAGTACCAGCATGGACCTGAGCTGATGGGAAGAAGCAGTGACGCAGCTGCCCCAGCAGAGGCATCCCCACGCCAACGGGCTGAGAAGGTCCCTGCTATGTGGGGAACAGGATGGATTTGAGCCCAGCGTGGGACAGACTGGTCCCAGTATTGCCGTGCTCTGCTCCCCACCAGCTCACAGCTCTAAACATCAACCACCTCCCTGTCTGTGGCCAGCAGAAAGTTAAATGGCTACAAGACCATCTGCTGCCACCACATCTTTGACACCGAGCTCAGAGCGGGACCAGAGCTCACCAGCTGCTGTGATGCCAGCAGATACTCCCTAAAAGTGGTCCATGCTTTGAGTCAGCTACATACTGCCCTCACCAGCTGCCTGGAGTTGGCTCCAGCTGAACGTACCTCCTGCGTGTGTCAGCTCTGCCCACCCACGCTCGCGTGTCCCTGCTGCAGAATGGCATTTTCATTAGTCACTGCATGTATTGACTCCCAACAAGTCATTTTTCTCACTAATGCAGTATCAAAGCTCAGCAGTTGCTCCAGGCTCACCTGGAAGACAGCTCTGCTTCTTGCCCAGAGAAGCTGTGGACGCCCCATCCATGGAAACGTTCAAGGCCAGGCTGGATGGGGCTTTGAGCAACGCTCAGCAGGGCATGGAACTCAATGACTGCCCAAGCACCCCCAGTGACAGGATTTTCCTCCTGGCATGTCCTGCCCAAAGCTGCCTGGTCCACAGTAAGGTGGCCATGAACACAAAACTGCTCTGCTTGTTAGCAGCTGCTATCTTGCCTGTTCAGCTCAAAAATCAGGTGGGTTTATGGAGTTCCAAACACTCTAAACCCCACCATAACAGATGAACCAGGCAGCACGTGGTGCCAGGTGTCTGCTGGGTCAGGCCAGCTGAAGCCAACGGGTGAAGGGCTGAACCAACCCCTTGAAACACCTTCTTGTGGGCAGTTTGACCAAGCACCAGCAGCTGCAGCCAGGCAGAGAAACCTTCCCTCCCTGCCTGGACTGGAGGGGCCAAGGGTTCCCAGACACAGCTGAAGGTAGAGGAGATGAACCTCAGCCCCTGAACCAGACCACTCCAGTACCACAACGGGGATTTGCTGGCTGAGCATCCAGCTTTACGGGGCCTTTTTCAACTGCACCATTACAAAGAATTTGGAAAGCTAATCCTTAAATGGTGTCTGGACACTGCCTATACAGAAAAATAAAAATATAAATTGAAACAGCTGCCAGTGCCTTGCTGAGGACGGGAGGAAAGGCAGCCTCTTCTTCCAGCCAGTGCTCCCTCCCACTGCTGGCGGTGTCAGGAAGGTGAATCCCAGCCGCTGGCTCCCAGGATAAGAGGAGAGCTGCAGAGAAAACGGCTGCTCATCGTTTTTCCCACCTCATTCAGCGGCTGCCTCCTTGGCAAGGTTGGTATCACACACCAAAAGAGCCTAAAAAGGCCACCTCAGGTGTTTGGCTCCTGTCTGCCAGAACTGGATGGTAATAAACGCAGCTCTAATGGCTTAAAATAGACCCAGCAGCTACACACGTCCTCAAAAACATCCTGCTGCATTCCTGCAGAACACCCTCCCAGGATCACCCCCAAAAAAAGCTCCCCCAGCCCCAGCCACAGCCACTCAGCTGCAATCTTTGCACAACAGCTCCAGCTGCAGCTCGAACCCAAAGGCTAACAAGGCCCAGGGAGCTCCTGACAACAGATTTTGAGCTGGTTATGGCAAAGTCTTCCAGGCTCGGCTTGTTTTATTTTCCCCTCTCTTGCCAAGACATTTATCTCAGAGCTAAAGGAACACAGTGTTTAACTGCTGCTCTCCTGCTGTGGGCTAGTGGCAACAGGGAGATTTACTTCAAGGGCAAAACATCCCAGTTTACATCTTCAGCTGCATTCCAGGGAAGCAGTTGTGAGGCTAAAACACAGCCTGGGATCCACGGGAGCGGAGGGAGGTGTCTCAGCTGCTCCAAGCCAGCAGCAGCATGCGAGGAAGCAGAGATATTTTGATGCAGATACTATTGCTGGTTAATAAAAGCATCCTCCCTAGATGGCTGTTGCTGAAAACACTGGCAGGACTGCAGCGGGCTGGCCTGAAACAGTTCAACAGCCAGAGACTTGCTGTAGGAAGCAAGTTGCAGTTTTTTTCCTATATATTTAAAAAAAAAAAAAAAGCCAATTTTACTTTTCTGACAATAACCACATCCTAAGATTAGGGTGAGTCCCTCCTGGCTTTGAGCTAAACTACATGGTGAGGGGGAAACACACACCCCCCAAAAACCACAAAGCAGCTGTAAACCAAACCAGAACTGTTCCCCATATCCATTCATTTAAAGGTTTCCCTTTGCAGGTTCTTCTTCCTTGTGCCAAAGCTGAGGGCAAGGCTCCAGGACCATCACCCACCACGTACCCACTCTGAGTGGGCAAAGCCGAGGGATGGAGCCCCCCCTTTTTAGGAGCAATCTGCCTCCCTTCACCTTCTCAGTGGGTTTAGGAGCAGCCCCCTGGCCCCACGTGGGGCTGAGCCTGGAGCCAGCAGAGGAAAGGTTTCTACCCAGCCCCTTAACCCGCTCCGTGAGGCTCAGGAGAAAAAGCTATTTGGATCCTTCCCAGCTCCACAGTCCTTCCAGCCACAGGAAATACCTTCTCAGGAATGTAACACAAGCCTGATAAGAACTTTAGAAAAAAAAAAGAAGGGGACAGGTTTTAAAGCTGTCCTTCAGCTGGGGCTGTTTAAGCAGCACTAGGGCAATTTGTTATGATGGGGAATTTTTATCAGTTTACTAACTGAAGCTGCAGCGTTACAGCCAAATACACCTGCCTTCCCAAATCACTCTAGCTTTTCAGTCTCGGAAAACTGCTGCTTGAAATGAAAAGGGGCCAGAAGAGGAGGAACTTGGTGACAAGGAAATACAACTACGTCACTTCCAACTCGGAGTTGCATCACAGAGAGTCAACAAACACATTTACCAGCCGCAGGCCTCACACTGCACAGCACACAGCGACTCCCAACACCGGGACACGGAGCCTGACTGCCTCCCCCTGCCTCCACCGCAGGCAGCAGCCACAGCCCAGACAGCTGCTTATCACCACCACAGCCCTTCCCTGCTGCCAGATGTGGCTCAACCTCTGGTGCATGGCAGGCTGGACACGGCAGAGGAGCAAGGCTTGCCCCTTTCCCTGAGAAACTGAAGGCAGCAATGCATCCCTGGAAGTGTTCAAGGCCAGGCTGGATGGGGCTTTGAGCAACCTGCTCTAGTGGAAGGTCTCCCTACCCATGGCAGGGGGGTTGGAACTCGATCTTTAAGGTCCCTTCCAACTCTAACCATTCTGTGGTTCTATGATTTTGGGGAACTGTGGTGCAGCCAGAGGCAAAACCACTTCTCCTGCAGCTTGCTGCAGATGAGCAGAACAAAATCCTGCATCTCAAGAGCCTTTGAACTGACACCTTCCTACAACAGGCAGAAGGAAGACTTCCCATCAGAGGCTCCGCCGTGCAGAAAAGCTTTCAAGATTGATACAAGCACATAACCTGCTAGTTAGGTATGTTCACACACACCAACTGAGTATCCTAATTAGCCCAGAGCACAGACAGGATGGCACAATTTGCCACCAGCCATTCATCCCAGCAGCCAGGCTGTGCTCATCACACTTTCAAGCTCCTGCTTTTCAGAGCAACACCTCATCTTCTGTGCACTGCTGCCACACAGCAATTTGCTCTCGGCTCATGCACAGGGTTCCCAGCCTCAGCACAACCAGCCAAGCAGCAAGAAGAGCTCTTCTCACTCCCACATCCCAGCTCTGCTCAGTTTTAAAACACTTTGCCTCGCTGGAAGTATTAGGGGCTGCACAACCATTCAAGCATTGCCCTGCCTGCGCTGAACTTACTCCACTAAGACACCAAAGGGAGTGCTTACTCCCCCTTGCTTGAAGGCTCCCAGCTTTTAAACGAAGAGCAGAACAGCATCCTCTCCTGGCCCCATTAAGCAAATCCTCTGCAAGGGGAGGGAGAACTGGCTCATGGTGATTATATTTAGGCTTTGAACCTGCCTTTCAGCCCCACTGGGTGAAGGTGGAGGAGCATGACTACACTGCTCAGATTACACCGCAGCTGTACCTCAGGCAGAAGCACAACCGGCCCAAGTCTTTTTCTGGGGAAAGCTGAAGAAAATGTGTGCAAATGAAGTTCCCACAGAACTAAAACAGGGCCTTTAAACCAGACAAGAACCTCCAAGATGCCGTCTGGAGGTGGGAGTGGAGCATGTCCCAGTTATCTCACTCCTCCCAGCCCGCTGTTGCATCTATCTTACCCCAGCAGAAGCCCACCTCCACCTCAGCCCTCCAGCACCACAGACCGAAACCTGACAGAACAGCAAAGACACCAAAACTCTGCTGAAGCAGAGGCTGGAGGCCTCACAGATCAACAGCTAGTGAGTGGGTGACACCCTCCCTTTTCAGACACCTTGACCTCCTCTACCTGTAACTTGGTGACTTGCAGTCCAAAGCAACACCAGGCACACACAATCACACTGTCAGCGGTAACGTAAACCCCGCTGTGGGGCTGGGCCAAGGTGTTTGTGTTCCTTCATTCAATCCAGACTGCCACCAGATCAGACAGGCAGAAAGCGCAAGGAACCTGTTACTTTCGCATCACAGCAAGAACCAGAGAAGCAACGGCTGTTTGCTCCAGGTCTGTCAAATAGATGCACTTCGTAACGAGGAACACAGCAGCAACAGAAGTTACAAGCGCTCAGGTAAGCATGGAGCCTCAGACAGGGCTGGGCCATTCCAACACCTCTCTCCCCAAGGAGAGGGAAAGTCAGAAACTCCCCAAAATCCTTAAATTTGAATGTTAATCGATCTGTTCCTGAATAGCTGTCGGATATGAAGGAGCTAGTACCACTGCCAGGCTGTGTTGGAAAACCTAGTGATTTCACCCCCTCCCAGGGCCCCGAGCCAGTGCTGGTGTTACACTAGTGCTCCATCCATCCTCCTACCTTCATCCTGAAGTCTTAGTACAACTGAGGACAGACTCAAGTATCCTTGTCTGACTGAGCTGAGTGCTGGCTGAGCTGCTTAAGTAGCATATATTCCACTCTGTTGGATTGGGCTTTTTTAAAATAAATTTTGGTATCTTCCAGAGATAGAAGCCTCTGTGCAATCATGACAGATGAAGAAGGTCCAACTCCATTACGATGACATTTCTTGAGCTTTGCCTCATTTCCCTCATCCTGCTCTTGCACTTCAGTGTCACAGGTAGGAAGTGGGCAAGGTCTGCCTGGAGACAGTCAAGTCGCAGCATGCTAGGGCCAGGCTACACTACTGACAGCACCAAATCCATGGACAAACATCCTGCAGCAACCTCTCCTGCAAGTCTCCCTAAGAAACACAGCAGACCAAAAGGCATCACCTAGAATGGGTTTAAATGAGTTTTATTTTAGACAATCTACATGACAGATGTTTGGTTGGTTGTTTTTTTTTTTCTTTTTTTAAAACAATGCCTCCACTCCAAATCAAGGTCAAAATAAGTGAATAAAGCTCAAGATGACATCAGTCCAGTTGTTAGACATTGCCAATTCCTGGTGGTGTGCCGATGAAGAAGAAACAGCAGCCAGCTATGAAGACAGGTGATCCAAAACCATATCGTTTGATTTGTTACTGAAACAAGAGTAGCAAGTGTTAGCTCAAGGTCATGACGGTCAGGGCTAAGTTTCTGTAATTTATTTGTGTATTCCCTAATTCAATCTGAGCTGCCACAGGCAGGCAGGCCAGAAAGGGCAAGGAAGTTATTTTTGCATCTTAGTGCAAACCAGAGAGCAACAGGACAAGTGCTCGTGGTCTATCAGAGGATGCTGAGCACTTCTACCACCAGACAGAGCAACTGGCATCAGCTGCTGAGCGAGCCAGACAAGATACTCATTCACAGCCCTTCTGCTTGACACACCAAGTTTCAGGTTTCCTCTCAAGAGCGAGCACATCCTGAGCAATTGCTAAAGCTTACAAGGTATGTGCTATCTCTTACAAGAAGCTGGAACAGTTTGCTGCCTGCTGGAACACACACCTTGCTACTATTCTTTTAACCCAATCTACTTCAAGGTACCTGAATCACAAAGCCAAAAGGGCTGCTCTCCCCAGCAGGGGAGATGCACACAAGCTCCTGGCTCTGTGGAGGTGCCTTCCAGGCAACCACCTGTTCCAGGGCCCAAGGCAGACACCACCCTCCAGTCACACTGCAGGAGGTGGTGGTTTTGGGCCAATAAAAGTGTTTCCCTAGTTGGGCTCTCGCTCCACCCTAGAAGTTGGTTCATCTTTACATGACCTGCATACCAGAAAGCCTGCAGCAGGCTTCACAGATAAATTTAGCCAGCTATAAACAGACCCTCTAAGCCCACAATGATTGGGCAAAGGAACTGGTGATCCCACGCTGCTCATCTGCAGTGAATTCCACGGCACACTGAGCAAGTCAAAAAATGCAAGTGTTGGGATGCAAATACTGTATCCTTGCAACCACATTCCAACACAAAGTTGTTAAAGGAGACCACAGGGGCTGTTTGAGCTCGGGCAGTTGGAGAGTCCAGACAGAATAAGGTTAAGTACTCTGTCAAGTACTACCACGTTCCCAAATTTAGGGCAATTAAACACACACAGTTCTCGCATAACAAAGTAAGGGCATCAGATTAAGTGAAAGATGGAACATGACCACACAAGGCACTTCAGAATTAATCCCAGAAGAAGTATCCAAAGTAGATGCACTCCATTCCAGAGGACACTGTCTTTAATCCAATTGTTTGAAGCTATACCCAGTTACACACATCTTACCCAGGTAATTCTTTCTGCATTTCTTAGCCATTAAGTCACTATGAATCATTGCCATGAAACTATGTCCCCTTTTAGTGTAATTGAATGTTATACAAGGGAAGTCACAGCCACTTTGTCTGATCTGAAGCAGCAATTAGGCTGGACTTACATGAACTTGAAGTTTTTAAACTGGCAGCTACTGTTCAACAAGGATACAACAGAACAAGTGATGCATTGAAAGAGCTAATCATGTAGGTAGGCACATTAATCCCCTTCAGGTCAGTACTTACACATTTCTCAATTTCTAAGCCGTCCTTAAAGAAAATCATATATGGGGTCACACCATCCTCACGGAAATCCAGGAGAGCCACCATACCATCTGGATTCATGTTCTCTCCTACAAAGAACTTCAGAGAAATGTGTTACTGAGATATTTAATGAGCTATTACCAGGAGAAGATCACAGAATCATCATAGAATAGTTAGAGTTGGAAGGGACCTTAAAGATCATCAAGTTCCAACCCCCCTGCCATGGGCAGGGACACCTCCCACTAGAGCAGGTTGCTCAAAGCCCCATCCAACCTGGCCTTAAACACTCCCAGGGATGGGGCATCAACAACTTCCCTGGGCAACCTGTTCCAGTGCCTCACCACCCTCACAGGAAAGAACTTCTTCCTAATATCTAATCTAAATCTCCCCTCTTCCAATTTAAACCCATTACCCCTCGTCCTGTCACTAGACTTCCTGACAAACAGTCCCTCCCCAGCTCTCCAGTAGCTCCCTTCAGATACTGAAAGGCTGCTATCAGGTCTCCCCGAAGCCTTCTCTTCTCCAAGCTGAACAGCCCAAATGCCTTTTTATTCAAGAAAGCTATAGCATCTCCAAATTGAGTTTAGAAGTCTCCCTGACCAGCTGTAGGAAATTTACCACAACTTTACACACTGCTATGAACAGCAGAGTAAAAAGTGATCCATCTTTCAAGTCTTTAACTCCAGTTCCTAAATGGTGTTACTACAAATGTAGTTAACTACAAGCACTGCAAGCTGAAACAAAGCCTCCAAACAACACTTCACTATTTTTCCTCTCCACTCTCAAAGCCCTTAATATTCTCAGAGAAAGTTAAGTTAGACACTCACACCACAGGAGCCCTCATAACCCTCAGCAGATGAACCAATCACAACTTCTATCACTGCAATACTGCAGTTAAGAAGATGCAAATTTATTACCTGGTAGTTTTTGAAGTTAGCAAGGATGTGTTTGATTTGCTCTGCAGCCCCCGTCATGAAAGGCTTTACTCTCTCTGGCTTGTGTTCCTCAAGTCTGGCTTTGATTCTGGAAGGAAAAAAAGGAAAAGCTCCAAAACCACATTCTAGCTTAATAACTTCACCGTGCAGCATCACATCACAGCAGAAAGTTACTCACAGTTGAACTGCTTGATCTTGCTGCTTTTCCTCCTCTCCCTCTCAAAGCCCCTAAGTTTAAACTTTATTTCCCTGGTGAATTAGCAGAACAGTGCCCACCACTCACATCAAGCTCACTTCTAGATTAGTGGTAGGCAAGGATTAGCAGGCCATTTGCACAGCACCAAGAGTACTATCAGTATCACAAACCACTTTCACCTTTAATACTAACCCACTGAACCACAAGCAACAGAAATCATACCTTGAACTGACAAAAAGTTCTATTCACACAAATGATTTTTGGACATTTTAACTGCTGAGTTAGAAAAGCTTCGGGAAGTTTTTGGGGGTTTTTTTGTTGTTTGTTTTTACAACCTCACTCCCTTCCACAGGAAAGTGGTTTGGCATAGAGGAATACAAAGATAACAGCAAGGTTACAAATAATATCCAAAGCACATGATCAGGTCCTCTATCCCAGCCAAGATAAACTTAGATATTCCAGTATCAATTCTTTAGAGCTTTAGTTTTGCCAAGTATTAAGACATTATTGAAGCTTGCAGACAGTTGGCACCGGTATCAGAACTAATGTCTACTAAGAATAAAGTTCAACACTGTTTGCAAAATATCAGTCACTGACATTTTAAAATCTCATTTAAAGAAGAATCCTACCAACACTTACGCTTTCATGTAGTCCTTGATGTACTTCTTGTAGGATTCTTTTGTAAAGCTGGTTTCCTGAAGGTGGTGGTTTATTACTATATCAACACCAGTTATGACCGTGGCTTCTGTTCCATCTCCCTCAGGACCTTCAGCAGAGGCATTGCCACCAATTAGAGAGTCATCAATTTGACCCTCTGTCCTGGTGACCATCTAGATTTAGAGACATCAAAAAACTTAACGGCTCTGCAAAACTCTCCATGCTACCGCTCTCACACATCTATGACCTGACAGCAGGGCATGATTTCAGAGCCACAGCTAAGTGCAAGGAATCTGACTGCAGCCCGAGCACGGATTTCTCAAGCTAAGCTCCTCTCCCAGTGCCTGACCAAAGCTTTGTTACACCACTGGCTCTGCACTCCAGCCTGGTTCCCCCCGGCCCTCTCCCACACCACTCGGGGCAGCAGCCGGCCCTGCCCCGGCCACAGGCACCAGGCTGTGGTAGGTCTCCCCTCTCCGGGGCCCCCGGCAGGGAATCCAGCGCCCCCCTCCCCAAGCCCTGCCTCCACCGCCGGCCACGCAGGCCCGGCTCCAAGCAGCTGCCGGGCCGAGTCACCGCAGCAAGGCCTGCCGCCCCCCCTCACCCTCCCCGGGGGCGAGTAGGCCACTCACCTTCCCCTCCACTTCCAGGCACAGGCCGTTCGCCACCTCCCGGATCTTGTAGATGTCCGAGAACATCTCGTCCTCTGCAGGGGGGTAAACAGACACACACAGGCGGCAGCGCCGCGTCAGCCTCCGCCTCCTCCCGCCCGGCCTGGCCCGCCGCCACCTCACCCTCACCACTCTCCCAGCCTAAGCTCCACTNAAAGCGGGCGGGAGCGAGGCGGAAAGGGCCGAGTCAGCGCCTGCCGGGGCTCATATAGCCGGCACCTCCCGGCGCGTCATCGCGCGTGCGCGCACGCCGCCTGCTTCGCGCCCCCGCGCGGCGCCCCCGCGCGGCCCTCAGCCGTTAGGGCGGCCGTTGTGCGTGAGGGGAGGGCGGTTTGTTCTCCCCTCACAGGCGCGCACGGCGATGGCGTCTGTGTGGCTGTGCCCTCTGTGTCTGTGCTGGGCTTCACCCTTCCATCTGCCCGGCGACTGTAGTTTTTCTTGGTGATTTCTTTCTTTTTTTTTTTTTTTTTTCCCACCGTCCTGGCACAAGCTCAGTTTTCGAGGAGAAACGCTCCACGGCTCTCCCAGGCGCCTGAAGGAAGCGGCTGCTGCTTATTTCCCACCTCTGCGCGTCTCTCAGAGGTTGCCACCGTGTCATCTGCTGTGCTCACACTATAGGCAGCCTGATAACTGTTCTGGCTGCCTCCAGCTGCTGCCTTCTCACCTACAGGGTGCTTTGCCATCATCTCCATCATCTGTAGTGACTACTGCAGTGTGGGATGTGCTTACTCGCTGCTGAGGAGCTCCTGACACCTTGTAAATGCCATGATATGTATACATTGTACTGAGTGCTGTGCCTTCTCCAAATAAGTGGTGGGTTTTTTTAATGGACAAATAATTAAAAAGCTGTTAGACTCTTCCTGTTACCATTCCCCTAGGTAAATCAAGTTGGATATGCTCAGAGACACCACTTCTATGCACGGGGCAGGAATATTTTTCTTATTTTTACAGGCATATTCTTCCACAGATAAGTGAGATGTAAGTCCAGCAGTTGGCCTCTTCTCCCAAGTGAATAATGACAGGACCAGAGGAAATGATCTGAAGCTGCGGCAGCAGAGGTTCAGGTTAGATACCAGGAAGAATTACTTCACCTCTGAGAGGATGGTCAGGCACTGGAACGGCCTGCCCAGGGAGATGGTGGAGTCACCATCTCTACTTAAGAAACGCGTAGATATGCCACTTCAGGATATGCTCTAGTGGCCGAGATTGTTGGGTTGGGTGATTTGTTTCGTAGGGTTCGGTTTTTTGTGGTGGGGTTTTTTTTTTGGTTTGGGGGTTTTTTTTGGTTTTTTTTTTTTTTGGTGTGTGTGTGTGGTTGGACTCAATGATCTCAGAGGTCCCTTCCAACCATGAAAATCTGAAAATTCTGTGATTCTGTGACAGTAAAACCTAGGCCTCTTTATTCTCCCTTTCACATACTTTTCTGCAGCAGCCTGTCACAGTGGAAATAAATGTAGACCTCCCTTGAACCCTGATGCTTAGAGGACATTGACAAAATACCTTCAAAAGACATCATGGGAGGTAAAGTGCTTAACGCTGCTAACAGCCCTGCACTTGACAGAGACACCAGGGCACAGGATACAATTCCCTGTCCCTCACCCTCCTGAGGCAGTAAATTACTCATTGCTTTCATTGTGTGTGCCAGAGGAGCTTGCATTTTACCTCCTCCTCCTCTGCTATCTCTTTCTTTGCTTCAGATATCAGGGCCCTTTCTTTTTTTTAGCCAGCCTAGCTGCTTACATAATCTAATTAAATGTGTAAGTCGTTCTCTGCTGGTTTTCACCTTTAAGACTACTGCTGCTATTTCAGACCTGAAGAAGGGGCTTCTGCCTAAAAGCTTATCTGTTTTTGCTCAGTGGCAGCTGGCCTGATAAACGACAGCCCCTCTTTTCACAAACCGCAGTAGAAAAAGAGCGACTTATATCTGTAGGGGTGGATTGAGTGACAGGGGAACATTTAGCTCCATATCCAAAGTGTGATATGCAGCTAAAAACATCCAGTTAGTAGGTATGCTTCAATTCGGTTTTATTTTGAAGAGATTGTTTTATAAAAATGACTATTTATGTGGCAGTACCGAAACCTTACAAATTCAGTGGTTGACTCAATTTACTGCAATTCAGGGTAGAAGTCCTTTGGCACTACTGCTAACGTATATGGACCTTCAAGTTGCTTTGCCTGTAGGTCTATATTCAGAGTTGCAGCTGTGAAATGGGAGATATAATTTAAAAATGCTTCAGTTAAATAGGTCAAAGCTCCTGCGTGAACACCAATTTGACGTGGAGTTAACCTAAATCAGTATCAAGTTGAAAAAGCTCTCAGTGAGACTAGGAGTGTTGACATGACAAGGTTTTGCATCCTTTTAACTTGAGTTGCTTTTAAAACTGATTTAAACTCAGACAACCCTGAATTAAATGTGAGGACTAAGTTAGTGATAATTTAATTGGTTTGCAAGAAGCTGGAAACTTCCTGTGATGCTATATAAACAGAAAATTATGTAATGTGCTGATACTTTATGATGAAATAAGTTAGAAAATTAATTACTCCCCCTCACCTTCCCCTCGGAAATCAGCATTGTTTAAAAAAAATCTCAGTGTTCTTCACCTGCTTTCTGTATAGGCAGCCCCTTCAAGCACCTCTCACATCCAGCCAGGGTTAATACATTCCAGAGCGGTAGGTTAAAAAGGTGATCCTGACACAGCAGGGTCTTTTTAGGTGCCAACTGACATCTAAAATGATGTGACAGGTTTTTCCAACAGCACATCTCATCTTTAGAGATGTGTAAATCTCCAAGGACTGATGAAAGCCCCGTGTGTTATAGATCAGACTTTTATTTGAGGAGGATTCTTTAGGCAAATGAGTCTCACAAGAAGCCTTTCTCATGGAAGGCACATCTCAGCTAGTTAGGAATTATTGCAGTATTACTCACTTCCATCAAATATTAGCATCTGGGTATGAGTGTGCTCATCTAATTGTTTGTGTTTTGGATTAAAATGGCAGATTATAGCTGCTACTTCACCATTCTTTCTCTAAATTAATAGTACATTTTCAGCCCAGTGGCAACTCCCATTGAGGTGTATGAAAAGGGAGAGGATCCTGCCTGCAGCTAAGTCTCCTGCCAGTTACAGTCAGTGGAAATAAGTGAGAAGTGAGGCTGGGCTATGACCTAAGGGAAGGCACCAAGGTGTTCTTCTAATCTTTGTAAAAGGGTGTGAAAGTCACAGTGGTGATACTCTACGTCATTTGCTGGATGTGGGGTAGAGGGTCCTAAAAAAAAATAATGAAGTATATATTCTGGTAGAAGCTGGAAAAATGAAGACCTGGCACTGCAGAGAGGTCTGGCAGGGCAGTCTGTGCCCAATGCCCTGTTCCCCACTGCATCTCCTGGCATGAAGGTCCTTGCACAGAGAGTGGGGATGCATGACAAGCCCCTGATCAAGATTGTGCCTTCATGAATCTGGCTGGAAGTTAGGACTGAAACAGGAGTACACCTTTGTAGCCTGCATCTCTTCCAGATGGAAACTACAGCTCTAACTGGTTTTGTTCAGGTTCTTCTCCCTGGAAGTTTCAGGGCAATGAAGACTTGATCTCTGGGTGCTAAACCTTCTTGTTAGCTGGGAATGGACCTCAGAAAACCAGGCCATCAGTTTAACTCTTCCAGATGTGTTTAGGTTATGCGATATAGCCAACCTTTCAGGTCCTGGCAATCCTTGCAGCCTTTTGGAACTTGAGCCAAAATTCGCAATTTAGATCTATGCTGGCAGTGTATTAAATCAGAGTCCCAGATCTCGAAATTGGTACTTTAAAAAGTTCAGCTTTGATAATCAGTGTAGTTTATCGGGTCTAATCTATTCTCAAATAATAGAATATGTTAGACTGGATTAGATAATTTAAGATATGCCAGACAAAGGCATCACTTTTTAGGACACAAGAAAAAGTCTTCAGTTCAGCTACAACCCCTCCTGCACTCAGAAGAGATGTAGGTGTTGTCACCCTGAGCCTTACAGTATTTACAATTCTTCCTGTTGCAGCTGGGTCCCTGCAGCTGAAAGATCCTCTGCATCTTCCTTGGCTGTACACCCACAGCTCTGTTCCGCTTGACGGCTGGCTGCACTTCTTCAAACAGACACAGAGGTCACTGCACAGCAACAAAAACCCTTTGTATCTGTGACATTACATGCACCAGTTCAGCTTACCTAAAACCCTGCCAGTGGGGATGTGTGAGGGCATCAGGCTGCACTGCAACCAGTGCATTTTCAGGAAAAGCAGGACTGGGATAGCCAAGACTTAGTAACTTTAAAATACCCATGTGACTAAAAGCTAAAAGACTTATGGTAGAAAGGCCTGCTCCTGTCTTTGGTCTGCTTAGGTGTTTCTCTAATATGCTGAGTGCTGGAATAGTTGGTGCATTCATTAAAGTTACAGAAAACATTAAGTTGGGAAGAACTGCAAGTGTATTGGAGATTGAGATTAGAATTAAAAACTTATACTGACACATTGGACAAATGACCTGAATCATCAGAAGGCACTTGGACAAGGCCAGTATGTCAATGAGCTGTCAAATAAATTTACCGAAGGGAAATCTGTCGAAGGATTTTAAACACAAAGCTGCAGCATGAGGTTCAGGCAAGCTCTGAGCCACACAGTGCTAGAAGCAGAGAGGATGTATGTGGGAAGTGCTGCCTTACACTGGCCCTGATTCTCTGCTGTTTCCCAGGCTTCTGCTGCTGGCAAATGCCAGGGGACACTGAGCTAGTGCTGCACTCCATATGGCTGCTCTGATGTCATGTTCTTGAGGGCAGAGCAGAAGTGATGAGCTACAGGCACAGGACAGAGAGCTGGGCAGCAGTTGTGCAGAAAAGATCTGGGGGACTGGCAGATCCAAAGCTGAACCACAGAATCACAGAATTTTTAGGTTGGACCTTTAAAATCATGAACCATAAACCTAACATTGCCAAGTCCACCACTAAACCACATCTCTAAGCACTATGTCTACATGTCTGTTAAATACCTGCAGGCATGGTGATTTGATCACTTCCCTGAGCAGCCTGTCCCAATGCTTGACAATGCTGGCCGTGAATAAATTTTTCCTAGTATCATCTGCCTTACTTGTTTTAAGAGAAGCCCATGCCATATTAGAATATACAAGTGGTGATGTTATGTGTAAGAAACTTCTGCTGTCTTAAAGATGTGAGGGGCTGAGCCCTGTTCGGTGCTGCTAATACCCCCTGGAGCACTGACTCCAGCTTTAGCAATGCACTTTGGAAATGGTATGGACTACTCTGCAAGGGTTCAGAAGAACCGTGGGAATGAGTAGAAGGAATATGAGTTGGTTTGTTTTGCTGCAAGGGAGTTTTAGATTAGGCATTGGAATTGCTTTCCAGTACTATCAGTAGAGAAGCAGGGAACAGGCTGTCTACCTAGTTCTCTGTCCCTGCAGGTTTTTGAGAGTAGGCTTAAAACCTGCTCAGGTGGATCAGAAAGCATGTTAGATCTACCATGAGTAACACAGATAATAGCTGCTCCTGCCCCACAACAGAAGGACAGGCTGCCTCTACATTTTTTCTATCACTATTTTGTTAGCCAGTGATTCTTAGATGAGCTATGTGCTGACATTTACACCTGTTTAGACTGGTTACACAATCGGGATAAAAAGCATATCTTCATATCCCTATTCATAATGGACAAGAGGGTTTGGAAAAGGGATGTTGTCAGAGAGAAATATGTTTGCTGTCCTGCCTGGTAAGATGGGTCCATGTGGAAATCACATGTGCACAGAGGGAGAAGCATTCAGGTTCTGCAGGGACCAGAGCTTTAATCTTGGCATCTATTTAAATGCAAAGTTGTATAGTCCTTTGACTCCTTTAGAGATATGCTGCAGAAAGGGCTCCTTCCATACCAATCCTAAGAGAAAGGGGAGCAGTGTTTTAACTACTTGTGCTTGCAGTGACCAGAGTCTGCTTAATCTGTGGGCAGTGAGCCTGGATCTCTCTGGTTGTTCCTACAGTAGAGCAGAAGATTTATAAACTCATCCAGAAAAACAAAATCAGTGCACGCCTGGCTGGTTCAATTGTTTTGCAGACAATGAGGGTGGAATTCATTCTGTTTAACCTCTGAGGTAGAGATGGCTCACCAGCAGACCGCCTTTGTTAAGTGAACTGAATCTGACTTCTCATGGAGCTCTGCATCTGACTTCTCGTGGAGCTCTGCTACATATGGGAAAGGGAGCCAGGAGGGTGGCAGTACCCCCCCGCAGCAAGGGCTCAGTCCCACAGTGTCCCAGTGAGGCCAGTGGAGTGGGACCAAAGTCCAAAGTCAGGCCAGCACTGGGATCAGCAAGGTACGTGGCCAGGCCCAGTGTGGCTGCAGCCTAATGCAGGCAGGGAGTGAACGCAAATGCAGGTGCTGAGATGTGGGGCAAAAGGGTCCCAGCAAGGTTGCTCATGGCTCCATCTCACACCACAGCTGGTTTTACTGCAACTTGAGTCAAGGTCACAATTTTTAAGGTGAACTACTGTCTATTTTTCTCCCTGAAGACACTGAGCTGAACTTCGTCCTATTAAGTTAGTGATACCCACACAGGAGACTCAGAGATGACTTTGCCCCCACTAGATTTTGCCCCCGTGTTTATCCTCTAGATGTAAGACTTTCTGCTTATTTGGGTGCCTGTGACATACAGAGACTGTGTCCTGTCTCCACTAGATGGCAGGGCAGGAGCCGGTGGATGATAAGCAGGGCTCTACTCTCCTTGGTAGGAAGCCAGAACTTTTTTCACTGGTGTTGATATCATTCCCGCATCGCCTGGAATGACCCGGGACCAGCAAGAATAAAATTTGATCTTGGGCCTGTAACTGATACAGCCTCTCTAGGCTCCTGGCCAGTTGGATGCTGCAGACAAATACCATTC
Source organism: Thinocorus orbignyianus (assembly GCA_013400375.1). Taxonomy (NCBI): domain Eukaryota; kingdom Metazoa; phylum Chordata; class Aves; order Ciconiiformes; family Thinocoridae; genus Thinocorus; species Thinocorus orbignyianus. The sequence continues at coordinate 87,227 of VXBW01005541.1, read as the reverse complement.
TCTCCAGATAATTAGCATCCCCATGTGATGAACTTGGGTCTATTGAGTTTTTAACCATTAGAGGGGCTAATCCTGCTGTACTAAGTCCACTTGGTTGCCATTTTTCAAAACGGCATTTACTTCACAAATGTTTTGAGGCCTGAAATTGAGTTCTGCCATTTTAATCCATGGCTGTGTGCTTTTGAGTTCATTGTTATGCAGTGCGAGCTCTCGATTTTGTCAACAGAGAAACATTCATCAGAGCATGAGGCATAATGGTGTTATTCCTAAAATTCTGCCACTGGATTTTCCAGCAGGTAATAAATAAGGAATACCCAAACCTTACTGTAGGTGCTCCAGGAGAATGGCAGAAATAAAGGTGGCACTATAAGGAAATGGGTCAACCGTTTGGTCTCTCAGTTGTGCAAAGCATCACTTTAAAATACTGCAGGGAAAAGCTGGCAACAGGACTGAAAGATTGCATTTTGGGAAACAGCTTCCTAAACGGTAATCGAGTGACTTGAGTTCATTTGCACTTGTCAGCTGCAAATACAAACCTGCTATTATTTTTGAAGATCCCAAGACAGATTTGTTATTTATTATTTTCAGATAAGGATTTTGTGTCCATTATATTCCCTGTTTCTGTGAAAATCAAAAAGGGACCTGAGTGACAAAGGACATGTTGGAGGGCTAGGAGGTATCAGCCAGCTTCTGAGTGATTTTGAATTGCTCTGTTTTATGCTGGTTTAGAAAGCTATGACAGTACTGTAGAAGCCATTATGAAATGGGGAATTTTAATGACTTCCCTGAGGAAGAAGGTCTTGGCAAACTGTCCCCCACAAATGTGCCCCACGAAAATAAGGGCTGATGTGTTTATTTGTCTGTGAGATGTTTGGTAATCTCAGGCTGTTTAAGATTAGGGTAAAAAAGGACCTTGAGGGGTCAATCAGCCAATCTTCTTGCATCAGGGGGATTAGTTAGACATGCACCACTGGGGAGATGTTTGTCTACCTTGTTTTTCAGATATCCTGGTGATGGAGATTTCCATCCTCCTCTGCAGAACAATCATTTACTGAAAAAGGGGCTGGGGGCTGGGTCCTCTTGTTCTCCTGTGAGTTTTGTAAATTCAGGATAAACTGTATTAGAAGTAGATTTAGGGGTCTGTCTGACTCTTAGATCCTTATGGAGCTCACTCTGCCTTATTCTACATGGACACTTGGCTGCACAGTTTCCATATTTATATATATATAAAAAAAATAATTCTGTATTATTTGACTGTACTTTCACATAGGAAGACCCAGGATGTTCCTCACTGTTTGGCTTCTTCACCGAGCCAGTGGGCACATGAAAATCTATCTGCAGGGAAGTGATACTGGAGGTAGAAAGGAGAAATGGAAAAACTAGCCCATCTCATGGACTTCTACCAAGAAGCTTAACATATGAAAAGCAATTTAGCTAATGAATACAATTCCAGGCGTAGTTGCCTAAAGTGATAATAGATACTTCTGTGAAAACATAAGAGCAGTTCTCAGTGCTGATCAGAAGACTAAACTGTTCACGAAATTTTAAGAAAGAGAGAATAGAACCAGAGACACCCCTGCCATACATATCTATGTATACATACACTCACAGAGTAAATGTATATATATACACATACACTTTTTCTATATAACTGCTGTATGCCCAAATGTTAAATGCCATGTGCAGTTCTGGTCTCCCGGTGTCAAAAGGGTATGATAAAAATAGTAACAGTACCAAGAAGAGAGGCAAGGAGTAGGAATAGGGCAAATCAGCTTTAAAAAGAGATATCTGGAGTGGTGGATATGATAGTGGTCTTTGAAATTATCTGTGGCTCTGGGAAAAATAAAAAAAGGTCTTTAATTCCCTGCTTCAGCTTACAGAAACTATGGGAACATCAAGAAAATGATGAGGTGATAGGTTCAGAAGAGACAAAAGAAGGCTCCTTTTAACACCCTCTGTATATTTATATTGTGGAACTTATTACTTAAGGATGTTGTAGATGCCAAAAGTTTAGATTATTGCAAAAGCCAGTGGAAGGAGTCATGGAAAAAATGCAGAAAGGGCTATTAAGCACTTCTGATTCAGGAAGAAGTCCTTCGGCCAAGGACTGCTGGAGGCTGGGAAATTTAACACTGAAATGTTACCTTCCTCCCCATAGATTTGTACATTTTATGGGATAAAGGCCTTGGAAGAGATCTCGGGGAGGGACATTTTTAGGAAGGAAGAGGGAGGAAGAAGGTCACGAGGAGGCTAGGGAATCGGCTCTGGCTCTTTCTCTGGCCTGAACTCACCCTTGGTGAGCTGTAGGGCCATGCTGAGGTGAGGGAGAACCGCTGCCCGCTCTGCCTCACCAGCTCCCAGCTATGCTAATTGCATTAGATGCCTCCCTGAGGACTTTTCCTAGACTAATTTTGCTGCTTCATAGCTCTGACCTGGCTTTGACATTTGAAAGAGCAAGTAAAAACCCCCCATGTGTCAGGTGGTTTAGCTGCCATCAGCTTTCTTGCTGTTTAATGACTGTGCCCGAATGCCCAGCCAAGGCGGTGTTGGATATCCCTTGGTCAGTGGAGGATTGTGGAGGTTCTGTGAGGTCAGGCTGAAGCAGCCGTGCCAAGAAATCACATCCACCCTCCGCAGCCTTTTCGGCAGTCACAAGTCCTCTCCATCTGTCTTATTTTTGAGTTGTTCTGCAAGGTGGTCTAGTCCTGTATTCCTCTACCTGTGTCTCACCAGGCATTAAATGGAAGCAAATTGCCCATCTAGGATGTCCAGACACATGTGCACCCCTCAACCCACAAACATGTGCAAGCAAAGTGTGTCGGGGGATGTGCACATCCAAATTTGAGCATACGTATTTTCCTGCTGTAAATGTAGGTTTGGGTTCGTTATGTTGTTATATTTTTCTTAAAAGGTTATGTTGTCCTTCAGTTTTGAAAAGCTCAACAGTGTGGGTGGTAGCACAGCACGCACCTGGGAGGCAACAAAGAAATCCCTGTGTGCCAAAACTGGTGTTTACAGTTTACTGCGACGGCAGTCAGTGCATAACCCTCCTGTCTCAGACTCCCCATGCGTGAAACGAGGCATCTAGTAATGTTTATCCACCTACTGCCAGGGCTGATAAACAAATGATTATTACTCTATAGGGACAGGAAACCAGGAAGAAATCCCATTGAAATAATTAATATATACAGGAGCAAGTGAACAGGGAGAAAAGGAGGAGGCTCTTGTAGCAGAAAGCAAATGATTCTCCACTGAGAACAGCATGAATATGGAAACCATGCAACAGATGCTCTATGCTGAACATCAAATGTATGTAAATTATTCTGCTTGTCTTTTTGGTGCATTCCCTCACAAATGGTTTTGTGCTGATCATCTGGGAGAAAAGCTGAGGAGTTGCTTTTGGTTACAGTGAGTGTTGCAGACACAGTGAGAGGGTGCAGGGTACCATGTGCCGGTGTTGCCCAGAGCTGTGGTCAGCCCCTAATTAGCAGGATAGAAATTGGTGTCTGCTTTCAAATTCTGCATCAAGGCAAAGGGGGCAAGCCCCAGCCAGGCAGTTAAGAGCAATGCTATGTAAATGGGGACAGGTTCTCTTTCTTTCCATTAATCTGAGTTTATTATCCCTTCCTTTGGATTTCTGCTGGTGGCCAGTGCTGTTTCAAGGCTTGGTGTTTATCCAAAACCAGCACTCTCACACTTCATATAAGAAATACAGACAACAACAAAAAAAGCAAATTCTCCATTAGTTCATTGAGCAGTTCTGCTGCTGCTGAACACAGAAGACACCGTTTCGGTTTCTACGTGCAGTCCTCTACTTTTAAGCAAGCTGTTTCCCTGAGGGTCAGCTCTCCCCAAGGAACAACTGGACCACTTGTAGGTGCAACATGTCTGTATTACTTGGAGTTTCACCTGACCAGATAGAGGCTCAGGACAGTGATTTTTACTTGCACTTCTTTTTTTCTTTTGTTTTGGTTTTTTGTTTGCGTGTTTGGTTTTTTTTGTGTGGTTTTTTTTTTTGTTGTTGTTGGTTTGGTTTGGGTTGGGTTTTTTTTGAGGATTCCACATGAAAAGTGCAAACACAAGACTGTATCTTTTGATTGTTGTGACCTACTGAAAATTAAGGGCTATGAAAATTATTCTTCATAATTTCCTTGATTTCTGATTATATTATCCATTCCTTAAGGAAACCATGGCAGTCAGTAGATCTAATGGCCAAATGTGTTTATTAATTCATAGCGATTCAATCAAAATGATTACATATTTTCATAGGCAGGGAAACAAAACTATGGAGATCATGGATACTCGAGAAGGATAGTAAGATCCTGAGATCTTGCCATGATAAACTATTTCAGTGGTGCTGATGCAGGAGTTTGTTCTTCAGAGAGATAGAAGGTTTGTTTTCACAGTGTGACATTTGGCCTTGCATCCCCAAGCTACAAAATGTTAACCCTGAAAGAGAAGTATGAAAAAGGGCTGGGTTTTGGACTGGCAGCTGGCAAGTTCCACGTACCAGCCCTGCCAGAGCAACACTGATTTCTAGAGTGCTCAGAGCAAAGCTTGTAAATCTGTATTTTGGAATAAAAGTAGTTTTCTTCTGATTCTAAGAGGAGCTAGGAGCTTCTTGTGATGCTCAGGCCTTGCTCTTAGCACTGTGTTTGGGCTTCCATCTTTTGGTTTCAGTCCCTTTATTCATAATATATACCTGTGGCCAGTAACTTTGACAACACAGAAGTACCCTGAAGACTTATTACTAACAGCTCAGAAGTGCAGTATATGGGCCAATGTCCCTTTAAAGCCTGGAGGAAGAAGGCTGGGTATTAGAAAGCATATAAGAATTGCACCTCCCTACTCAAGCACAGTTGCAGAGATGTGAAGAGCAGCAGGCACTGCTCCCGCCTTGTTTCACTATCAATGAAAAAATTCAAATTCAGTATAAAAAAATTGAATTTGGTATAAAACATTTGAAGTGACTACTATAATGCCATGCCACTTTTGACTCCTCGCCTCAATGGCCACAACCAACTAGAATCAACAGAGGAAAGCCTATATGAGCTCAGAGCGCTATCTGAACATACATCCCTGTATTTACAGTGCGTTACTTAATGTGAGTGTCATGGCTTGTCATTAGGTTTAATGGGCAGTAGAGAGGATCATCTCCTCCATAAATTCAGCTGCATCTTTTGCATCAGTACCTTAAGCTCTAGTGCACATGAAGTATTTTAATGTTACTGTGTCTAGACACTTGATTTAGGACGAGCAGTTGTTAGCATCCTGACAAAAATCTGGGGAAACAATTTTTCTCTTGATTTTCATTCAAGATTTTTTTCTCTGTTTTTGCCTCCAAAACAAAACATTTTTTTTTCCCTAAGAACTTTACAAAATGATAATCGCCCTCACACTGCTACTCTGAAAGCAAAGCTTCCCAAGCATTTTCACAGTACATTCCTCACAAGGCTGAGATCAGCTAAAACTTGTCGGCAAACCTAGTTCCATTTACTGAGCCTATTATTCATTAACATTTACATTGCCAGTTGTTTCAGTGCATTTGAAATAAATAAAACAGGGAAAGTAAAGGAGAAAGAAGTGAATGTCAGTGAGAAGTTCTAGGGCCTGATGCCACTGCCACTAGTCAGCAAATGGCAATTACCTCCAAACCTGGCAAATGAGCTCCAGGGTTGCTGAAACTGTTGTGAGAAAGAGCACTGGATGGGAGGAAAAAAAATGTTGTGGCCTGTCTGAACAATTTTTTCCCAGAGAACTGATGTATTTTGCAGTGGATTTAGAAGAATTAAAAGGGGGGGGGGAAGAAAAAAGAAAAAAGAAAAGAAAAAAGAAAGCTGTTCAGCTGAGCTTTCTGGTTAAACTGATTTTGAGCAAGAAAGTTATGTATGAAAATGCCAAAATGTCTCATTGTTTCTAATGCAGAACAGCAAAATAAAAGGTCTGTGGCATGGCAGAACAGCTTTGATGTAAAAGTCATGATTCTGATTTCTCCAGCGTGCCAATCATTCTGTTCCTAATGCTGCCTTCCTGCAACACGTAAAGGAAGTTTTGAAGGTCTCTGCTGCTGCAGCTCTGTCTTTTATCACTGTTGGTGGGGGATCACAGCACAGCACAGCGCTGCTGCAGAGGCTACGTGGGCTTTAAGAAAACTCTGAGACGCGTTTCTGGGCAGGTGTCCAGATGCTGGTGTCTGGCTAAGCTTAGAGGGCTCTTCAGACACAACTAATCTGATACTTGACGCCCTTGAATTTAGGTGTGCTAACATTTAGATCAAAAAGACTGACACATAGCTATGTGTTAATATGGTCAGCTGAGAGGGCAGTTCACTTGGGGAGCTATATCCTTGCAGTGGTGACGCAGGCAGTGGTTTAAACTAAGATCTTTCTGGCTGATTAGAAACTTGCTGAGCTAATTAAACGAGGTCTGTGCAGATAAACCAGAGGGAGCTGCAGAAGTCTGCACACCACTGTGATTTTTTCCCACCTAGTCTTTAACCACTCCAATGTGCAAGATAGTATGGAGAGAGTAAGATCGCCTGTACCATACACTTCATTGCTCACTCTTTCAGATGTGGTACACTTATGATTAAAAGCCATTTTTGGAGGTTCCCATGCTTCTGGAACTGCTTCTGCACTCCAGGTTTTTAGTAATACAGAGCATCTTATTTATATTATCCAAAAATCACTTTTACAATGGAGTCTGCCTTGATGATTAATTATCAGAAAATGTGCTGCCATCCATATACTACTGAGAAGCATTTGAAAAAACAGTTGTGTAGCTTCTACCCTTATGCCATTTTCATACACATACAATTACATCCATTATAGAAGCCTTTCAGGTAGGGACTGTAGATTAAGATATAAAAATAATAAAAACAGTCCATGTCTGTCTTTTGGAACCATGTAAAATCCAAGATGTGCCAGAACTACAGGACCTGGGCCAGTTTCCCATAAAATTTACAGATACTACAAACCCACAGAGTTTAACTCCATCCAGGGGGAAGTATATAATCTATCGCTAGGTCCTGGTCTCCAAGCAGCCTGAAGGATAGCCATGCTGGATCTCCTGAGTTGTGACTGCATAGTGCTGTAGCCTTCCAAGGTCCCTCAAGATCTCCTCCAGGAAATTCAGCTCAACCTCCAACCACTTTCTGTGGAACATTTTGGCTCTCAGACTGCTGAAGGTGTCAGAAGTAGCTTTTCACCAGTAGCACTTTCTTCTGGAACAAGCTGCCTAAATGCTTTAATCCTCACGTCAACTATTACAGAACTGGCAGACCATCTGTTTTCAAAAGATCACTTATTCTTTTCACTTACAAAAAACCTCTTGTCGTTTCAGACAGTCTGGCAACAGTAAAAGTTTCTGCACGATGTATACATGCCTCTTCTCCTCATGCCTCATCTCCGCCTTCATTTACACTATCTTCCCTTGTTCATCTATGTCACTCTTCATTGCTTTTCTGTCTCTCTTCTCCCTGTCTTCTTGCTGGCTTCCACATTTGAAATTAAAAGCAATGAAATTTGTAGCCTTGTTCTTTAATCCCACAGCACTGGATTCTGTGTCGTCTTAGAGCTGAAACAAGGCTGACCCATCTCCTGCATGAATTAGGCTCCGCGTTTTTAGCTGTACTATAGGAGCCCATCCAAAGTCCTCAGATGAGCTTTTACACATGGTCCAGCTAGCAGCCTGTGGGCTGCAAGGTGGCTCTGCCTCATTTGCAGTCTCTGCTCTCTGACCTTGAAGAAAGTTGGAAAATGTTGTTAGCACACTGTGAGGTTCGATGGTTAATGCCACCTCCAGCTCACACTGCAAGCCAGACCAGAGGCCAGAGGCATTAGGATGTGGCGTTAAAGGCAGGATGTGTACTGCAGCTTCTCAAACATTTTTGCTGTGCCAGGTGCTTGTGGGTAAGTCCTGTGAGATGTTGAGTCATTCTAATAATTCAATGCTTCCAAAAAGGCTGAGCCCACTACAAGTCATGCACTTCTGCCCCTTCTGTTACGTTGCTGCTGGTGCCAATGTGAAGCCAATTCAGTTCCACCAGCTGGCAAAAGCCTGGGTTTTGATGGGCATGTTCTGTAGACCTAGTGAGTTGAAACTGTTCATGAATCAGATGAGAGGTATCACCAGCATGAGCAAAGGGCCAGAACTATCTGGGAATGGGGACTAGAATATCTCTCTAATCAAGAAAGAGTGAAGGACTTGGGTCTTTGTAGTCTGGAGAGGAGAAGATCGGGGAGGGGGAGGATCTGATCAAGGCCTATAAATACTTAAAGGGTGGGTGTCAAGAAGATGGGGCCAGCCTTTTTTCAGTGGTGCCCAGTGACAGGACAAGAGGAAATGGGCACAAACTTGAACATAAGAAGTTCCATCTAGACATGTGGAGGAACTTCTTTACTTTGAGAGGGGCAGAGCACTGGAACAGGCTCTCCAGAGAGGTGGTGGAGCCTCCATGTGTCTGGAGCCATTCAAAACCCACCTGGACAAGTTCCTGTGCAACCTGCTCTAGGAGGACCTGTTCTGGCAGGGGGCTTGGACTAGATGATCTCCAGAGGTCCCTTCCAACCCCATATTCTGTGATTCTGCAAATGTGGGAAGCTAAGGGAGCATCCTTGTTTGCAATGAGCTGCTACATCAGTCTTGCCATGTTGCAGAATACCCTTGTGGCAGCTGCAAGGCACATCACTGCACTTGCCACTGCTTGCATGAGCAAGTCCAAAAGCCAACACCCACTGACCCCTGTGTAGGGAAGAGCAACTACGGAAAATGAAGGGAAGTGTTTGAACATGTCAGCTGTCACATTTCCCCAGAAGCCCAGGCTCTCTATGTCTGCAGCCTGTGCCTCTTCAGCCCCTTGGAGGACCACTGCTTTCCCACTCTGTCAGGCTTTGTTACTGGAAGCAAGTGGAGATGTGATTTCCTACCCATGGCTGCTGCTTTGCAGCATTGGCAAGGAATCCCACGGCACACTAAAGATCCTGAGAGACTTGTCCAAGATGTGCTTTTTGTGACAGATGACTACCATAAGGACAAAATCCTACAGCTGTTTTCCTCTGCTGTGCAGGATAACACACCTTGCTCAAGGTTAACTGCAGTCAGCCCATCTTGGCCAAACAGTGTTATTTAGGGGAGATTTAGATTAGATATTAGGAAGAAGTTCTTTACTGTGAGGGTGGTGAGGCACTGGAACAGGTTGCCCAGGGAAGTTGTGGATGCCCCATCCCTGGAAGTGTTTAAGGCCAGGCTGGATGGGACTTTGAGCAACCTGCTCTAGTGGGAGGTGTCCCTGCACATGGCAGGGGGGTTGGAACTTGATGATCTTTAAGGTCCCTTCCAACCCAAACCATTCTATGATTCTATGATTTCTGGGATCCTGGTGATGTCACGCTGTGAAATCAGCAGGCTTGCAAAGCAAGAAAGTACTTTTTCAGAAAGCATCCCATCTTTTCAAATTTTTTTTTAATTTGAAAAGAAGAAGAAAAAAAAGTGATGATACTTAAATGCTTAATTTTACAAAGTTTTGTAATTTAAAAAAAAAAATACAAAAATTACAAAATTTACAAAAAAACCCCCAACTTTACAAAGTTATGTAAAATTACATTTTTAAATTTAAAAATAAGGCAATGGTATTCAAACACTGATAGGAAAAGCTGGGTTACCCAAAGTCAGACCGTGGCAAACAGAAAAAAAAGCTGGATTGTTTGGGTAATAATTTAATGCAAAGTATTCTGTAGCCACTATGGGGAAATGGTCATAACTTGGGAATCAGGAAAGAGAATACTGAAGTTCCTTTAAAAAGTAACAACACTGAAAATTTGAAATGTTCCTACTTAGAGATTTCTTTGTTTCAATCAACTAAAATCCTGTAGTGTGAAGGACATGGCTTGGGGTCACCTGTCGCCACATCTCACTGACCATTGTCCTCTATGAGTTGCATTTCTGTTACTGTAGAACTACTTCAGCTGTAACTCTGCTTCCACAGGATAGTCAGGTGCAATGTCTTTCCCGCAGCAGATGTTTCCCACCGTCCCTGGCTATTGAGTACTGCCCAGTAAGGTCTGCACTTCAAGAGGTAGAAAACGTACCTTGCGTACTCTGTTCTTTGGTGTCACACCGACCCCTCTGTCCTTCGTTCAACATTGAATCATCTCTTGCGGAAAAGGTTAGGTCATCTCTTACACCACGTGCTACTTGGCTCTTAGCAGGGCATAGAAACATGTTTGCTTTTCTTCGTGTTGCACCTATTAGCATTCAAATTGGCATCATTTCTTCCAGCTGCTACTTGTTTAGCTGCAGTGCCATGTTGGACAAAAGCCTCGGTGAAGCAATTATGACTAATGTTGATTTGGCAAGCAGTCAGAGGACAACAGCTTACTTTTCAGATCACCTGTTGAGGTTGGTAAGTATTGTATACTATCGAAAAACCTTCCATAGTGCCTTCCTAGTTGAGAATCTTTAACAGCTTTTCATTTGCTCATTCAAATAACATCAAATCCAACACTGTGGCACACACAGGAATTATTATCTCTGTAGGGAATCTCGGAAATGAAGAGAAATGAGTTTCCCCGGACATGCTGGAAGATTGCAACACTTTCAGAAAATTGTGTCTGGGTTACAGGTTTACATTTACTAGAATTGCCTTGCTGGGAACTCATGCTGTACGACTCTCCCACTCAAAGCCTGGAACTGTCCTCAGTTCCTTCACCCTCAAAGGCCGGAACTGCCCTCAGTTCCTTCACCCTCTACATATTAAAAGCAAATAATAGGTTCCTTTTAGATCCACAAAACTAGGAAATTATAAAGACCTTTGGCTCTTGCCAATGCCAGAGCCCAAATCAAATTATCAAAAAACGTGAACAAAAAGGCTACGAAATAGCATTTACTGTTATTCCTGCTTTCACTTTCCATTCTCCTTGAGCTCTGCACATCAGAGTCTGTTACTAAGTTAGAAACTCTAAGACGTGCTGTTACCGTGTGTCTGTATGACATATGGTAGAAGCTGAAGCAGGAAATGTCATCGAATTACAGAAAAAAAAGCCAGGCTGGAAAGGTCCTTGGGATTCCGTCCCTGTGCTTGGGCTGGATCATCCAGACTGAAACTACTTCTGAGAAACAGCTGCTTACCAGTTTTTAAAAGTTTATGAAGATGAAGTCACTACAAGCTTCCCAGTTAGTCTCATCTAGCACTGTTCATACCACTAAAAGTCTGCTCTAATTTCTAACATAAGTGGTGAAGAGATAATTCCTTTCCTCTGTACAGCCACCTTTCAGTCTTGAAGCTTCTGTTATCCTCAATCTTTTTTTTAAATAAACAAGTTCACCTCTTTCAATCCTTCCTTCTGCAAGGATCATGTTTTGTATCTCTAGTCTTATTTCCCAACTCCTGTCTACAGCTCTCCTCAAATGCACCACGCGTAGCTGGACGTGGTGCTCTAGTTGAGGCTCTGCCTCTGGCAAACACAATGGAAGGATTAGTTAATACTTCTTCTATTTTGACACATGCCAATAGCCCCTTGAGGATTTATTTTTTTCCAACAAAATCATCTGCTGTATGACTGAGGGGACATTAACTCCTTCTCAGGCAGAAAGTGCAAACACCAAAGATGAGAAGGCTGTGCCAGGGCAGGGAACGGCTGGCTTCACGTGCAGACTTGCTTTCCCTGTGCAGCCAGTGGGAGATGTACAAAGCAAATTACTTTTGTGACTAATATTTATGAAAGCTTCCAAGGAACAAAGGAAACTCTGCAATGCTTACAAGTAGTGACAAAACGACAAGGCAGTTTGAATAATGCCACAACCATCTGGGTCACTTCACTAACCATTCATTTCAGCAGTAGGACACCAGGCAAAACTGTCTTCACCACTGCAGAGACCAGAAGAGAAATGATTTTCCATTGTAAGTAGCAGTGGAAACAGTGGAACAAGAATCAATGCAGAAAAAGCAGAGCTCTCTGGTAGAATTGTTAGAGGGTGGCTCTCTTGTTTAAAAAAGAAACACAAAAAATGTGTGAGGAAATTCAGAAGCAGTAAGGGTGGTTAGGGGGCTGGGAACTAATTGATTAAACCTTAACCCTACACAGCACAGCAGGAAAAGACTGGCTTTTGGACAAAACTGTTAAGACTGTGTAACCTGTAGCACACCAGTAGCACGTGGATCGTTCAGACACGTGAAAAGATGCTGAGCACCAAAGTCAACTGCTGACACGGCACTGATGTCACGCTCACGGCAACTTGCCAAAAATAGCCTACTGGCTGATAACAAAAGCATTACGTATCCCATAGTATGAAATAGGGTGAAAATACAAGAAAATAGGTTATTCACAGAATACATCCATGTTACTTAGATAGAACAAAAGGTTGCCTGAATTCCTCTTTATTCAGAAGTACGTAGCTGTGTACTAGCAGGTACTTAAGAAATATGATCAGGTGCACGCCGTAATGGGTGAGCAGGAACCAGTTTGCAGCAGAGATAATGAAAACTAGCTGCCTGCAGAAGGGACTGGCCAAACTCCAGGACCAACTTAAGGTCAAACTGAAACTAAAGTCCTTCTGAAGGGGAGACAGAAATTTGGGAAGTCAGAAAACAGAAGTGGCTGTCCTAAAAAATCACTCAGTGTCAGAATTAGTCCAAATGGTCTCTGTGCAAAAAATAAAGGAGCTGTTCAAAGTTTACCTCAAAAAAGATCCCCTCTGCTCTAAGTATAACACCTGGAAAGTACCAGGCAGCTACTAGGAATTTCAGGAAGGGGTGTGAGCACAGGTAGTGATTTCAAGGTGTGAGTTTCTACCTTCAAAGAAGCCATCTGCAAAGACAACTTTGCAACACTGGGATTGGAGTTTGAGCTCTGTGGGCTGTCCATGCCGTAACAACAGAAACATAACATTTCTGGGAGGTCTATGACGGGACTTGGATGGTTGTAGAGACTTGTTTCCACTGTGTGAAGCCTTTACAGCACAGTGGGACCCAAATGTTTGACTCCTTATAACAGATTAATGTAAGGCCACAGCCAGTCTCTTCATGAGGGCTGAATGGACATCATCGCCTTCCTTCACCTCAAAGGTGGAGCTTTAGGTAAGGCTAAGCTTAAAAAAAGGCTAGGGTAAGCTTAAATAAAGTTTCTCAGCTGCCAGCCTTGCCCTGAGATTAGGGAGGGGGGCAGTTTGGCAGAATGTTTTGACCTTTCAGGGTTAAGGCATGCCATCCATTCGAGAGACAGCAGAGTGACAGTGGCAGGAGGCCTGCTCACCACGGGTATATCCTACAAGCTCATGGGGGCAGGTCCTACAAGCAGGTCTGGCAGCTCTTCAGTCAGAAAGGGAAAGTGCTGAGTTACCAGAACAGGCTGCCTTTAGGGGCAGAGAAAGAGCTAATTTCAACCATTTCACTGGGAGTCCTGGGCTCTGAACCAAGGGAACGGACTAGTTCTGGTTCTCTTCCAGGCTTGGTGGACTGGTCAGAGCCACCTTGTATTGCCCCCGTGTTCCTCCTCCAGCCAGGCAGCGTTACAGTGGCCACAGATGATGTCCTGAACAGCACAGGGTGATCCGTCTGGAAAGGCACTGGGTATACGCTTGCAAGATGATGCAATGTAAAGGTTGCATGCTGAGGGCATCATTTCAGCATCAGTAATGCAAAGAAACATAGTTAGAACTGCACAGAGCTGTGTCATAATATTTTTTTTGCCCAGAAAAGCTGTGGATGCCCCATCCCTGGAGGTGTTCAAGGCCAGGATGGATGGGGCTTTGAGCAACCTGCTCTGGTGGGAGGTGTCCCTGCCCATGGCAGGGGGGTTGGAACTCGATGATCTTTAAGGTCCCTTCCAACTCCAACCATTCTGTGGTTCTCTGAGTCACCTGTGGAATGATTTTGTCAAAAATATGCAGCGGGGTATTTTTAAGAGCAAAGCAGCTGTTTAAACCCACCCTGCCCCTTCCTGTTGCCCTGCAGCAGAGTGGACATCTAAGGCTCCTGTCCCCATTTGAGGAAGCTGAACCCGGACACCGCTGCCGTGCCACTGTAACCAGGCAAAATCAACGTCGTTACAGTTAATGATGTGGAGAAACCCTGCGGGGTGAACGACCTGTTCACCAACCGAGGAGCACTGGAATACCTCACATACCTCTTCCAGCCTCCTGGGGCGGGATTGCTAGTGGAAAATACCACCCTTCCCAGCTAGCCAAAAGGCCAGCAGCTTTGACTTCTGACTGGAAGAGACAGAGCTGTTAATCTCCCCAATCTATTCCAGCCCTCCACGGTGACGCCCTCCCCAACCAAGTCTCCCTCACGGCCGCTGCTCCTTTAAACCCACCCCTTCCACCGCCCCCACCGCTGCCGCCCGGCCCGTCCCCTCAGGCGAGCACGCCCTTTCCCGCCCCGCCACGGCGGGGAAGCGGGGAGCCGGTGGGAGGGGCGGTTGCCCCAACGGCTGCCCCGGCTGAGGGAAGCGGGCAGGGGCTTTATAACCGGCGAGGTGGCCGTGGACCGGCGGCTTAGTGTGGCGGCAGCTGGGAAGGAGAAGCCTCGGTGGTGAGTGGGGAAGCGGTAGCTTCTCGGGTCGGAAGGGGGGAAGACCATCTTTCACCCAGCCGGCGAGGCGGTGGAGGAGCCCCTCGCCGGCCGGGTTGTCCCTGATGGGGGGTGAGGGTTTGCTCGGTACCCTCCAGAACCCTCCACCCCCTGAGCAGGGACACCCTGCTTCCTCTTCTTGGCTTGTTTCCTTCCCCTCCTGATGCTCTTCGTCTCAAGGCGAAGCCTGTGCAGCCTCTTGGAGGTGGTGCGGGGCGGTCGGCGCCGTCTTTTACCCCTTAACAGGTGTTACTGGGCCCTTCTTGCTCCGGGTGATGAGAATAGCTTGTTAGTGCTGCTCAGGGAGGAGGCAGTCCCTTTAGTTTTTGGGAGAAGAGGGGTTCACTGGCTCCGGTGCTTCAAAGACAGCCGGTATTTAGCAAGAACTTGCCATAATGGTTGCCAGCTTTGGCCCAGATTTTTAAATTATTTCTTTTTGATGATGTTTTGCTACTTGAATACAAAGTCTGAGCTGTCTGCAGTGTATTCCATGGAGTTAGAAAGTATTGCTTGGGTAACTATCTTACACTACAGGTAATAGCTTTTTAGGACTAATAACTCATTTAGTATAAACTGTCTGTAATATTCAAGGGTCCATTTTAAATAGCTGAGTAGTGCACTGTGTGCCTAGATTGCAAGCAATGTTGTTAACCACTAAAGAATGTAGTATGTGGCTTTTGAAGCCTATTGTCTATCTAAGTATTTGTTCTGAGCGATGTATTCTTTTGCAGAACGTGGGCTTTTGATTTTTTCAGTCCCACTGCTAATTAGAAGTGATCAAGCTTACTTCTGCAGAGAGTGTGTGGATGAATGGCTTTATTAATCTAACCCAGTGTCCTTTAGGGGTAGCACCACCCCTGTCAGCTTACTGATGTTCAGGGAACAACAAGATATATTTGATAAGGATGACTTCTTTTTAGTAAAGTTGGAGACCTCAGTTTATTCTGCAGTGAGAGCTAGTGGTGGGGAAGCTGAGCTTAGCTTTGTCTCTGATTGCTTGATCTGCCATTAATCGTGCAGACAGGAATACAAGAAATTTGGAGCTGGAAGTGGCCTCCCTCTGGCACAGTGTCATACCCTTGTGGCTCCTCTGCTGCTCTCATATTGAAAAGCTGCCATAGTCTGTGCCTCCTGATCTTTTTGGCAATACTGTGGGTGTCCTTACTTGCCTTCCCTTTTTTGTTTGTTATGTCATCAGTGTTTGTTGTAGTGGCCTAAAGAGTAAGATAGATTTCTGTGCACTTGGTTGTTGAGTAATTGAAATTATGTGCTTTTGTGAGCCTGTTATTGTATTGACTCTCAGAAAACTGAAGACTCGGGTAACTCTTCATGATAAAAGGAAAACTAGGACTCTTCAGGCATGCTCAGTGCCTGCAGCTTCTGTTAACTTCATTTGGACACTGGATTATTGGCACTTCTAGAGGAAGTGACCCAAGAAGGTTCATCTGCGCAAAAGGCGGTTCTAAGTAACTGCGTTTTGATATTTTCCAGCTGGGCAGTACAGCTGAATAAACAAAATAATAGGGAGTGGGAGTGCCAAAGGAAATAGTTTCAAGTGCAATTATTTCACAAAATTAATTAGCCAAAGGTAACTGTAGAATCCAATTTGAGGAGAATATTGTAGAAAATGGGGGAAGGAAAGTATTATGAGGAAGGGAGAGACCTGCTTAGTTTTGAGAAGCGTAATCTGTTATTGGCTGGACTAGTTGGGTTTTGCAGTTCTTACATCTGTTCTAAGACAATTGGATTACTTTAGTAAGCAAATGCCAATTATGGTGTGTGGATGCTGTCAAAGTCACTTAATTGACTTCTAAGTTAGAGCAGCCTTTTTTACTGTAAAAGGCCTTATGCACCCAATTACGCTATTTTCATATAATGTTCACCGGAATAAATATTGTGAACACTGGTAGCAGAAATAGGCCTTAATGGAAGCAAAATACTGTATGCATTCTTATTTTCTGTTCAAGTCTACCAGTTCATGTTAATGTTGACACAAGGAAAAATGGGGCAGAGGTTAGTAATTACAATCTTAAAGTTCCGTTTGATTGCAGGATGTAATCAAACTAAATCAGCTTGGTAGGAATCCTTGGAGGTTGTTCACTGTAGTGCTCCTTAAGATCGTGCCTGGGAGACAAACTACTTTAACCTTCTGTGGTGAGGACAGTAATCGCCTAAATACATAGCAGAAACATTGATTTGAACCCAGATGCCTTTGTGAGGTATTACTGACTTCTCATTGTCAAAGATATAAATGCTTTTACCTTTAGCATGTTTGGAGGGTCCATCTGGAGTGGACAAGGCACAAAGTTTTATTAAATGTTAGCGTGCATATTTATATAAAGTCTATTTATAGAAGCATTATATCATTGTCTTGTTTCACAGAAAAAAGAATCAATAATGTCAGCACTAAACTGGAAGCCCTTTATCTATGGAGGTTTGGCATCAATCACTGCAGAATGTGGTAAGTTTTTCCTTGTAATTGTTTATTTCCTTTATTCAAATAGTCCCTTTTAAAACAAGTTCAGTTCCATGCCCTCAGTGACACAGTAGTATGTGGTGGTTTACAGCATAGGAGCTTTTCTTTAATGCCGACTGAAGAGTTGCTTAGGATTTTGTTACAATCTCAGAGGACCCGTCTGTAAACCCACATTCCTTGGGAGTCTTATTTTTGTACAACTTTACCTTTGCATTCTATTACTTGGTGTTTATTGATCTGTTCCTAGACAGTGGTCATAAGCCTTCACAACTTTTGGTTTGCTTGACTTATGAGTATAAGCTCTTAACTTGCACTTTTTTTCTCTTAGCTTTTCTGAGTAGCTCTGCAGTTTAAATTCCCTTTACTTGAATACAAGTGGCTGATTAGATTTTAACACTTAAATTCATTTAGTGTGCAACATACAGTGCATTTGATGTTTTAGTGCTTAATCTGAAGACAAAATAATAGCATCCTATTAAAGTTGTATCTGAAATGCATGTACATGAAAGTAAAGGAATTCTGGATTTGCACAGTAGCAGAATAATGCCTTACATGTGATGGGTTTGCAATATTAGTCCATCTAACAAAGTAGATGTAGTATAAAATTACACTTAAAACTACTATTTTTTTGTTTTGTTTTCCTGTTCTACCTTATCTTATGAAAATCTTGTTCAAACTTGAGTTTGAGACCTCTATTTGACTTGACTAAATGTCAAAAGCTTCATGAGGAAGACAAGCAATTCATAAATGCCTTGCCTGCCTGCTAAACCTTGTTAGAACAGATAGATAGAGTTAATCCTGGATCCTATTAGAGTTTAGGCAAGTATTGAGTGTTGTGCTGATAACTTTCTTAAAGATAAGCTCTGGAGGAATGTGTGTGCTTTCTAAACCCTTCCATAAAGGGAGCATGGAGAGTATGAACTTGATATAGCAGTAGTTGCTTTTTTAGATTCTAAGCTAGAATCTGTATAGCTTGTCCTATGGAATTTATTTATTCAGTGAAATGCTCTTCCAAGATGTTGGCAGAATACACCTGCAAACTCTGTACTTGATTTTGATTGCAGTGTCCTCTTTAGTGTGGCGTTTTATAACCAGGCAATACCATGTTTCTGGAAAACAGCGAATGCAAAACATTAACATAGGAAGTAGGCAGGGCTTTTAGAAGAATCAAGGTGATATAAAATGAACCACTTATTTAAAAGGAAGTCTTGGAAAGTGACATGTTGTTTTTGGTTTTGATTTCCCCAGGGAGTTCCTTTATGTATTTTAGTGTATAATAAAGGCTGCTTTTTCCTATGTCATGTTCTTTGTTGTCTGTGGTTAGGCAAGTACTTGATTAATTTTCTCTCTGATTTTTTTTTTTAAGGTACTTTCCCCATTGATCTGACCAAAACACGTCTGCAGGTTCAAGGTCAAGTTAATGATGCCAAATACAAAGAGATCCGTTACCGTGGAATGATGCATGCTCTAGTCAGAATATGCAGAGAAGAAGGATTGAAAGCCTTATACTCTGGGTAAGATTAATTGACTTGCAATAATGGTTTTTGAACAGTATATTGATAAGTATTAGTCTGTGGTGTGTGAATTCTTGGGTTTCATATTTACAACATATTTGGTTAGCCTCAGTCTGGAAGTTGAAAGCCCAAGCTTAGATTTCTTCAGTCTTCACACTTTGTAATACTATTTCATGTTTTAAGAAAAACCCAAACCAACCTACTTGAGGAGGGGAAAAAAAGTGTTAAGCATAAAGTTACTCTTTACAATGTTGCTGCAGTTGTTCTGTATCTCAAGAAAAATCAAGTTAACCTTTGTGTATAAATGAGCACACTTTTCTTCAAAACATGCAAGACGGTGGCTGGAAGATATAATCTGCAGGTTACATTTCAGAGAAACTTGCCAGCTATTTTACAGATCACAAGCTGAGGCATGCTCTAATCATAATCCTTCCACAGTTCATTCATGTTCTTGCAGGCTTTATTTAAAAAAAACAAAACAAAAAACAACACAAAACAAACTTAACATAAAACCAAAACAATAAAACCTTGATTTGTCTGTAGTGAGTTTAAATTGTTGATTTAAATGAGCAAACTTTTCTCTGGTAGATATCTTGTATTCAACCTGTTCTGCTCTAGAAAGTATTTTCTAATCAGTGACTATTTTTTTACAGGATTGCACCTGCAATGCTTCGCCAAGCTTCATATGGAACTATAAAAATAGGCACTTACCAGAGCTTAAAGAGAATGTTTGTTGAGCGTCCAGAAGGTGAGTGGGTTTTTTAATTTAGTGGTGGACTTTTTTGCTTGAAGCTGGTTGTTTCCATTTGGTGTGTCTCCCTGTAGCGGTTTGAACAAGACTATTGAGACGACGTTCCTTGTACCAATTAAAACAAAGTGATCCAGCAAGGAAAACTTGTTGGAGCACATTTTAAGGGTTCTGTAATTGGCACTTTCTCTGGCTCAAGTAGAGATGTTGTCATCCTGCCCTGGTGTATCTTAAGCTATGTAAATCTGCAGCTAAACTCTTCTTCCTTTTTTATGGAATAGATGAAACCCTGATGATAAATGTTCTCTGTGGCATTCTTTCGGGAGTAATCTCATCATCCATTGCCAACCCTACAGATGTCTTGAAGGTAATTGTGTTATGTAGAGTTTGTCCTTAGTTTTTTATCCTTTTCCTTGAGGAAATACAGGATCTCTTGATGAATATAGGATTTGGTTTTTAACTCAGTTTGTTCTCATCTCTTAACTTCAAAAAAAAAAAAGTAATTGGGGACATCCTGAATTCTTGTAACCTCCTTCTGGTCCATAGTAATTATTTGAAGTATGCACCAGGAAACTGATGGCTGGGAAGGTAGTTGGATCCATGTAACTTTTTGTAGGTGTGGGCAGAGAATAATTTTAGATGACTCTTTAACTTCCATGCTACAGTCTTTGTGTGGAAACCATTCTGCATATTTCATCTTACTACTTAGTAACACTGTTATACTATGATGCTCCTAGAGATCAGAATAGGTGAAGATCAATTGAGAGACAAGAGTTTCAATGAGTGATACTTAGACTGTATGATTCTTGAATCCCATAGAGAAGTTTGGCAATCCAGTGTCCCATGGAAATAAGTGTTCCAGCATCAGTCACTTAGAGTGAAGTGGTGAACCTTTACCTCTTTAAAAATCTGTTAACCTAATGGTAGTCAATAACCTCTTTTTACTTAAAAGGGTTGATGGTTTTTAACTTGCGCAACTGTAGCATGTGACTTACGTGGTTGCCTCTAATGAAAATTCAAGAAAACTTCATCTAAAACTATTAGAAACAATCCTTTAGAGGGCTAATGTGGTTATTTAGAGGCATTTCAAACAAGCTTCTATTTCAAGTGTGGCTTAAATTAGTTATTTCCCAAAATTATGTTCATATACCAACTTGCCTGTTACCAAACTTGTAATTGGTAGTTACCATGGCAGTTTCCCAGGAATGTTTTTAGAAGTCCACAGGGTCAAAGACCATGGTTCTCACCAGCTGAAACTATTCTCTAACCTTTCATTTTAACATGTTCCTGTGAGAACACTGTAAAGGACATCCTGCAGAACCCATCTGTCAGTCTAATCTAAGTGGAATAGTGTACGAGTACAGAAATAGACATGACTTAATGCAGTTAAGAACTTACACCACGTACTTGTTCAAAATTAGCAGCTGCATTTGGATAGTTAAGGCACTTCAAAAGATCTCATCCTGGTAATGATAATGTCAGCTATTCATTAGTATTCAAAGAGAAATTGACTTTACTTAAAAGATTGTAGCTTAAAATGGTAATAAAACCATATTAAACCTATTACTGGTTGTATGTTTGGAAAGTATTGATTTCCTAATTTTATCTTCACATAAAATCTCAGATCAGAATGCAAGCCCAAGGCAGTGTGATTCAAGGAGGAATGATGGGCAACTTCATGCAGATCTACCAAAAAGAAGGCACTAAAGGGTTGTGGAAGGCAAGTTTTTTTAAACTAAATCTTACACTCAAAGTACACTTTCTTGCTCAACAGAATTCCATATACTTCTGCAATATTCTCAGCCAAAATATGGAGAAATTGGTAGCTAGTAAGTATGTAGTTTATGACCCCTGCTGGTGTCTTGATGCATTTTGAAAAGGGCTATTGCCAGTCCTGTGCTCAAGGATTAGCTGCTGCTGCTTAAAAAAGGGGAGACAAATGGAGGCTTAAATTAGGATAACTGACTCTAGGACTAGTTCAACAACCCTTTGCAAGGTACTTGTCAGTCAGTGTTCTCTGCTCTTTTTAAAAACTGTATTAAAGACCATTTGGATGTAAAGGTACATAAGTACTTTTAGAAGATCTCTTCTACCCTAGGAATTCTTGTATTCTTGTACTTATGCCCAGTTACAGTCAGTGACTGTATAACAGCTGAAGATCAAGAACAGAAGGTTGCTCTGAAACAGCTGGAAAATAGAAATGGTTTTTCTATTCATGTGTTTTTCCTCTGTAAAGCTGCTTAATTTCCATTTTTCTGCTCATCTCCCATTATCAATTTTTCAGTTAGCAGCAAGGGTAGCCAGTGTCACCTGTCTGTTGAGGTCTTGGCTGGCTGTTGATGTAAGAAATCATACGTTAAGCAGTGATGGAGTAGCATAAAGGAACCAAAATTGCTGTTCAGTGTGGAAAAGTGATTTATCTATTAACTTTTAATCTGCAATTTTTGAGCACATACTGCTAAGACCTGTACAAATCAGCCTTATTTGAATCCACAGTGTTTTTGACATGTTCATAGTGTGCTGCTTTTTATTATAGAAGCTAGGCTTTTCTGATGGTGTACAAAGGTTAATTTTAAGTTTCATCAATATCTTCTGTTTTGCCAGGGAGTATCATTGACAGCACAGAGAGCTGCTATTGTTGTTGGAGTGGAACTGCCAGTGTATGACCTTACCAAGAAGCACATAATTATGTCTGGATTTATGGGAGACACAGTGTATACTCACTTTCTGTAAGTTTGTGTAACCAACTGCGTGCATAGCTCATCATTAGTTAGTTCTTATTATGGGGGATTAGTATTTAGATTTTTGTTGTCAGTCTAGGTGTAAATATAATTCTGCTGTGCTTATACTTTTTAATGCAATAGCATCTCAAATGGTAGCACACAGCATGGAAGCTAATCTCATTTAGTATTTGGGTTTAGTTTTCTTTTGGACATGGAATTTTGGTTTGCGGATGATCTGAATCATTCAGCTTTGCAAATTGAGATTAGAGGCAATTTCCAATCAAATATTTGCTATTCTGAGAGGCACAAACATCTGTTCAAGTATACAGAAACTGGATAAAGGACTGTATATCAAATATTGAAAATGGTGCTTTATAGTAAATGAAAAGTAGTTTGTCACATCTATTAGCTGATGTAACTTTCAGTTAAAAGCATTAAGCCCTCATTATTGCATGTTTTCTGAGGAGGGGGAATTCTTGTGAATCTTGAGATATGTTAGGTCAGATTTGATTAAGCCTTTCTTTTATTAGCTCAAGTTTTACTTGTGGATTAGCTGGAGCCCTTGCATCCAACCCAATTGATGTGGTGAGAACACGCATGATGAATCAAAGAAGCCAACAACATGGAGGGCACTCAAACTACAAGGGCACTTTGGATTGCTTGCTACAAGTAAGTAGTTCATGTATCAACATAAGCAGAAATGGATGCTATCAGGCAATGATTTCTGGTGCAGAAATTGTTCTAAGCTTTCTAGAAATTAACTTCTATAAGCTTTTTGCCTTAATACTTAAAAGGAATATATTGCTAATAATGTGTGAAAAGTATCTACTATCTTGACAGAGGCAGGAAGAAAGTTGGTATGTACTTCAGGCACTTGGTTTCTTTTAGTGCTTGGGTGAGGAGACTCAAGTCAGCAGTTCTGTCTTTTACTTAACTTTATGTGGTGTCAGGATATTGATAGGGAAAGATAATCTTATCGGTCAGTTCTTGGGAGAACAGCATCTTCTGGGGCAGATGGTTTTCTCTGTTGATTACTGCATAATGGAAGGCCTGGTAGAGCCAAAGGAAATGTCAATCTGTTTTAATTATTTTGGCTTGGTTTCTTAAATCCCTAAATTGGGTATGAGGTGGGAGTGTGATGGGTTTTAGATGTTGAAGAATTGATAGGAAGCTATTGATGTCCAGACTGTTGACTGAACAGTCCAGTTAGTATGACAGTCCAGTCCAATTTTGTAAGTCCATAAAGCAAACTCAAATTTCAAGGGAGCATCTAACATGAGCTGCAGGTTTACATGCAGTGCTCTGCAAGGTGTTTGTTTTTTGTTTGGTTTTTTTTTTGTGTGGGGGAAAAGTCCAGGAATGCAATGTGAATGAATCTAGGTTGAGTACAGAATAAGAGTCTGCATCTTTACCTGCCAGGTAATGCTACAGGCATTGCTAATCTTGGCTTTATCTAATGAAATGCTTCTCTGCCCCTTCATACAATATGTTTAAATCAAGATTACAGTGTTAAGCCATCCCCTTGGCTCATATAGAATCTTGTTAGCTGAGATGCATCTAGGTTTCTCACTAATGAAAAATTATGTGTTCTTGCTGTGTCTTTTTTTTTCCAGACATGGAAGAATGAAGGCTTTTTTGCTCTATATAAAGGATTTTGGCCAAACTGGTTAAGACTTGGTCCTTGGAATATCATTGTATCCTTTTCAGAGGCGTGTGAAACAAGGAAGCTAGCCATACAACAGCAAGTATTGACAGTTGTACAGAATGTTCAGTGGGGAAAGTGTCATGTCAGCACAAACAGTCCCTTTTTTATGGATGGAAAATTTTGTGGTTGACCATTTCTTAGTCAGCTGCTGCTGGTGAGATTGAATTTGTGATTCACCCAGTGGATAGTAGAATGTGATCTTGCAAAATATTTCTCTGTTCCTCCAGTTGCATACCTGCCCATTTCCTTAGTCTGGAGCCTAGTTTTAAATAAAATTAACCAGATAAGACTAGGAATGGGGGCTATTTCTACAGCTGGGGAAACTGTTGGCAGTTAGCCATGAGGTCTTTTTGTATTTATCTTAGTCTCACAGCTTGGTCTGTGGTTCAAGAGCCAGCTGACAGGAATGCTAGGAAGTGGGTTAGTAGCAATGCGTTTTTTTTTACCATAAGTAAACCTACTTCAGCTTGTCTAAGCTAAGCAAGTAAAGTCTCTGAAGGCTTCCATAGTAATCCTGTGTGTAAGGTGGAGGGCCATGACAGTGATCAGAGGGCTGGAGCATCTCTCCTATGAAGACAGGCTGAGAGAGTTGGGGTTGTTCGGCCTGGAGAAGAGAAGGATCCAGGGAGATGTTATAGCAGCCTTCCAGTCTCTGAAGGGAGCCTACAGGAGGGATGGGTAGTGAATTTTTATTATGGAGTATAGTGACAGAATTGAGGAGTAACAGCTTTAAATTGAAAGAGGGGAGATTTAGATGAGATACTAGGAAGAAATTCCTTAGTGTGAGGGTGGTGAGACACTGGCACAGGTTGCCCAGAGAAGCTGTGGATGCCCCATCTGTGGAAGTGTTCAAGGCCAGGCTGGATGGGGCTTTGAGCAACCTGCTCTAGTGGGAGGTGTCCCTGCCCATGGCAGGGGGGTTGGAACTTGATCTTTAAGGTCCCTTCCAACTCTAACCATTCTGTGATCTTAAGGAAGAGGGATGGGAAAGCAGTTGGCATCACTGGCCTTAAAGCTTTTGATGTACAGGAGTGCCCTGAAGTGCACTTTATTGTTCTGCATAACCAAAATGGCCAGCCAGCACCATTACACAGGAAGGAACTAAGAAGAGCCAAGTTTCACATAGATGCTGTCCTGCAGTAGTGAAGTGACCATTCTGCACCCAGTGAACAGGGAACATTTTTCCTTAATACGCTGTTCCAGTTCTTTCTGACATATGAGCAACTGAAGAAATTAGACTTCTGACATGCTGGAGCGTGTACTGAATTCTGTTACTGTGCTGTTTGAGCTTAGAGCAACTTGTAGGTTATCCTGAGTATCCATCTGCTCTTTATCATCTGAGAAGCTGGCCAAAGGAAGAGGTTGCTACAAGACTGTTGTGAGAGAGAAGAACCTGGAAGTGATTTCAAGGCAAACTGGCTGTAGGAATGGCTGCTTGGGTCATTCCCTGGATGATATGCACTATTTTCTAGACTGAGCCAAATGTGGTGGTATACCTTCTGTCAACTCTTTAAGTGTTCTTGAATGTGAAGATGTGTAATGTAACTTTGTTGTTGAGCCTCAGATGGACAGTGTTTATAGGTGTAAGAGACAAAGAACAATCTTTCTCCAAAGTAAGATAGGTAGTACCAAAGAGCTGGGCTTCTCCTGTTTTCATTTGTATACACTTTGCCTGCAGTAGTTCAGAGCTTCCAATTAACTGCAAGCATCACAAGACTTTTGCAGGCCTTCATTTCAGCAAAATGCCTGCTGTGATACAAAACCTGCTTCTGGTTTTAGACTTTTCCTGTGTTCTAAGTCCTTAGATGTCTGCATAATTTGCTGGGAATGATCCAGCTTCATTTCCAAGCGTGGTTGCTGCAGTTGTCAGTTTCGCATCGCTTGAGGGAAGCTGGTTGGTTGGTTGATTTCCTTCCCCTAGTGTATGACTCTTGGTTTTCCAGCAGAAGTGATTCGTCAACACACTCATATGTAAAATTGCAATTAGGAATGAAGTTCAAATGAGTCCATGCTCAGCTGCCTATCTTGCAGAGAAACTTTTCATGCTGCTTCCATTGTTGGGAAGAACTACTTGTAGTGGTTACCGGCTGTTACGCACCATCTGAAAGATGCAGGTGTTACACTGGGCAGATCAGGCTGTCGTGTGGACGCCTGCCTGAAAAGAATCAAACCCCTCCAAAGCACAGTTGCCTCTAAAGACTGTTTTTTTCCTTCTAAAAAGACACCCAAATGCAGAACCACGGAGCACTTTCCAACAGCAAACAGGCCCGAGTCGCTGTTACATGTGACACTTTGTGTAGAAATCAACCTCAACTTCCTTAAAGTGTGACTTTGCGGGGTTTAAATGCAGAGCAAAACTTCCGGGCCATTAACTAAAAAATTATGTCAAGTTCTGACAAATGTTAATCTCAAGAGGGGAGAGGTGGGAGATGCGAGTCACGGTGTGGTCCCTCTGTGCTCGCAGAGGGGTAGCAAAGCAGAAGGCATAGCCTTGCGATTTTTGTGGCATTGTGTTAATCTCTTCAACAATCCTGATTATTTGTACATTCCACTTAAGTTTTTCCTTGTGATCTCAAAGTTACTGCAATAGCTTAAAATCACTAATTTTGAATTCACAAATGGATTTATAAACGCACAAGACACTTTCTCTCCTAAAGCACAATGGTTTCTCTATGTATAGAGGTATGCTCATGTGCAGTGTTTTTCCGTACAGCCTTTTCTATGCTGTCATAGACATTTGTAAATATTTTTGTACAGGGTGTAAACTAAGCCTATGTTTTACTTTTTTTTCAGCTTATTAAAGGTTTTGAAATCAACATGTGATGGCTCTGAACTGCTTTTGGTTTCTAAGTTCCAAATGGGGCTGGGAGGTTGGGGGTGGCTTGAAATGCTCACAGAGCATGGACAACGCAAAGCTGCTGCTGGCACTGAACACACCAGTATGGTGTTACTGGTTTGTGGGTTTGTGTTTGTGGGGGTTTTTGTGGTGTGGTTGTTTTTGTTTGTGGTTTTTTGTTTTTTTTTTTAAACCAAGGCAGACTGAAGGTGCTGTAGGTAAAAGCTTATGTTGAAGAGGAAATGAGCACAAACTTGAACATAAGAAGCTCCATCTAAACATGAGGAGGAACTTCTTCCCTTTGAGGGTGGCAGAGCACTGGAACAGGCTGCCCAGAGAGGTGGTGAAGTCTCTGTCTCTGGAGACATTCAAAACCCCCCTGGACATGTTCCTGTGCAACCTGCTCTAGAAGGACCTGCTCTGGTAGGGGGGTTGGACTAGATGATCTCCAGAGGTCCCTTCCAACCCCATATCATTCTGTGATTCATGTAACTTAAAGCCTGAAAAACATGCATTAACATTGCCTTGACTGTTCTTTGGCACATAGGGAACTGCTGGACCATTTCCCCCTCGGTGCTGTTCCAGACCAAGCACTTTTCATAACAATCATCTTGGTTTTGTGTAGCAGGAGGTTGTGACCCATCCCTGGAAGTGCTGAAGGCCAGGCTGGATGGGGCTTGGAGCAACCTGCTCTAGTGGGGGGTGTCCCTGCCTGTGGCAGGGGGGTTGGGACCGGATAATCTTTAAGGTCCCTTCCAACTCTAACCATTCCATGATTCTGTTTATTGCTCAGTGTTACACTTGTGGGCACGGTGGGTTCCTGGGCTTTGAGGGGATGAGGAGCCTTCTGTTTCGGGGGAAGCTGGAGGTGGGACAGATGCAGGGGAGCTACCTGCCTAAGGACCAAAGGACTGTGGCTGCAGAGAACAACTCCAGCTGTTTTCAAGCAGTTACGAGCTGGGGCTGTTCAGCCTGGAGGGTGAGGGGAGACCTTACTGCTCTCTTCAGCTCCCTGGAAAGAGATTGTGGAGAGGTGGGGGTCAGCCTCTTCTCTCAAGTCACAGGCAATAGGACAAGAGGGAATGGCCTCAAGTTGCACTGGGGAGGTTTAGTTTGGATATTAGGAAAAATTTTTACATGGAAAGGGTTATCAAGCCTTGGAATGGGCTGCCCAGGGAGATGGGTGAGGCACCATCCCTGGAGGCATTTAAAAGACGGGCTGACATAGTGCTCAGTGACATGGTTTAATGATGGTTTTCATCAGCGTTAGGCTGATGGTTGGACTAGATGATCTGAAAGGTCCCTTCCCACCAAGGCAATTCTATGATGCTTTAAGTCAGAGGTGCCTTAGCTACATCCTCTATCGTTACACTTGAAAATAACTCCTAAGTTTACAAAAATCCCAACAACAAACCAAAGGTAACAAAGAGAATAAATCCAGCAGCGGGTGGGGAAACCCCAGCGGGGCTGACAGGTGATGGTGGGGCAGACTGGAACCAGCTCAGCAATGCTGAAGCTCTCCCTGGAGCGAGGTGGGCCTGGGACAGAGTCAGATCACAGACTCATAGGATCATCCAGGCCAGAAGGGACCTCCAAAGGCCATCTGCTCCGACCACCCCGCAGCCGCAGGGACACCCCCAACTAGCCCAGGTTGCCCAGGGCCTCATCAAGCCTCACCTTGAGTATCTCCAGGGAAGGGCCTCCACCGCCTCCCTGGGCAACCTGCTCCAGTGTTCCATCACCCTGAGGGGAAAGAACATGTTCAGAAATGACGGCAGCTCCAGCGCCCCTCTGCAGCCCCTCCGCCCAGCCTCAGGAGGGAAGGAGGCAGCGGAAGCCCGGCAGGGCCCGGCCCCGCAGCCGCCGGGAAGCACCACCCCTCCGGGAAGCGCCACCCTCTCACTCTTCCCCTTCCGCCTTTGGCGACACACTTCTTCTTCCCCTCCAGTGACGCGACTGCCACGCGACGCCGCCGGAAGCG
>VXBW01005541.1:0-57972 GCA_013400375.1 Thinocorus orbignyianus | reverse complement strand
CTCTGGTGAGACCCCACCTGGAGCACTGTGTCCAGCTCTGGAGCCCTCAGCGCAGGAAAGACCTGGATCTGTTGAACCAAGTCCAGCGGAGGGCCATGAAAATGACCAGAGAGATGGAGCACCTCTGCTGTGAGGACAGGCTGAGAGAGCTGGGGCTGTTCAGCCTGGAGAAGAGAAGGCTCCAGGGAGACCTTATTGCGACTTTTCAGTACCTAAAGGGGGCTTTTAAGATGGCAACAAACTTTTTAGCAGGGCCTGTTGCACTGGGATAAGGGATAATGCTTTTAAACTGTAAGAGGGTAGATTTAAGCTCGACAGAAGTAAGACCTTTTTTATGCTGAGGCTGGTGAGGCGCTGGAACAGGTTGCCCAGAGAGGTTGTAGGTTCTCCGTCCCTGGAAGCATTCGAGGTCAAGTTACATGGGGCTCTGGACAGCCTGGTCTAGTTGAAGGTGTACCTGCTTATTTCAGGGAGATTGGACTAGATGAGCTTTGAAGGTACCCTCCAACCCAAACCATTCTATGACTGTGTGATTATTTCCTGATACAACTTACAGGTGATTCAACAAGCCATATAAAGCCAGGAAAAGTGGTAAAAAGCTTAATAATTTTTCATTACCATGGAAGAAGTAGTCTCCTACCTGGTTATGAAATGTCAGACTCTGACACAATGCCTATTTATGAATGGTTCCTTGTCTGCAAAGGGAAGGAGCACAGAATGTTTGCCTTCCTTAACTGTGGACTTCATGAGAGATTTTATATTTGAACAGGAGCACAACACGAGATAGAGTGTCATAAAATCAACAGAGTTGGCTCCCAGCAAGTGTCTGAAAGGTCAAAATAACAAAGGGGAAGGAGTAAAGCAATTCATTTCTGAAATGCACCTGTTTCAGTTCATGCTTCCTGGTTTATTTTCCTGGTTTAAGCTCTGTGCAGCTGTACTAAAGAAAACATTGGCAGCTATCCAGAATGATTGTAGAGGGATGTGCTGCCGTTGGAGAATGTTCCTAAGGATCTGAGGCAGGTACTGTATTTGCCAGTCAGGAGAACGGGATATCAGGATGCTGAGTTCTTCAGCTGGTCCGTGGCTGTTCTGGAAAAGCAGGCTCTGATCAACTTGTCTTTTCCTCAGTAGCAGCTTTGAGAGAAGCCCTGCCCCCTCCCCAGGCTGAGGTCCTGCCTGTTTTGGAGGGTGAGGGGAGGGGATGTGTGGAAGTTGAACAAAAAAAGATCAACCTGCGTTTTCTCAGATACCTGAAACCCTGACAGTTTTGTCTTTGCCAGACTAATGTTACCAGGCCATGAATATTTTACTGAGGAATTTTCTAGAGGGATACCAGTTCACTTTTAAGCAGTGTTTTCTGTTTTATGTTACTTGTTTTCTCAGCAATAAAACATACTGTACTTATTAAGTGAATTTAAAATGGTATTGCGCCTGTGAAGAGTGTATAACAATATCTTGGATTAATTTCTTCTGTGTAACCTAATTAATAGTCTCCAATCACACTTAAATACAATTTCTCTCAAGTTACTTTTGTCCGTATTTTTCTTGCTCACTCTGGCTGGTAATTCCGGCTCAACAGTGCTGTTCCTTGTCTTCTGAAAAAGCCTTTCTTTTTAGTTTGACTTCTTCGTTAGAAAGCATCTGGGAGAATATGAAACACTATTTCCTGAATAAACTCTGGCAGTGTTAAGTCTTGAATTTTCTCTAAATATCTGTCCAAAAAATCTGACAGTTCCTGTGCAGTGATGTTGCCTTGTAGTGTAACAGCAGTGGCTTTTATTTTTGCTTCTGCATGTGTTCTAAATTCTCATGTTCTCCGATACTTTTCTAGTGCTTTTCTCTGGGTATAGAACCAGTTAAATTGAAAATTATAGTTCATCAGAATGTCAAGTACATGTACATTCAGTTTCTGTTCTTAGGCAAACATGTACTCGTGTAAAATCCTGAACGATATTTTCCAAATTTAACTCGAAAAATAAAAATTGTTAGTTTTTTCTGAATATATAGTTATGGTGGTAGTTGTTGGATTATCATATTGACAGGTAAAATGTCCAATGCATTTGTTTCTTCCAGGCTGGATGGGGCTTTGAGCAACCTGCTCTAGTGGGAGGTGTCCATGCCCATGGCGGAGCGGTTGGAACTCAATGATCTTTAAGGTCCCTTCCAACTCTAACCATCCTATGATTCTATGAAGTACATGCCTGCAACTTTTTCAAGTGGATGCTCTGAGTTGTGTTGTTGTAGTTAAGCTGGATCTACTATTTCTTAGTAAGCTGCCTAACTAAACTCTCCTGGGTTTTTTCGTGAGCAGCTTCCAATCGAAGATCTGTGCAGCCTGACATCCCAGTCACTCACTGTTTCGCTGGCGGCTGCGGTGCCAGATTCTACAGAGGATGTCCTCCTGAAAGGGTTTGCCATGCTGGGGATGGAGGATGAAAGAATTGAAACAGCACAGCAGGTAAGTGATGCTGAATACCCTCCAAGTTGCAGTAATCTTCTTAAGAGAATTGTGTGAGTTTCTATGTCTCTCGCCCAGCTTTTGGGGGGTTTGTTAATTTTTTTGGGCTGTTTTCAAGATGCATGAAGAAACTTTGGGGAGAAACATCGTTAACTTCTCCCATTTCAAGGGGAATCTTAAGTGAGAGTAAGGCACCCCTTCAGTAAGACAGTGTTGCTCATAATATAGAGGAATGTCAAATCCCTCCCAGCGTTTCTAATGTGACAGCCTTTTGTTCTTGTGCAAGTAAAAATGGAAGAAACTCTGTCTTTCCCATTTTAATTTAGTGTAGGATTTATTTCAGTTGGGATGGGAAAGTATGCTTTGTTTCCTTGATTAATAATTAAGTTCTGAAACATCTCTTTTTTTTTAACAAAAGCTCACCTTCATTTCATAGAACTGATTTTTGTTTTTAATTGACTGCATGTGGTATCTGTGTTGTTCACACCATAAAATCTCTTCTAGTTCTTCTCCTGGTTTGCTCAGGTACAAACACAGATGGATCAAGATGAAGGTGCCAAGTATAGGTACGTGTTCTTCCTCAGTTCCTTTCACTGTAAGTGCTTTAAACCTTGAAGGACTTCATCTTGTCCATGTAACGTTAACGTTGGTTCGGATTCAGCTGGCAGGGAGTGAGGGAATATGTTGGAACAGTTGAAGCTTTCCAAGGCACTGTGTCCCACTCCCATCCTGAAGGCTGTTGCCCTTGGGGTGGTTAAAAGCGATGCAGGTTTCCTTCTTCACTGTCTCATGTTGAAACAGATTGAAATTGGTTTTGGCCTGCAGACAGGGCTGTAGACAAAGGTGGTCTGAGAGCTTTCATATGGCTTTTCAGCTGCCGCTGCTATTGAAATGGCAACCTCTGAGGGCGAGGGTGTGTAGGCAGGTGTAGCTGCTGGTTATTTCTGCTGTCACTATTCGACATGCCAGCGACTGCAGCTGTGACTTTGTATCTGCATTCCCTGCATTCCTTGACACTTTGCTCAACTCTGGTTTTGAGACCGGGCATTCTCATCTATTTTTGTCTAACTGGCTGTCCCATCAGGCTCAGAAGAACCCCTTCCTGCTGACTTTTGCGGTTACTCCCCGAGAGTCTGAAGTACAGCTGCATGGCGTGGCCATTTAGCAGATTTGCTGGTGACTTTTACAGAAACTGGCCTGCGTTTTGAAATTTTACAAACTTGCCTTTGGCCACAAAGAAATACTGCTGTATTCCCATCTTCTGTTTTCCTCCACTTTTCTTTGTCAGTCTCTTCCTCTGTTGCTCTGACATTTGAGGACCTGATGGTCTAAACCAGCAGTTTAGATGTATACTAGGACTGTGTTCAGATCGTTAACAGCCTAAAAAGAGTAGCACCCTTGGACTCGGTCAGTTGACATGTTCATAACAGGGCACACAGATACTAACATGTGGTGTGGATGCAAAATGTTCTGTGGGATGGCCAGTGTGTACTTGTTTGCAGGAGGCCAGAGGAGCAGAAGGAAAATAAGTAAGTTCTTTACCTGTTGTACGCAAAAGGGTTGCACACAGTTGTGGAGAGTTGTGATTTTACTTACTGCTTTGTCTGTAGTGAAGTAGAGCTCGGAAACTGTAGCTGATATCCAAGAGTAATTCGTTTTAAATGATGTTATAGTCAAGCTAAATGCTTGACGCATATTTAGTGATCATTTAGAATTCATACCTGCATCGAACCTTAGACAAACTTTGTGACGTTAGATACTGGATTTATTTCATTTAAGCCTCTTTCAACCCTCATAGCAAGTTTTGAATCCTCTGGATAATTTCCATTACTTCAGGAGTGTAAAACTGTTTTCTAAATGGAAACTGAAAACTCTGTAGAAGAGGAGACCCAAATTAACACTCCTGTTGGAAGCAAGGCAGGTAGAATTTGGCTGCTAGCAGAGCAGGAACCTCTGTGTTTCCACTGTCCGTTTAACAGTATTTGTATGCTCTAGGTGAACTGTGGTGCATGCTGCTGCTTCCTGGGTAGGCAGAATAAGGAATATGGGGGAAATGGAGTTACTGCAGTGGCTATTTCAAACCCTATAGCTCTGTAATTTCTGTGGGTTGTGGAACATCTGCTTATTGTGTGCTCTTGCTTAGTGCGAGTGGTCTTTTATTCCTAGAGAGGGAAAGGTAATGGCCGTGTCCCTGCAGGCAGATGGATTTGCAAATTCAGAAAGTGAAATTTCACTTCTGTTATCTGTTGATTCTCTTTTTCTAGACAGATGAGGGATTACTTGTCTGGCTTTCAGGAGCAGTGTGATGCTATCTTGGATGATGTGAATAGTGCCCTTCAGCACCTGGAGTCACTGCAAAAACAGTATCTTTTTGTCTCCACGAAGACAGGAACGCTGCATGAGGCCTGTGAGCAACTTTTGAAAGAGCAGGTAATTCTCAATGGGAGGATTACTGGAAACTTCTAAGATACCATGAGTGAAAGTTTCTTTCTCTCAGGCTGGGAAAACTTGTGAGCTGTGGTGACAGTCCCTCCTTTTGCTTTGAACCTCGTTTTTGGTGTGTTTCACCTGCAGCCAGGGCGTCAGGCTCTGTGCAGCAAAATGTTCAGTGTCTGTTGATGTACACTGTAATCGAGAAGGATAGTTACCTGTGGAGAGTTTCTGTAACTGATTCCTGACAAATGCAAACTTTAGTGACATAAATAATAACTTAAAAAGTATTTT
This sequence comes from Thinocorus orbignyianus, assembly GCA_013400375.1. Classification (NCBI taxonomy): domain Eukaryota; kingdom Metazoa; phylum Chordata; class Aves; order Ciconiiformes; family Thinocoridae; genus Thinocorus; species Thinocorus orbignyianus. The sequence goes on along the minus strand of VXBW01005541.1, from coordinate 52,787 downwards.
CAGCTGTTTATTGCAAGAAGAAAGTTGGGTTTGATTTGTTTTGGTTTTTTTCAATTGTGAGCTTATTTCCCAAGTACTTTCTTTCTCCTCATGAACTGCTCCAACAGTGATGTAATGAACATGTCTTCTTAGCGTTACTGGATAAGTGAGAACTTTTAAAGGCTTCAGTCCTGCTATGCAGGATTTCTACAGTTCTCTGTAATACTGGTGACAGCATTGGTGTTTGTACGCAAAAGTAGCTGTGGAATGCTGACAAACTTGTAGAGTATATGTTTTTTTAATAAACTATTGAGAATAATAGGTCTTTCTCTGGTAAGCACTGCAGCTGTTGTGCTGATTTAGGTATTTAGTTGTACTTATTTAGTTGCAAGTTATCTACAGCTAGTTAACACTGGTGTATGCTGAGAGCTGAGAAAGAGGCTGAATAATTTATATATAAATACATATTTAAACTACTTGCTAGATTGCTTATATTTTTTATTTTATTATTTTTGAATAGTCAGAACTTGTTGACCTGGCTGAAAACATCCAGCAGAAACTTTCCTATTTTAATGAGCTGGAAAACATCAATACAGTAAGTATTGTTTCACTATTAATAGTCTTAGAAAATGAAAATGTACCCATCTCTTGAACCTCACCAGCGCTGTTACTGGGGTTCCTTACAATGGTGCTTTGTCTTGTGTTCAAAGAAATTGAATTCCCCTACGCTCTCCGTGAATAGTGAAGGATTCATTCCCATGCTGGCTAAGCTTGATGATTGTATTGCCTATATTTCATCGCATGTAAGTAGCCCTTTTATTGATTTTTAGTTAGATCTTAAAAGCTTCAAAACTGTGTATTGCTACTATTTTTGTGGTGGTTTTTTTTCTTTCCTGTGAAATGTCTCGGCCAAATATAATAAGAAAGCAAAGATGACTATTTATAGGTGTAAGATTTTACTGAATATACTTAATATTCTGCTTAATTGTTGTGAAATACTGCTTTTAGTGTGTATAAATTAGCATTTCTAGCTAGTAAAGAGCATTTTAAGTATTGGTGAATTTTTGACTCTCTTATTGTTCATATTAAAAATGTTGGGTTTTTTATTTATTTCTTTCAGCCAAATTTTAAAGACTATCCTGTCTATTTGATTAAGTTTAAGCAATGCCTTTCAAAAGCTATGCACCTTATCAAGACATACACTGTGAATACACTACAGAACCTCACAAGCCAGTTAATGAAAAGGGTAAGGTGAATCAGTAAGTGGTAATTTGAGCTGTACTGAAATGTCTGTTGTAACACTATACAGTTTTCTTTTCTTCTTTTTTTGTTTTTTGTGGGTATCAGCAGTTTTGTGTGAAAATAGGTCAGTCCTATACCACTGTGTTTGTGTAGACTGGTTATATTCCAGACAAATCTAAGAGACCAAGTGATCCAAAAAATTTTAAAATAGTAATAACTTAAAAATTCCTGAAAGTTGGCAAAGGTGGAGTGGGTGAATTGAGGTAGGTGGACAGTAACCTCAGTGAAGGCCAGGGATGGATAAATAACAGAATTTGAGAGGTAGAAACCAGACAGTGTTGCAGGGAATGCTTGAACAATTAATACGGGAGCTGGGTGTCTTAGGATGAAAACTGTTACATTCCAGTAAATGGTTTTGGGTGCTCTTGGTCATCTAAATATTTTTTTGCTGGGTCTGTATTGCTTTGTGTAGCTGCAGAGAATAACTGACAGGTTCCTGCTGCTTTTTGGCAGTATCTTTTGGTTAGTTTTAAAATGTTGACAGTGATGTTAGAGTGTTGCAGGGAAGAGTTAGGTGCTTTGGTCCCACTCACTCTGGTGGGATTTAGGCATAGAGGTGGATAGGGATGGTTTTTGGTCTTGTTAAAATGTTATTAGTCACGTGCTGCAATGTTTTGGCAGAGGAGAAAGGAGAGGGGAATATCTCTTTCTACCCACTTTCTTCCTTTCTCCAAGTAATTGTTGTATGCCTCGTTCTCAGCCCTCTTGCAGTCAAACTTGGTGTCAGGAAGGATGAGCAGTGCAATTCAGTTCTCAATTCTAGCATCTTTCAGACAAAGAAAGGGATTTTAGACACTGTTCATGGAAACTGGCTAAGGGATATTCCTGAACTGAACATCTCAGTTAAGCGATGTTGAATGTTTTTTGTATTTGGTACAAAATTACTTTTTATTAAAAAAAAAAGTATCATAGCTTGGTTTGATACCAACAGATTGCCATGAATTCAAGCAGAATTGAGCATCTCTGACACTAAGCATGTCTACAGAAAGAAGTGAAACCTCATTTCTGGATTTGAATTGCTGCTTAGCAATTTTAAGTCAGGAAGGAGACCTCTTTGAGGAGTCAGATGACCTCTTTCTTCCCATTTGCATGTGGATTTTGTTAGTGTTTAGCATATTTTTCTGGAACACCTAATGTCTGCTTCTGCTAGAAGTGCAGTACTGGACTAGTGGTCTTTAATTGTGATCAAGTGTTGAAATTTCCTATTGGAATACAACATGAGATCTTGTCAGGGCTGGAGAGGGGCTGAGGAGATCTAAGGTGTTCTGTGCTACTCCTCATATGTGAGTGTTTGGGGGATTTTATCTGTGTTTCTAGAAGGATAATAAGGTTGCTAACAGGGATGAAAGCAGGAGATGAGGAAGATGGAAGAGTTTTCCTGTCCACACCAAGTTTCAGGGGAGGGCCATCTGCTTCTCTCTATGTCATTAGTAAGGGGGAGAAGGCCTGGTGGCTAAATTGGGTCTCTTCTCTGCTTTATTAGTGCTAGAATTTGTCTCAGTTCAAGCTGTCTGTCCTGCTAAGCTGGGGAGCTGCAGGGGAAAACTGCCTCAAAACTTGACATTCCAGTTGAAGCTGGAGTGCAAGCTGAAACTTAGCTTCTCTGCCCTGGGACTGGCAGGTAAAAAGCAAATTTAGATTCATTTTAGTGCTACAGATCATCAGTTAGTACTACTGTGGCAGATACGGAGAAAATTGTTCTCTCTGATGGAGAATGTTATAATTACTGAAAATTTTACTTTTTTTGTGGAGACTGTTGGTTGAAGCTTTTGTTATGGATGTTGTTCTGCCATCTGGTTTTATCCAAGTTCTGAAAAAAGCATACCTTGCTAGGTGGAAAGTGGCAAAGAGCTGTTCCACTTGGCAGTATAAACGTAAAGAACCAATACCCAGTTTTAGAGCGTAATTATCTCAGCCTTTACATACTAGAAACCAAATGTAGTATTTTCCTTTCTAACCAATTACTCCTCTCTTCTTTCAGGATCCTTCAGCTGTGCCAAATTCTGACAATGCCTTCACTCTGTTTTATGTAAAATTCCGAGCAGCTGCTCCCAAAGTCAGAGTAAGTAGTAACTAACTGTCAAAAAGGAAGCTATGAAAACGGGGCTTGAATTTATTAGCAGAGTGAATGCAAGGATTGCATATTGTGCAAGTGTGAATGTTCAAAGATTGCATATTGTGTCCATGGAAAAACACAGCAAGCTGTTTTCCAATTATTAGAAAAAAAATCATTTGCTGATAATTCTCTTTTTATTGAGCAGACTCTTATTGAACAAGTGGAGCAAAGATCTGAAAAAATGCCGGAGTGAGTATGTCTGTATAGTTTTTTCAAAACTTTAAATATTCGAAAATATTTTTGATTTTGTTTAAATACTGTTTAACACATTACTCAACTGCAATTTTTAAAACTTTCTTTTAAATATGTAGGCCTGAAAAAGGGTATTAGAATGGATGTTATGCTTACCAAAAAATGAGCTTCAGGATGTAGTTACTGTTTCAATTTCTTGGGTAGGTATCAGCAAGTTCTCAATGAAATCCATCAATGTTACCTCGACCAGAGGGAGCTTTTGCTTGGTCCCAGTATTGCCAGCACTGTTACAGAGTTAACCAGCCAGAACAACAGGGATCATTGTGCTCTGGTAGGTGAAGTTGTCATGTGTTGTGGGGCTTTTGTTAGGTTTTAATCCCCCCTGCCCCAAGTACAATGTGCTTGCTTGATCCAGTCATTTATATTCACTTTTGCCACTTTTGTTTGTGGGTTTGAACAATTAAAATTCTCAAGTAATGAGTGTTTTGTGGAAAATTATTCTGTGAAAACTCTGCTCTGCTGCAAACCTCACAAAGGAGTATTGGCAAAAGCATAAAGTGTGGTTACTTAAATTTTGTAACAAACAGAGACAGAAGTTTGTTTGTGAAATGGGCTTTTGTTTTCCTAGTAGCATCTTTTCAGTCCTTAGTTGATCTCAATTATTTTTAATTTCACAAAGCTTCAGTTTGATCATAGCTGTAGGAATAATACAATATGTAATATTATTATTTACAATACAACATGTAATGTTAATAATACAATATGTGGTATTATTATTGATACATAATTATATCTGTAATACCTCTTGTGGTATTGATGCAAGGAAAATAATTTAATAATCACAAGTATTTCTGTTTCTGTGAATACAGGTACGAAGTGGTTGTGCCTTTATGGTCCACGTATGCCAGGATGAACACCAGCTTTACAATGAATTCTTCACAAAACCAACACCAAAACTGGAGTAGGTGGTACATGCTGGTTTTGTTTTACTGTATGTTGTATTTACTGTGCTGTGATATAGCAGACAATGTTATGTGGCAAACAGGGTTGTATTGAAGTGGTTTGAGAACTGGCAAGAAAAAAACACCTTAATCACTTTATCCATCAGAATTTTATGTTCTTCTGTTTTCTTTTTCCTTCAAGCTGGTAGTTTACATTCTCTATAAATAATCTGAGTAAGTTAAATGCTGTGTAGGTGGTCTGAAAGAGATAAAGATACACAGTTGCTTTGGAAATAGCTGTAGAAGTTTACAGTGCTGCAGCTCTCAGATGGTTTTGTACTGCCTCTGTGCCAACAAATCACAGTTGGTTGCAGAAGTGCTTTTTGTTTACTTCAGTGTAAAACTAAGCTGATAAACTCCAGCCATTTGTCATCAAGGATTTAAGTTAGTGAGCTGCCCTTACTTTCAAGGAATATTTGCCATATGTGTGTGGGCTGAAGAGAAGGCAGGGCAGGGGACCCTTGACAGTTCGCAGATGCATGGACAGTATCTGTGTCTGTGCTGCCTCTAGAAGTGGGACAGGTTGTTGTCTTCATGTGGTAATTTCATTATAAGAGCATTCTAAGTTTTTTACAACAGACATGGGATATGAAAGCAGTTGGGTAGATTATCATAGAATCACAGAATGGTTAGAGTTGGAAGGGACCTTAAAGATCATCGAGTTCCAACTCCCCTGCCATGGGCAGGGACACCTCCCACTAGAGCAGGTTGCTCAAAGCCCCATCCAGCCTGGCCTTGGATGCCCCTTCTCCAATTTGCTGGTATGTTTTAATAATGATATTTAATTTTGATATTTGGATTAGGTCACGTTCCCTTGATATGAAGTTGATAAATGAAGTACATTCCTATTAATGTAACTGAGAAATTGTTTTTGAGTGTTGAAATCTTGAAATCAAGTGCACCTGGAGCTGAATAAGTGTAACCTGGAAAAAATACTGCCCACTACCCTCCCTGTCCTCTAAAGCTGACAGAAATCCATAAATGCATAAAGCCTCATTAGAAATAAGCCATAGTGCCAGAGTAGAAGCAGTCTTTCTCTTCCCTGAGAAACTGAGGTCTTGTGTGGGACATGCTCAGGATTTGAGGTAACGTAACTAAATTGGCTTAAGAACCAATTTAGCTATCTCAGACCACATCCTGAAGTTAACGGGATTGAAATCCTAATTGAAATCAATGTAGAATGTTGTTTAGACAGAAATTTTGTCACTATTGCTCTTCACACCAAGAATGAGAATAGACTTCTGATTATTTTTTAATCTTGGTGGAAAGGGGTTACATACTCTTGTGAGAACTTGCTTCCCTTTTTTGCCTACATCTAAGTAAAATATTTTGAGGAAAATGTTTCAAACAGTAACTACTTTACTAGGTTTTTCTTAGCTGTGTAGTAAACGGCCTCATTTTTTTCCTGTATTGCTGAGGTGCTCTGAAGGGCATAGTAGCTGGGTGTCTATGTACAGATAAAAGTTTACCAAAAATATAGCTAAAAGCAGAGATCTCAATCTGAGTGTTGCGTTTAATAATAAGGCTGTTGAAACTTTCTGCTTTGTGTCTGCTTTTAATGTGGAGAGTGACAGTTCTATCAAGTTACTTGTAAAGCTATAGAATACAACAGAATAGAGACATTCAAAATGTTTCTTCTGTGAGCTTTTTTTTATCCACACTCTGAAAGCCACTAGGATGTCTTTGTCCTGTAGTCAAACATTCTTCGTGAGTTAAGGAAAAAAATAGATATAGTGCAGTAAATCAACAACTGTACCATGCCATAAATACTTAAACAGTCTTACTGTTTATATTTCCAAGTCCAACTGGGGAATTACTTGAATTTTCAGCTACTGGCAACAGCATTATTAGCTAATCTGTGATTAGTGAAGGGAACACTGAGAATGGCAAAAATGTCTAGAATGGATGCTACTGGTGTCTTAACCAAGATGTGCACCGCTTCAAACAGCAAACAAATCATAGTGGAATTTCTGGTGTTTCATATTGGACTAATCCAGTAACTTCAGTTAGACTGGGAAGCCTGCCCTGCAGTGTTGGAAGTTGTTACAGGAGAAGTTACTGAGCTTCCTCTCCTGTGTCCCTCTTTGTGTGCTCCTGTTTCTAATAAACTGTTGAGTACTTGGAATCAGATGAGCCTTTTCTCAAGGGGAAATTGAGGGTATGATTCTTGGCTCAGCAGGAGCATTTCTTTGCATAGAAACTGGGTAAACCAGTTGGCTGTATCTTCCCTTTGTGACAGATTGAGGTGTTTGTTGGGTTTTATTATTATTTATTTTATTTTTTATTTTAAAATTAATAACTGTACCACCATTTAAAGCCATTGGTATCCTACATCTCTTAGAAGACCTTGTAGGAAATCAGGGGTTCATGATTTAAACAGTCCTTTCTTAAGTCTTCTGTGACAACATGTTGCATTTTTTTCTCACCTTTCTTATAAAAATTTCTGCCATAAAATAGTCAGTGTTTGTGGTAAAATTTTAGTTTGGTATTGTGGGATCCTGGAAGTGTTTTGCTTTGTTTTATTTTTCCTTTGTAGTGAACTCTTGGAGAAGTTGTGTCTTTCATTGTATGATGTCCTGAGGCCAATGATCATCCACGTCATTCACTTAGAGACGCTTTCTGAACTCTGTGGGATTCTCAAAAATGAGATGCTTGAAGATCATGTACAGAACAATGGTAATTCATAGATGGAACCTGCTGTCTTGTTAACTGTTAAAATTATTAATTTGCATAGGAAAAAAATTGTAACACTGTTGGGAACGAGGAAAACATTGGTCACAAAATCTTTTGGCAAATACTTAATAAATGACTTTTTACTACCTAAACTCAGGGAGATACAGTAGTTCTTAAGCTGGATGTGAGATGCTTTGTATCATCTTCTGGTAGGCAGGTGGATGAGTTACCTTGTCAACTCCCAACAGTCATGCTGCAGGCCTTGGCTGTGATAGAACCCAAGCATGTTGTTGTGGTGTCTAGGTGGAAATACCACTCGATGTACTCAGTTCTCAAATAATCAGTATGCTTCATTCTAACGTAGCATCTTAACTTATCAATATGAGATTGCATTTCCACAATCTAAGGAAAATTTGGGGAGCTGAAACAACTGCAATATGGAGTTCAGTAGTTCCTTCCTTGTCATAAATTTGTCTGCATGCTGCCGTTCCAAAAATAGCCTGACTTCATCTGCAGCAAGTTGATTTTGTGACAGTTCTACATGAGATACTTCAAAGTTTTGTGTCTCTAAGTTCGTTTCATAATGAAATTAACAAATTTGTGCCTTTTTTAACCTTTATCAGCTGAACAGCTGGGTGCATTTGCAGCTGGTGTCAAGCAGATGTTAGAAGATGTACAAGAGCGCCTTGTTTACAGGACGCATATTTACATTCAGACTGATATCACAGGCTACAAACCTGCTCCGGGCGACCTTGCGTATCCTGACAAGTTGGAAATGATGGAGGTACAGCATTAGATTTTTTTTTATTGTCCTTGATTGGTTTTCTTTTTAAATGCAGTATATACAATTGTGCAGGATAGTGCTTTCCAGTTGGGGTTTTCCATTCTTAAGTGTATTTAGTATTACTGGCACTATCAAATTGACACCTACTGATTAAATTGTGGCCCTGAACAAGTTTTCAAGGAACACTCTATTTTCTTTGACAACTATAAACTCTGTAAAGCTGACAGTTCTCACACTTAGCAGTTTTATCTAAACTTTTATAAGCAGTAGGTATCACCCAGTGTATTTTCTAGTTGAGCTGGAGTTGAAGAGCTTTAGACAGGCACAGTTAGCTGCAGGTTTGTTTTCAGAATTACTGGTCAACTGGTGTTTGGTATACGTGAGTGTACCCTCTGCTCAGACAGCATGAGGACAGACTTGCTTGTACCTTTAGATAATTTGGCATAGAATCGTAGGATGGTTAGAGTTGGAAGGGACCTTAAAGATCATCAAGTTCCAACCCCCCTGCCATGGGCAGGGACACCTCTCACTACAGCAGCAATATCAGCAATATCAGACATATCAGCAATAGTCTCCAGTCACCTTTCTCAAGTTCTTGTAAGTCAGTATTAGCCATTTTTGTAGTTATTCCAAGCCCTTTGAGTCTATGTTGCTGTTGAAAGGAATCACAGAATGATATGAAGTTGGAAGGGACCTCTGGAGATCGTCTAGTCCAACGACCCTTCCAAAGCAGGTCCACCTAGAGCAGATTGCACAGGAATGTGTCCAGATGTTTTGAGTGTCTCCAGAGGCATGGAGACTCCACCACCTCTCTGGGCAGCCTGTTCCAGTGCTCTGCCGCCCTCAAGTTCCTCCACATGTTTAGATGGAACTTCTTATGTTCAAGTTTGTGCCCATTTCCTCTTGTCCTGTCACTGGGTACCACTGAGGAAAGGCTGGCCCCATCTTCTTGACACCCACTCTTTAAGTATTTGTAGGCATTGAATAAATCCCCCTGCTGTCTTCTCTTTTCCAGACTAAAAAGACGCAAGTCCCTCAGCCTTTGCTCATAAGAGAGATGTTCTAGGCCCCTAATAATCATTGTAGCCCTAATCAAACTAATTTTACTTGCTTCAAAATGTTAATACTATATTTACAAAAGATTTCAGAATGAAACTACTCACATAATAAGAGAGTGGCTTAAAGACTAAATTAGTTTTTGACTAGAGCAAACTACATTTGGTGTATAACTGAAAGGTAGCATTGCGTGGAGAGGATTAAGCATACTAGAGATCCCCCCCAAAACAAGTGTTGCCATTCACTTTATAATGAGAGGCCCAAGCTGTCAAAGGATTGAGTTGAGTAAAAAACACCATTCTGATGTGAACTTGCAAGATGCATGTTTTATTGCTCTATTCTGCTTTCCATCTATCTACCAGAGTAGCTGGTGGTGTTTAGAAAATGCTAAGACTTATCTGCACCTGCTCAGTTGGTAGAGAAGCCGTTCTTTGACTTCAGATTCAGAGCATTGCTTGAATAAAATGAAGAATGTTTATAGCTTCTGTGGGCTGAACTCATGTTGCTATAATCTTGTCTTTATACACATCTAAAGCTTTTATCATGTTACAGTTTATGCTTTGGTGATTATACGGGACATTCAGATGTGTTTAGGAAAGCATTTACAAATCCTGAAGCTAGTGAGTTTGTGGAATATCATCTGCCCTTTATACTGAAAGTTTAAGGACTAATAAGCTTTTGAAGAAAAAGCAAAAATAGTAATTGAGAAGCCCAGCATGCAAAAGGTAGCAAAATGAGATCCATCCATTCAGAACAACCCATGATCAGAAGTTTTACCAGTGTAAGCATTAGCAATTTTATTTTTGCTGAAATTGTGTTAATAGAACTGGATAAAAAAAAATGATTGTGAAAACTTTTTAATGTTAGGAATAACTGCTGTAGGCAAGCAGTGCAGATACTTGGTCTACACAAGGCCTTATTTTCTAATTAGGGTGCTATGGCTGTTCAGATAAGAAGAAGTTTTACAGTTCATTCAAAATGGAGAAATTATGCTGCTCTTCCTATGTCTTCATAAGACTCTAGTTTTTGCTCTTTGATAGCAAGGTTTTGAGGTTTAAAAGTAATTCAGAGAGACCTTCTGTCTGAGTAAATGAATTATTAAAATGTTAAAAGCACAGGGCAGAAATATTTCTTGTGCTGTTCTGCTCAAATATTAATGCAGTTCTTTGCCCATTCTTGCTGCCTTTTGTTGCTTTGAAGCAGACCAAGTAGTGAGAAAGGTTGAAGTGTGGAAGTGTTGAGTAATGTTAGGAGAAGGCTTTTTGTTGAACTCCTGCAGGGAATAAAGTAAAGAGTACTTCGAGGCCACCTGCATATGTCATTCATAGGAATAAAGCCACCACAGAAGTTATCAGTGAGAAATGCAAGTCACTGTTGAATTGGGTTCTCTTATTTTGAGCTTCTCTTTCTAGGTGGCTTCACTGATTGTTATTTAGAGATTAGTAAAAACAGGCCAAATGGAAGGAACAGTTCTTTCCACAGTTCTCTGTAATACCTGTGAATCTTATATTGATAATGAAATGTTTGTGCTGCTGTTTTGGGAGCACCTGTCTTTGAAACTCTGGGGAGCTAAGTGCAGCTGACTCCTGCAATTCAGTATGCTTTTATCTATTGTAATCAAAACAGTGTAATGCTGCTTAAATTAAGGAGGGGAAAACAGTATAAAGTTTGTGGTCTATCTTTCTCTGCAGCAAATTGCACAGAGTTTAAAAGACGAACAGAAGAAGCTGCCGTCTGAAGCTTCGTTTTCAGATGTCCGGCTAGAGGATCCTGAGTCTTGCAACTTAGTTAAATCTGGTATGAAATATATCTGCTGTTGTCAAATGAATGCATAAAATTCACAGAGAAGGAACATTAGCTTGAACCATCAGTGAAAAACTTGCATGTATCTTAAAAGGTTGTTTTCTTAGAGAAATTCATAAGAGATTTTGAGACATGAACTTTGTCTCAGGGTTTGTAATGACTTTTTTTTTTTTCTTTGAATGAGAAACAATCTTGTTCTTTTGGTGGCATTTCTTTGTGCTTCCAGTGCAATCCATTCTGTGAAGCAACTGCTTTTGTAGCTGACAGCATCTACTGTACATCGTATAAAATTGAGCTTCTGTATTCTCTACTGCAAAGCAGCCCTACCATCATGATGTGTGCTTATGGATGCTTCTGTTTGTTAGCTCTGCTGAGATGAGAAGGGTGGTTTGGTCTATCAGGTGTTTCTCTTAAATGAATGCTTTGAGCATCTAGGAATGTTTTTGTGTGTGCCTTTACCTGGGAAGGAAACAGTTTGAAGTGTTTCCACTTACTAAAACCAGTTAGTAATTTTAGCTGTTTATAGTAATTCAGAATATAGTCCTTGATTTATTAAATACGCGACCCACATGCCTGTAAATAACAGTGAGCTGGAAGCAAATTCCATGAAATGTGGCTTTTTTTGAGTGTTGCAACCCTTTAAATTTTTGTCCTAGATCCATTAGCAGTTTCTCCCTTTATTCAGAATGGCACAGTGCTATTTTTCCCAGCAGCACCTTTCTCAGCTCTTTGTCAGTTGTTTCTCGTACTCCTTTTGATTACCTGGTAGTTTCTTGCTTTGGGCTTGCAAGGCCTGCAAGGTTCTTTCTGCCAGAATAGAGTTCATCTTGCTTCAAGCCAGGTGTGTGGCATTTGCAGATCCTGGAATGTCCACTTGCATTCAGGAGACGGAAGGAACTTATATGATGCAATTTGAAGATAAGTGTCTGAGATAATTGGGATTATTTGCCCTTCAAAGGTGCCTCTCTCCCATTTCAGTACCTGCAGGAGTAGCTGAAGTGACTAATGAACAGCCTAGAAATCTCCAACTGACAACTAAAGTCTTGCTTTCTAATTATTGTGGCAATAAGTTTAGTCTTGCAAAAGGTAGCTAGATATTGCTGAATTATTTTAGACAGTTCTGGTGCTGATCACATAAGTTCTTCACAAGTGCTTATTCCATTATTAGGTAAAACTTTAAAAAATTAACTTTTTTAAGGGTTGCTAATTGGCATCAGAGTGCTGATGCTGTTGACTCAGCTGTTTCCCAGGATTTGGGGGCAAAATGTGAATACAAGACTTCTGTCTGTCAGGTGTTGTGAAATCCATTTTGAGCGTGCAGCATTTTACAAAGGTTGCACAGGAGGAACACTTTTTGTGTTTACAGCCTGCAAAATGGGTTTTACCATTATTTTTGCAGTTATCACCATGTTGTTTAAACCCTGCACTTTCTGCAGCTGTTTAGTCCATGTAGGAATGACCCCAGCAGGAGGGAAAGCATGAAGAAGTAAAATTGATGGAATGTTTTTTGTTTGTTTGTTTGTTTGTTTTTTTGTTTCTGGGAATCTCCTGTAGTTCCATGATCACTAACTGTTTGGTTCATTTTCTTTTTTCTCCTATGCTTTTTTTCCCTCCAGTAATTGTTTGATCATTTCAGCTGTTGAGCTAAATAGAGGGGGGTGACATTGGAGACGTGCCTGTAGAACTGAAAAACCTTATACTAAATAAAAAGGTTGGTCTGGGTCATCCCTGAAAGTGAATTCACGTCTCTTACAGCCCCATTCTCTCTACACATTGGAAATCTAGCACTGACCTGCTTAGAAGGGAAAAGGAAAAAAAACACCTGACCTGTTTGGGTGCAATAAAATACGTCTTACTTGTGTGAAGTCAGTATGAAGTGACGTTACAGTTTCCTTCAGTTGCGAGGACAGATGGGCAAGTTTTTCATCTGTGTATTTTACTTTTAAAACAGGTTCAGCAGAATCCCTTAATCCCAGGCACCAGACAACGATTTCACCAGCAGATTTGCATGGGATGTGGTATCCTACTGTCAGAAGGACTCTAGTGTGTCTCTCCAAACTGTACAGATGTATAGATGTAAGCAAAAAATTTCTACATCTAATTTTTTTTAAGTGAAGTTACGAAGCATGTAGCAGCATGTCTATATATTTTTATGTAAATTAGGAATGGATAATTACTGGTCCCTGTTGTCTCTTACTCTTTTTTGATGTTATCTATATGTAAAACAAGTGAACTGGCAAATTTAGGTCATCCATTCCAAGACAATTTTGTATTTGTAGAATTAGAAAGTCACTGGTTTGTACATCTATTGCTTCTGCTGTCACAGAAATACTTCGGTGTCTGACGCTCCAGAAACTTATCGCACCAAAGCTGAGGGGTGAATAGGATAAAACAGAATAGAAAGTTCTGGGTTAATTATAGAGAATGGTCTTACTGCTGAAATTACTGGGTAAACATGTTTCTTGCTATGTGCTTTGCAGGATGTCAGACAAGGTGATGTTTTTGGTCTGAAAAATGATGTACTTCAACATTCTGGAAATGTTCTCAAAAATCTTGTCGCACATCTTTCACCTTCCAAAATGTAGGAGACGTTTCCAAAGTTTAAGGCAGTAGGAATTTTTGTGTTTAATAGAAACAGAAGTGGTGTTTACTTCACAAATACTTTGGGACTTGCCCTTTAGAATCTGATTTATTCCTGTCACCTAATGGCATAAAAGACTAATGAGCCTCTGAGACAATAATACGAGTGGTTTTGCTTTTCTGTATGTGTTGTATCTTTATTAGATACATTTAATGCATATCAAAACAAATAGGGGTGTTATGTGAAACTGCTATCAAGATGCTATTTGCTTAAAAAGAAGCTGGAAAATATTAATACTTTATTGCTTAATATGTCAATCTCATTAAAGTTAAATGGATATTTGCCCTTGTTTTCAGCTAAACCTTTGGAGATGAGGTCGTTGTTGCAAGGTTGTTCGCAAGGCTCATTTGTAGTGTATCTGCACAATCATTTATTTATTTTTCCACTGAGATATTCTAGCATAGAATCATAGGAGGGACCTTTTTGGCTGGAAGGAACCTTGAAGATCATCAAGTCCAACAGTTTACCACTAAACCATGTCCCTCAGCACTACATCTGCCCTTATTTTAAATACCTCCAGGGACGGTGATGCAACTCGCAGAGCCTGGTGCGCCTTGCCGTCACCCTGTGGGTAGGAGAAGACATGAATGAAGTGGCACTGGCAAGCCTTGGGGCAGTCAGGGCTGTTGTGTACGATGTTGTTGGAGCTGTGTTCCTGTGGCCAGCTCAGCCATATGATCTGATTGCTGCAGTTTAATGAGTTACTCCCTGTCACCCGAGTTGCCCCGTGGCAGCTGTCGTGTTTGTTTACTAGCCTGGTGCAAACGTGAGGCTGTTTTGAGTTCGCTTGAGGTTAAGCTCACTCGAATGATCTCACGCCTGTTGCAAACATAAACTGCAGACACAGACAGTTACCCTGACACGTGAAGGGTCTGCTCAGGTTACCCGGTGAGCATCGTTTTTGCTGTTAGCTGTGTATGCGGTGGGTGTCACCAACCATCTCACTGCCTGGATGCAGATTTGGAGCCGGAGGGTGAACCAGGGGATGCTTGACCTGCTTCCGGTCTAAGTGCAGTAGCTTTTATATATACGAACGCTTCATCCTGTCTTATTGCACTTAGGCGACGTGTTTGGAGCTAACTAACGTGGAGTTTTATGTGCTGGTAAGCACATCTTTCACAAGCCACAACTCTTAAATCCTGTTTATGCTTTGCTAACACCTTTCTTCTTGTTTGTTCTATTTCCTCATCCCTGCAGAGGGCAGTGTTTCAGGGATTATCGCAAGAGGCCTTATCTGCCTGCATCCACTCGCTGCTGGGAGCTGCTGATTCTATCAGCAAGAACAAGGTCAGAATCCGTGCTTTGGGTGTCATTTTATTTGTGTGTTTCCCTGTGTATGGTTAAAACCGTGAAGCAGTTGTTCAGAGTTCTATTGAAATTTCAGTGAAAGCGTATTCCTCTACTCCCAGAGACCTGATGGATTTGCCAGCTTTTAGTTATGGTTAATGTGTTGTAAAGCACGGATAATGATTCACTTGCTGGCCTGTCTGGAAAGGGGCAATACAAATCACAGCAATCCTGTTTACAGACGGCTCTAACTCATGTGAATTTGGTCAAGTGATACCTAAAGAAAAATTCAGCTCGAGGTCTCTGCTCCCCGTACTTATTTTCATCATCTGTTACTCTTTTTTTCTTTTTCTGTCTCAACCGTTTGGATTTTCAACAATTTGCCCTGGTATTCAGTTCACTGGGAAGATCTGTTAAGTGTTCTCTGCTCAGAACTGTCTGTAATCAAAAGGTTGGATCTGGTGTGTTGCTCAGAATTCAGTGCAGTTTCATCAAGTCATTTTAACCTTAAGTGTCCCGTCACAGGTCCTTTAATACAAATGCTGTAGTAATTTTCTAATTCCTCACAGGCAGGATGTGAATTTTAGGCTAAAATTTTTGGATTTGCAGAAGCAGGCAACATTGAGTAATTAAAAGAGTTTTAATTGCTATGGGAAATTGAAGAAATGAAGAACAGTTTTGAAGTATTTCTTTTGAGTGTCCTTTGAAAAGCATCTGTTAAACATAGTTATCTGCTTAAGCTAGAAGGAAAGGCCCTCTGAATTTCTTCTTAAAGATACTATTTCATATGTAAATGATTCAGAGTTCTACGGTTAATTATCCATGTTGGGTCAGCATTAACTTAAAGTATTGCAGAGAACAAAACCAATCCTGCAGTGAGCCCTGGGTAGGTTAGCCCAAAGCTAGTTTTAGTAAACTTTTCTATTTGTTAAAACTGCAGATTTAAATCTAATTTCTTCTTTACTGTTTTTTTTATTTAACATTCTATCAGGGAAAGTTTGCAAAAGCAAATCTGAATTCTTGAGTCCCTCCTCCATTTACCTGAATGAGCCATGAACTTCAAAGATTAAAAGCAGCACACAGTATAAAGCACATAGCTAAAATAACGAGCAGTGCAAATCCGATCATCTCAGTGGTGTTAGCTTGGTCTTGTTTTGTTCTTTTTGTCTTTGTCATGCTGCTTAGAAATTAACTAAACTTTGTGTTTAATGACATGAGAAAAATGCTTGGTAAGACCTTTGCACAATAGCAGTTAATGCTTCTGCAATGACATGATTATTTGTCTGTTTGGCTTTTTTTAAAATCATTATAATGATTAAAAAAATCTTTAGAACCTCATGTTTTTCAACTATAAATTATATTATTTAATTGAAATAATTCCTGGCTTTTATGAAGAGTAAGTTTCTATCTTTTAAATAATGGGATACCTGTATCCAACGTGGATATTTAGTAATAGAGCTGTGAGATCTAATTCTTCTAACTAAGAAGTGTGACTAAAGCCTGCTTCTGTAAGGCAATGTGTTAGAAACAGTACAGAAATGAGGTTTGTTGATCCCAGGGTATAGTTAATGGCACTACAAACTAATGGAAAAAGCTTGTTTTAAAGATTATTAGTATTAATTTTGCTATAGGAAGTAACTGTTAGAAGTGGAGGTCTTGAAACTTTGCTCTTCATTTAATTGTTTTGGTTTTTTTTACATATAATGCATGTTCTTTCTCTTGTGCTGTAGACCCAGGTTGATGGACAGCTTTTCTTAATAAAGCACCTTTTGATTCTTCGTGAACAAATTGCTCCTTTCCACACTGATTTCACCATTAAGGAAATTTCCCTGGACCTTAAGAAAACTAGAGGTACTAAACAGTTGCTGGCTACGGAATGGGATGGGATTGTCCTCCCTTAATGTACCAGCAAAAGTTCTGGGTTTATTTTATGTTCATTTGCAATGACCTGGGCGCTTGTTCTAATCTCTTGCTTGGTTCTTGTCTTCTCTGAAAAAAAAATGCAAACCATTTTCTTATAAGGGCAACTGAAGATGTACCTAACGCATTCTTTATCTTTGTATGAAATGCATTTGACTGCTTTTTGCTGCTGACCTAACTTATTTATCCAGTCTTTTTTTAAGAACAGCTAAAGAATCCACATTTCTGTTGCACAGAGACATCTTTCCCCTTTTCTGACTCTTTAAAGGAGTGTCTTTGTTACTGCTCTTTAGCACATGAATTTGAAAATACGTAGTTGACTTGCCTAGAACAAATTAAGATTTCGTAGACCTTGCTGTGAGGCTTTGCTTAGGGAAGAATTTCTCCTGTTGTAAGTTCAATAAGCAGTATTGCTGAGTAGTTTTATGTAACAACCATGTCTGTTGTAGGAAGGGAACACGGAGAGTAGTGGCCATGGTCATGATTTTTAAAATTGTGCTATGGTTCCTTTTGTAAAATGCAGGGGAAAAAAAAAACACCCTCTCAATAGAAAAATGAACAGACATGTACATGTCAAGTTTCTAGGGATAATGGGAAAATTAACTGGAATCATGTCAAGTTTCTCTTCTTCTATTCCAGAAAGGAAAGCTGGAGAAATAACTTCTCTTTCCTGCCCTCTAATATTCTGCTGTTTTAACTCTGAAGCAAGCAGTTCTTACACTAACCATTTCACCTGTTGCATTTGAACATCAATGAAACCTCCTCCCTGTTGAGTAGTTTCTAGTTGACTGGAGGTTAAAGGGCAAATACATCCTTTTGGTGTCTTGTCCTGGCTGACACAGAACTTTGTTCTTCCTTTTTATTTAATTGAATAAATTTTTGTGCCAGCCAGTGCTTTGCAGATAGTAGTGGTAAGTAATGGAGAACAATTTTTTTTTCTTTTTTTTTCTTTTTTTCTTTTTAATATTGGGTATTGGTGTTGAAAAGATGTATATTCTACTCAGTTCTTAGTGTAGTATGGCATAGGCCGGTAAGGCTTTTATATTTGGGTTGAGCTGTAGAAAAAAAAATAACATGGCTAATACTAGTTTTACTGTGTTCTAGCCAGACTGTCTGCACATAGGTTTGAGATTTAATTTGGGGTTTAGAAACAAAGGGATACTGCTTCACGTAAAAGTCGTGATTCCACATAGTTTTTTTAAAGTGGTGTGGAGCAGAGCGTTCTTGAAACTGAAGTACACAATGAGGAAAAGTGACTTTCACACTTACTAGCTTTTTTTTTTGAATCAGAACTACTTTTGAAACTAAAAAAAGAAGATGGATATGTGGGATGATAAATGAATGACATTGGGACAACAAGACAGGCTGAAAATGTGTTGATAATTTTCTTTTCCCTCAATCTGATATCTCCTTAATATTATAGGAATCCTTTCAGTATGGTGTGTTAACTGCAGTCATTTTTTACAACTTTTTGGGGCTTCTGCAGAGACCATAAACATGATTACGTATCAGCCTTGATGTTTTGTTGTTTAGTCCTAACCAAAATAACTAAGCACAGAGGAAAAGAGTGACATCTCTAAGTTATTTCAGGCAACTGCACTTGGTTTTCCCAGGCAACGTGGGCCGGATTCTCCATATTGTTCTTTAACTGCTTAATTATGTAGCTTATGTAAAAGTCTTTCATGTGTAGATATAATTACAAAAGGAAAAGGACTCACACAATTTGTGTGCTGATAGCACTGCAGCTGGTATCAGTTAGTTGTTGTTGGGTTGGTGTAATGTATGTATCTGTTCAGACTGTGCAACTGTTAGATTCAGGTTTGCCATAGGTGCATCTAAAAAAGAATGGATCGAGTTTTGTGTGCTTCTGTGCACGTGCACTTGTGCATCCACCCCTAGCTGTTGAGGCATCATTAGTGTTACATTCCTAATCATTCCAGGCCATTTTCATGAATAAATGAGCGATTAAAGTTTTTAATTCTTGGAGCTGAATGCCATTGACTTACAGCGTGAGTGACTTTCTGATTCACAGATGCAGCATTTAAAATCCTGAACCCTAAGACAGTTTCAAGATTTTTTAGACTAAACAGCAACAACGCCTTGATACAGTTCTTACTGGAGGTAATAAGGATTCTTACTGCATTAAGGAAAAATTTGGGTATTTAAGTGGGTGGTGGTCTCTGGCAAATAAAAAGGAGACATCTGTTGTCTTCTGTTTAAGGGTACTCCAGAAATTAGAGAACATTATATTGACTCTAAGAAAGATGTTGATCGTCACCTGAAATCGGCTTGTGAGCAGTTTATTCAGCAGCAAACCAAACAGTTTATAGAACAGCTGGAGGAGTTCATGACAAAGGTACAGATGTGTTGTATGTTCATTAACCTAACTGCTTCCCTTTAAGTTCCAACTACAGTTTTTGAGGCATTTTTGAGATTAATTGATGAAAAGAATGATGTAGTTTGGGTTGATTTGGGGGTTTTTTTTGTTTGCTTTTTCTTTCCTTCTTTTCTTTTTCTTTTAAAGCAACCCTTTTGTTCTTCAATCAAGAAGCTTTAACATTTCATTGAGTTGAAACAGGCCTGTGACAGCTGGCAGGAACTTTTGTGTTTGCAGGAAAACTTTTGCATTGACCGAATCTGTAAACTTTCAAACGCAGTCTTTGGTCATGCATGTTCTTCAGGCAGGTCTTAGAATATGACTATGTAGTACGTTAAAAGTTTCTGTTCTCAGCATACTTTATACCCATGAGGTGCTGGCTGAGCAGGACTTTCTTCCCAAGTCACAAATTCCTTATAAAAGTCATCCAGAAAGATTAGGCAACCTAGAGGATAGGAGTAAAACCAGATACCTTGCTTCAGTACACTTCTTTGTAGAACCTGCTCTAGAGCTCAGGATTTCTAGGCATCTTGAGAACCTCACAGCAGGATCTGTTACTTTTGGAAAATGAGATATATCATGTGGATCCTTGCATACTGAGAATAAGTAATTTTACAGTGGGACAGCTGAGAAATTGGGGCTACAGCATTGCATAGACATCACACACATCCTGGCTGCTGGCTTTTGGGAATTTATGATGTTACTGTCATGCTGGGATGAGGGGCCAGTGGGATGCATAAAATGTAGGTGGGTACCTCATGAGATCGATAGATGGTCCAGGTAGTCCCGGTGATTCATTGGTAGTTTGGGGAGTTTGACTAACCTGCTTAAGTATATATCTTTTTTTTTTTAAGGTTTCTGTGTATCCTTAGGTGCCTCAGTGTCTTTGTAAATGTCATCCCATTTTGGATTTTACTTTCAAGAAGTGATCACAGTTGTAATTTTGAACGGTGTTTCTGTCAGGCTGCTTCCCTTGTGTGTTGTTGAGTCAGTCCATAGAAGAGAGAGAGCAGGGGAGATTCCATACATTTTGAGCTCCAAGAGACTTGTGTAAATGTTACTTGGTCACATCGTTTTGTTGATTCTGCTTGTTTTAGGTAGCTGCTTTAAAAACCATGGCCACTCAAGGAGGTCCCAATTACAGCCTTTCACAGCAACCTTGGGCACAACCAGGTATTCACTTTGTTTTATATTCGTGTTACCTCTGAGGTGCTTATGGGCTAATAAATGGAGAAAAAGACCCCTTCCATTCACCGTTTTTGGTAGAGCAATATAAGCTGCATTACATGGGGCTTGAGTATTTCAGAGTGTCATTTCTCTCAGTGCTTGACTTTTAAAACAGCAATCTGAGAAGCTGGCCTCATAACTTTGGGCTGTGAGACTATGGTTGATCTGGAAAAATTCTGTGTAACCCAGGAACTGTTTACATTTTTCTTGGAAGTTCTGGCTTCCTTTTTTACCTTATGCTAGTTTAAATGTCTTAAGATACCTCTAAGTCAAAACCTGCCAGCCTTCAAAATATATATTTAATTGATGCAGTAGATGAATGACTTGAGTATTTCTCAAGCTGTGACTCTTTTTGCATGAAAACAGCATTCATGCTACTGCATACAAAATGTGCTTAAGGAATTATTTGATTACATTAAGATAAAGCTTTTGCTTTTGTAGGAAAAAATGAGTCTGCATTGGAGCTTTTATTGTCTGTACATTTGGTACCTACTTCCTTTTCAGTTTTCCTGTCAGTATGCAAAAATGTAATCCAGCTTTGTTTCCCTCAGGTATTTAAATGTGAACGCTTCATAGGAACATTGGGATAGTTTAGATGTTCCTGAGTTGTTTTGCTTTTCACGTTACTAGGCCGTGCTTTTGGGTGACACTGAGGAAATTTGATTAATTTGTAAAATGCAAAGCCGGCCACGTTCATTCATAATTCAGTGCTGCTCCATAGGTCAGACACTCTCAAGGGCTAACTGGAAGCTTCTACTTAACATCTCCTGCTTTTTCAGGAGTATTTTTAATGTTTGTTTGGAGATAATTATGTGTGTAGAGACGTATCTAGGCAGAGCTTCTGCTCTTTCTTGGAGTCATTTGTTTGGAAAGCAGGAATAGGTAGAAAATGTAGATATGGTAGAAATTGAGCGGGGGGGAAATAGTATTTTACCTTCATTAATTTAAAATTATGAATGGATATTTCTCCTGCCCTTTGAGTAAAGAGCTTGTAAAACCATTAAAATGCCTAGAAATAAAGAAAGAAGGTCTTGTCTCTGAGAGGATTTCTGTCTGGTTGATTCAAAATCCAGATGGCTGCGCAGCCTCTCTTCTTACAGACATGGCCTGTGGTCAGTGAGGAGAATTTATGGGATACTCTTCTCCTTACTAGCACTGTTTATCTCCCAGCACTTTCTTTTCCAGGCTAGTTTTATAGGGGAAGGCGTATGTAGAGGTTTGATGCTGTTGGAAGGCTGTAGCTTCAGGAGCCTCAGGAGGATGTGGTCCCAGAAATGGGTTGGATGCATTTTTTTGCAGGAAAAGAGGGGCTGATGTCTTGAGTAGGTCCCAAAAGAAAAGTCATGTCTGGCGTGTTGTGGTTTTATGATGGGTGGATGCTGCACAGCCCGGTCACCCCCTTTCCCTCAACCCTTGTGGTTGTGATCAACCCCCATGAAGTGGAGGTGACGTTCGGGAGTGTCAACTGGCAGGATGCCATTTCAACCTATTAAGCACTTTTTCTTTTACTTCTAGCAAAGATCAACGATCTGGTCTCTTCCACTTATAAGACAATAAAAACAAAACTGCCATCGACGTTACGGAGCATGTCGTTGTACTTGTCCAATAAAGATACAGAATTAATTTTGTTTAAGCCAGTTAGGGTGAGTATTGCTAGATGTCCTGTAGGTGTTGGGCTGCCTGTTAGTTAAAGGCTTTAAACGCGTTTTGTGGAATTGTTTGCCTTATATTTCTCTGTGTGTATGATTAGATGTATAATTTATCCATATAAATGGATGTATGCATGTATTTATAAGTGTATATAGTTACACATGCCCAGGGAAGCTGTGGATGCCCCATCCCTGGAAGTGTTCAAGGCCAGGCTGGATTGGGCTTGGAGCAACCTGCTCCAGTGGGAGGTATCCCTGCCCATGGCAGGGGGGTTGGAACTCAATCTTTAAGGTTCCTTCCAACCCAAACCATTCTATGATTCTGTGTATCTGTCGGGTTATTTCCAGTCCAGCCAGTAAAGATGTGACAAACACCATGCACATGTAATAGTGAGCAGACTCTTACAGTCACTGTGGTGTCCCTGATCTGAGATGCCAGTTGAAAAGGCATAGGAAACATAGAACATACTACATGATAATTTTTTTAATTATATGTTTAATTTGTGTTGGGTTTTTTTTTAAATAAAAAAAAGCTCTCCTGCTCTCCATTGTACTCTGCCTACATAACACATACATGTTACAGGAATGCACCTGGTTGTGTTCATTCTATGTCTTCTACTTGGCACCATAAAAGCTTCTGTAAAGAAAATTAACTCTGCCCCAGCCCAAATCAGTACAGCTCGGTCCATCACACATGAGCAGAAGCACTGGAGGCAGAGAGGATGATGCAGATTCAATGGGACACCCAGTGGAAACTCACCCGAAAGAGCCAAGCTTGAGTTTTAAGCTTCCAGGTCGAGTCTGTAGGACCCAGTGTTTCAGTTTAGCACATCTTAGCTGAAGTTTTTGTCTCACAGCCAATGTGGATTTCTTGTGGCTGTTTTGGGGCTTGTTTTAAGAAGAAAACTCATAAAGCTTGACCGCTTCTCCCTATCTGGTCACTTCAGTAGCTATTCCATGGATACCTTGGGCCACTTCTGTTTCATGTTTGAGATGCATGTTGTGGGTTTGTTTTTTTTAATACTAAGTTTTTTTCTTCTTCCCTGTAAAAGAATAACATTCAGCAAATGTTCCAGAAACTCCATGCTTTGTTAAAGGAAGAATTCAGTAATGAAGATCTCCAGATAATAGCTTGTCCTTCAATGGAACAGGTATATATTGAAGCTCCCTGTTTTATCAGTTGCTCTTTCATGTGTCTGTTTTTTTTTCTTTTTTTTCATTTAAACATCAGTTTTTCATTGTTAGTATTTTCAGTGTTCAGAATCCTTATTTATTTACTTATTATCCCCCTTGATCCCAGATGATTAAACTCAGGGCTTTATCTGAACTCTAGGCTCCCAGTTGAAAGGGGCTTTTGTTTGGTTTGATTTTTTTTTTTAAAGTTTCTTTAAATGTCTATCCAATAGAGGTTTTTAAACTGAAGGTGGTGATTGATATTTCTGGGGATTGAGCTGTACAACATCATGGCAAAGTCTTGCCATTTCTGGATGTTGTCTTTTTGGAGAGATCTCAAAGCTAGTGAATGTGCTTTAAAAAAGCCTGTGCGTGTAAAGGCAGTCTTGCTTTTGGAAAATACAAAAAGAAGCAGCTTTTACATTTAGGAGGCACGAGAAAGAATTACAAGGGCTTATTTGAAATAAATTGCATTGGGAAAAGGTGCAGATGTTTATGGGAATGTAACCCTACACAACGTCTGTAGTCTCAGAGGTGATTGGGGTTAAGAATTCTCTGTATTAGGATGCTCTGACAGAAACCAAGTAATTTTTAAAAAAATCTCGCTTTGACCTTAGTGGTCTGGGGAATGTGGATGGAATCACGATTATCCCAGGATGCCAATATTTAAACAGGTAACCTAGTCCATGGATTAAAGAATATGGCCTGTGTGAATGTGGCCGCAGGGATGTGTGAGAGCTCTCCTGGAGCAGAGACTGGAAGTGATACGGTGGAAGGGGGTAGGGTTATCCTAGAGGAAATTTCTTCTTAGTTTTTTATCTGTTAAAACCTTTGGGTCACTTCTACAAGCTGAAGTGTATGGGAAACAGTATTGTAAGCTGTAGGAAACAAGTACTGTAAAGGGGATCCCGAATGTGTTTCATGTTTCTAAGATGAATGTAAACATTTGGTTTTTTTGCTAATGAGCAGAGGTTTTTTGGGAATTTCCTTGACAATGCCTGAAGTAATTTTAAAAACTCTGAACAGGGTAGGTTGTGACTGCTGAAATGACTGGTGAGCATTGTCAACAATCTAATTTTAAAAAGCCTGCTAGTAGGCATTTGACTGGAAACTTTAGTCAGTTGTTTTGTAGCTGCCTTCTCTTTAAGACTCTAGATGCTTCCTAAGTTCATCTAAGTCTCTAGATGCTTCCTAGGTTCATCTAAGACTCTGGATGCTTACTCTGGATGCTTCCTAGGAATTTTGTTTAAAGGTTAAGATGTAAGACATCAGTTCTGAAGCTCAGCTGCTCTGTCTAATGTAGGTTTTCCTTTTCCCTTTCAGGTGAATTTACTTCTATCAATGTCCAAATAGCCCAACAGCGAGACTGCTTGAAATAAGCTTCAGCTGAATGCCAGGCAGTGAAGAGAATGTGAAGACATTTGCTTGAAATTAACGAAGGATCCCACTGTGCAGTGCGGTTTGCATCAAAACTCTCCAGGCTGTTTAACCCTGTTTTAGGAAAAAAAGAAAAAAACAACAACCAAAACCAAACCAAACCCAAGCAGTTTTATTGATTTGTGAAAGGTCTTCCTATTCATTGTTTTGAGAAGTGGTGGGGAAAGCAAACAGAACAAAATACCCTTTGCTGATCATTCTCATGGGAGCTCGGTGGCTGCCAGACGTTTTCAAAGTTGAATTTTTTGTTGCTTTTTTTTTTGTTTTTAAATGTGAAAACCTTTCCTTCTTCTTTTCTTTCCTTTAGTAACCTGATGTATGCAGTGAAAAGCTGCACTTTCAAAGACATGCTGGAAATAATGCGCAGGGAATCGAATGGGAGTGGTAATAGGCATTCACCAGGCTTGGAGATAAGCACGTTGGTATCACAATTTGACTTAAGTAGGTGTGCTCCAATTTTTCTTTAACTCCTGCCCAAATCCTGGTATCCACCACGTGCTTCAGAGGTTCTTGGTTGGGAAAACGTTTATTTCCCTCATGTGAAGCGTTTTTTTGAAACACTGGATGTGCTGCTTTTCTGACACTGTTGTGATGGGGAGCTGTGAGGTCTGACCTGAAGTTTCACGCTCCCTGTGAAGAATCTCAGTTCCTTGGGATTTGCGATGGGAAACTGTGCAATATGGTTTCTGCTCTTTCTGAGGAAACAGTGTGTTTGCAGGTGCTTTACTGCAAAGCTTAGAATTGAGATTCTCAGGTACTGATTTCCAACTTAGAATTATATTTTTTTGGCCTTACCCAAGATCAGATGGTGGTATGTCGTTGTTTAAAGTGGGGACTGGGACTCGTACAGCCTTTGTGGGCTGGAGGAAGTGCTGATATGAGGGTGTGGGAGGGTGCCAGAGATGGAATGAAGGTGCAAGCCTGTCAGATCAGCGTCGTGAACAGGGAATAAGTGCTTGGTAACTGGTAAGCAACACAAGGTGTTTGCTATGCACGTATCTGTCATGATTTGGGGAAGCTGAACGCTAAACACTTGGCTATTAATGGAAGGAAACACTACAAGCAGTTTTGGGGTGCCTCGGTTGGTGGGCCTTGCTTGTGCAGCACTGCAAAAAGAAAAGCGTGGTGACTTACATGGCAGATCTTTAACTTATTTATAGAGCCCGTTCTGCAGTTTTAAATATGTAGGCATTTCCATGCTGGTGTTTTGATTTAATAACTTTGCTGTCATAAATCACGTGGCTGGAGGTGGTAGGATGGTAGGATTTCAAGCTGCCAGGAGAGGTGTTGCGGCAGTGGTGCTGAGGTACACAAATGGTACTTGTTAGGACCTTACATGACTCCTTAAAAATTAACTAAAGGAACTAACGAGGAGGAAAATCGCCCTTTCTTTTTTACTTCTGTAGAAATACAGGCTGTAAAATAATGTCCAGTGCATTGTAATATATGTATATTTGGGTTTTTTATAAAGTTTTACAGAAGGACTGCATGGCCGCTGTACAGAGTTAGGACTGACTTAATACAGACGTTGTACAGAAAAGATATGAAGGGGAAACGGTTGCAATAGTCACTCTTGTGCTTGGGATCTTTCTCTCCCTTAGAGTACCCAGACAGCTCTGGGACAGCTGGTTGAGAAATTAGAAGAGCAATCAGTTTATACAGCCTGTTTGCTAAATGAGCATTTGTTTAAACTTGTACAGTTTCAGATATTTACGTTTACAAATAGTGTAAATACTTTCGAAAGATTAATTTAAGATGCTTTATATTATCTGACTAGAAACTTTGCTGTTTTTAATTTTTTTAAATAAAAACATTGCCTCCTATTTTGGTCCGAGAGTAAAGCTTTATTCTGTATCCTGAGGCTTGTCTGTCCGGATAACTGTAATACAGAGACAATAAACATCCTGTAAGCACAGGCGGTGTGTCGCTGAGGAGAAGTGTTCTTTTTTTAGCAGTAAGAGAGTTGACTTTATTTGGCACAGATGTATACCCGAGTGCTGAATGTACAGCTAATTGTTAACAGTAATGCCTCTTTATGGTTATAATAAAAGTAAATTTGTATTTTCTTTACTGACAAATCATCTTGTGTGACTACGTGGTCTCTTTGCTTGGAATTTTGTTTAGGGGAAGAAACCACAACTGCAAGAGAAGAACATATTTTAACCAGCTGGCTTTTACTAAGAAAAAATCTTAGGAACGGGTGGCAGAAATCACAAGAATTATTACACTTGATGACTGGTCTTGTTGCCTGGTTATTCACAGACTCATCTGCCCACAGTTTCTCATTAACACATACTGTTCTTCTGGCCCTTAGTGTTATAAAAACACATTATCCAGTGGTTTGTGAATGGTCCTCCGTAATGCCAGCATGAATCATAGAATCATAGAGTGGTTAGAGTTAGAAGGCACCTTGAAGATCATTGAGTTCCAACCTCCCTGCCAACGGCAAGGACACCTCCCACCAGAGCAGGTTGCTCAAAGCCCCATCCAGCCTGGCCTTGGACACTTCCAGGGATGGGGCATCCACGGCTTCTCTGGGCAACCTGTTCTGGTGCCTCACCACCCTCATAGGAAATAATTTCTTCTTGATATTAAGTCTCCCCTCTTTCAATTTAAAACCATTACCCCATTCTATCACTAGAGTCCCTCCTCATCTATCCCGTAGGACCCCTTCACTCTCTGGCTTTGACAGTGTCACTTGAATGAAGTAACCTAAGGAAAAACGCTCTTTTTTTGGTAGAATTCAGCATCAACCTGGCTGGTGTGGGGCAGCGAGGTGTGACCATTGCTCCCCAGGTGCTTGATGCCTCCTGAAGAAGTTTGGCCCTTTGGATTCTCTCTTGTAGATGAAGTGAATGTAGAGCAGCAGCTGGCCAGGCATTCTCACTTCTTTTGGTACAATAGTGATTCCTGCAGCACAGCATAGCCTGTGCCAGGTGTTTTCCAGGAAAAAACAATAGTCCCTTCCTCAAATTCCTCAGGTTTGTTGTTGACAAAGTGGTATGGGTAGGAGAAAGGAGAAAAAGTTTGTGCTGCTCTAACAGCTCAGGTGGTGACTGCAGGTAGATCCAGCCCAGGGTCCACAAATTCTGCTCTTTCTTACCCTCATGCATTTTTATCCCCATCAAACACTAAAACCAAACAAATACTGCAGAACAATTCAGATCTTTGACATAAAGACCTCTGAATAGTACAAAAAAGAAAAAAATACCTATTGGCCCCTGTCAGTGGTGGCCAAGAATGCCTCTAAGCTATGGGATTTACCATCTACTACCAGCCGGAGCCCTGACACCCAGGAGGCTCATCTTCCCTCTCTCGTGGGTTGTCCTTGGTCCCTGTATCCCAGCACAGGCATCTGTGGCTGACAGCCAAAGCAGCCTTGTCAGTCACACTTGGTACAGCAAGCTCCCAAAATATGGTCCATCAGTTGCAGGAAGGAAGCCATCTCCTCTTTCAAAGTACTGCCCTTTCAGTGTGTAAACCCACTGATCTTACGATGATCCATCAAGTGTTCTCAGAAGAGAAGTCCTTGGTGATCCAAGGACTTGATGTACCAGGAGATTATACCGGCATTGCAGGCTTGAAAAGAGGAGCTTTATTTTCAGCACAAAGTGACTTTTATCACCTTGTTGAAGGAGAAGCTGATCTGAAATACTGATGTAACTGCTTCCTGCGAGCCTTAATATCTTCAGGTATTTCATGTGGATAGGAGATGATGGAATACAAGAGGTGATGTCACTGAGAGAGGGGTTGCCAAAAGCATTTCAGCGCTCTTTGTATTTTGGACAGCAGGTTCCTGAGCTGAATCTTTTTAGACTGCAGGAAGAGCTCCTCTTCGCTTTCTGACCACTGAAGTAGGTGAATTGCCTCTGGATCTTTCAACTGCAAAAAGAGCCCATGCAAAGCCAAGAATATTAGCGCTGAACTCCCTGAAAGGAGGTGAAGAGGGAGAGCATTCCTTGTAACCCAAACCTTCACCTGTGTAGCATGTCCCAACTGCCCTTTCCTTCCATGACCATGGAGCACACTGACCTCTGTGGCTCCCCTCGTCCAGTGTGTGTGCAAGGGAACTGAGGAGCTAAACTCATGGCTCTGGGCTCCTTTGGTGGGAGTGGGCTGCCCAGAAGTAGTGGGGCAAGGAAGATGACTTCCTTACCTAACGTAGCAGTGGGTCCTGAGAAGAAGTCTGATCCTGGGGGATGGAAGAGCAGGTACTTTTTGGCCCCACATACTGACCTTGGGTTGTTGCCACCTTTCTGAATAGGTTCCCCAGATGTCTGGTTCCATTAGTGCTACATCTGTGGCCACATGAAGGCTGTCAACAACATCTGTGTTGGCACCAGAGAAGACAACTCAAATCCTCCCCCCCGAGGCCACAGCCCCCAGCCAAGCATGAACTCCTGGCGATATGTCACATGCGCTTCAAAGCCGACCAGTTGTGTTTGAATCCAGTGAAGGACAGGGATGCCCACCAGTAGGCTGGGGCAGTCACACTGGCACTGGACTGGGCTGAGACCTGGTTGGAA
The DNA here is from genome assembly GCA_013400375.1 of Thinocorus orbignyianus. Classification (NCBI taxonomy): domain Eukaryota; kingdom Metazoa; phylum Chordata; class Aves; order Ciconiiformes; family Thinocoridae; genus Thinocorus; species Thinocorus orbignyianus. The sequence goes on along the minus strand of VXBW01005541.1, from coordinate 23,644 downwards.
TAGCACGTTCAGTTCCCAGGAAGGGTCAGAAGTGGGAACAAATATCAACAGCTTTTTTTGCTCCTCTTCCCAGCTGCTTGTTTCATGTTAAGTGAAATGCTGTTTAGATAAAATCAGGAGCTTTGTGTTTGTATTGACATTTAATATAAATGTTTTGAAAAGAAATAGTGTTTCAAAATGAATTTGCGAGACGTGCTGTTCTTACCCTTCAGCGACAGCATTTCAATCTTATCTAAACGCTTTCCTGAAAGGCAATTTCATTAAGATTCACACAGGCAGGAAATTTGCTTTTGAATGAAACGGTGATTTTTCCCCCTGAAAATCTGTGACCAGTCCCATGCAGCAACCCAATGCTTATCTCCACTGGATGGTTTCCCAGCTCCTGCTCTGCAAGGAGCTGGTAGGCAGGAGCTGGCCAGGCAGGGCCACCACAGCAAGTGCTCACCTTGAACCGGGACCCCAAGTTGAAACGGATGCAATCGCTGTGGCTGGCAAACAACAAATCAATCTGATCCTGAGCCAGGATTTTGATAGTGATGTGGCCGTTGAGCTTCATGGTGATGGACTGGAAAGGAGGGCTGTGAGTGTGGTGGCTGAAGTCATGCCAATTCCAGCACTTCTGACTGGCTCTTTCCTGGTCCAAGAAGATCCCAGTGCAGGGGTTCAGGGTAGCCCTGGGGACAAATGCAAAGCTGCATGAATCCAGAACCAACAGCTTCCCAGTTCTAAATGCTATCTGTTATCTGCAGTTGGTCTAAACTTATTTTTGCCATCCAAAAGTCACTGCTGGGACCTGATGCATCAGGTCAGGGACTGGTTTTTGGTAAAAGTTTTTGTCCAACAGTGAAAGCACGCTACAGAAATTGGTTGGTTCCTGGGAAAAAAACAAGTCCTCTCAAAGGGCAGAGAAAATCCTGGGGCAGAGCATGGACTTTGTCTGTGCATGAGTCCTCCTCTTCCTATTGCACGTCTACATCTTCTGGAAGTCCCTGGATATGGAAACTTCTTTTGCTCTGGCAACCTTTATGCTCAAAACAAGTCCTCCCCGTGTGTGTGCATGGTTGTGTGTGGCTGGGTGCAGGAAATGGCCAAACTGCAAAGGAGAGATAAATGCAGCACGTGGAGGAAAACAGCCCGTATTTGCAGCATACAGATACGAATCAGTACTCCTCATCCCCAAGCAGCCTTGGTAGGTGCCTCCGGGTTCTGGAGCATCCCTGCAGCTGCAGCTCATGGGGAGTTTTTATCATTCACAGTGTGTGTTGAGTTTTTCCTGCCTAAGTGTGAATCATAGAACGGCGAAGAAGTTGATTCTCACTGGGCTGCAAGAGCAGCTCAGCCTCCCCCAGCATTATCTCATGTTGCAGCTCAGAAAAAAAACAACCAAATAAAAAAAAATGCCAGGAAAAAGAAATAAATCTAACTTTGCAGCTGTGATGTGCTACAGTGCCAGCCGCAGGCAAGCCTAAACTGGTCCATGTGCAGGACAGGCGACCCACCCACAGGCTGTCACTTCTTCTGCTTTCTTCTCATCGTGTTCTTTTTAGAAATATCAGAGCGGTCACCTAGCACTGCCATTAGTTTATGGCTGCTGGGAGGGTCGTAGCAGCCCACCCCAGCTCGGTGGCAAGGTAGCAGCCAGCTTGTGGCTGATACCGATGGGGAGTGTGTGGTCCAGCAGGGCCAGGAGAGCCCCATGGAGGGGACGGCAATGGTTTAGAGCTACTAGCAATCACTTGGGTGAGGAGCTGTAAAAACCTGGCTTCTGCGTGATGGATGAAAGACCAGCGTGTCTGCAGGCAAACTTCAGGACTGCAGGAGTCTGATGGAAGCATTATTGCAAAAGCTATTTAAAATGATTTGTAACAGTCAGTTAGACATTTAAAATGTCCATTAATTAGTCTCAACACAGGGGCGACTTGTAAAATTGAGGTGGGATTTACTGATTCCCCCAGTCCCTAGCTTTCTGAAGGGAAACTTTGGAGTCTGGGAGTGGGGTGCCAAAAATTAGTATTTGATCGCTCAAACGCCAGCAGTTTTTACTCTAAGTCATCGGTCACCTTGTATTACAAATTAGACTGTGAGAAATTGGTCACCTGAATCATTTGTTAGTAAGGTACATTCTCTGAATATGAGAAGCAAACCAAAAGCAATCTTGACCTCAAGTTAACTGACTCCAAGTGTTAAGGTTTGCTCCCTCATGCATTTTTTCCAGCCTCCTGGAGCTCCACGAGAAGCCAGTAAGGAAGATGTGCTCTCATCCCTGTACTATAGTGGGGCCAAGCCACATCTATGGCCATCTGGTCAGCCTTGGCCAAAATCCTCATGCCAGGATCTCTGGAGAGATGTCACTGGCAATTGAGATGGGGTGATCCCCAAGTGCCCTCACGCCACACATACTGCTTGCACCTTGGTGCACAATGTGAGAAGTGCACTTTTCACGCATTTTCACATTGAAAAAACTAAAACTGGAACAAAAAAATGAAGCTACTTTCCCCATATCTTAAATCCCTGGAGTACCACCAGAGTGGACTGGGGCTGAGCTGGGATGTGGTGTCACGTCTGGGCTTGCACTTACCAGATGTGACCATCAGGGTGGAAGCAGACCCCATGGCCTAGACTCCCAAAGGCAGCCCTGATCCCTGGGTATCTGCTGTCCTCCAGGATGCAGTAGGTGAACAGGGCTTCCTCAGAGAACGTGATGAGAATGGCCACGTTGCCTGATGGATAGCTGAGAAACAGTTAAGGAAAGATGAGCCTGTGGAAGGCCCACAGAAAGCATCCTTTTGGAAGAACACACATGGGGCAGTTGTCTGGGGAGAAGTGACCCAAGCCTCCCCCAACCTTCAGACAACCAGCCTTGAGGTGACCAGCTCTGTAGACTTTGTTTCCTTGTGAGAGTGGCACAAGTTGTGTAGCAAGCCCCAGTATGTTACCCCAAGGGTTGAGGGTCAGTGACCCACCCAGTGCAGGGCATTCCCACAGCTGCCCACCCACCCACTCACCCACCCCACCAAGCGCCACTGCTGCTGGATACTAAACCTGACCACTTCCATCTGGGAACAAGAGAAAGAAGGTCTGTCCATCAGGATAACGTCGTGTTACGGGCTCAGGAGAACGGCAGTGCTGCAGGAGCAAAAACGAGGAGGTGAGAGGCTGGCAGGGGGTTGGGGGAGGCCATTGTGGGGATGCCTGCCTGCACATGGGGGATAAGGATGCTCTGCTCCAGGTCTCCCTCTCCCCACACGAATACCAACCCCATGGCACTGGCACGCCACACCGTCACACTCCATGCTTTCCACCTAGCCTGGTTTGTTTGCTTACTTTTTAATTAACCCATTTTAAGTAGCTGAGGAAAACCCATCCTCCGTTCGGTGTTTTCTTATCCCATGTACAAAGCCCAGCTCTTCTTATTTTATGTTATTAGCCGCTCTCTGATGATATAACTTGCCAAGAGCCCTCTTTTTCCATCAGACACACGAGTAATTTATCCTGCAACATACTGACAAGCAAAATAATAGAAACATTTCTTTGCTAGGGGCTTAGCTCCCAGCATTAGGAGGGAGCTGAGTTCAATGCTTTCTAATAGAAATAAGCAGCATCACCTCCTGCTTCTCTGGGAAGAACAGGGAGCAGCTGGGGAAGGAGGGAAAGCGGGGAGACCTTACTGTTCCTGTTTTAACATCATCATTAAAAGCAGCAGCTAATTCTCACGTGAAGAAAGGGACTTTGTGCTCAGGTTTTGTTTGTTTGTCATGGGGACCAGAGGGACTTGTCTGCAGCAGCTTCCAGGTGGAGGCATTCCCTACACGTGAAGGAGCTGACTCCAGCCGTAACTGCAGTGCTAGTTTATAACCTGAAGATGCACGTTTTTGGCTCTGTAGAATAGCTAAGAATTAATTCCTGGTTCTAAGGGATGGAGGAGAAAAAAAAAAAAAAAAGCAACAAACTGACGATTTTGTCCCTGCTTTCATTTTTCAGGCTTTTTATGAGGCTAAAAAGACAAACAGTCCCAGGCAGGAGGATTTGCTACCCCTATATTTCAGGAGGGGAGAGCAGTATAATGCGCTTCTATGTCGAAAATAAAAAAGGTAACAAAATCACTGATTGTGTGATAAATCACAGGTAATTTTCTTGCACGGCTGCAGAACTGCAGTGCTGTCTGGTTTGGGAAGAGAGAGGAGAGGCAAGGGAGTGAGGGAAGAGAGGAGGCATGCTTTGTGGGGCTGAGCTGGCAGGGGGGTCCCATGCAGTCTCTGTCTAATGGGACAGGCCCCCAGCTTCAGCTTTCCCTGCCAGGCTCACTGGGAGAGGGACAACAGGCCCTGGGGGAGCTGCTTCTCATGGCAACTGGGATGGAGGGGATACCCTGGGGTATCCCATCCCTGGCTGGACACAGTGGTGACATCCCTACTGATGAATTTAAGGCTGCCTGGGCCTTTTGTCTGTGCTGCTAAATTGTCAGACTAGGGCTTGTCCTGGGACTGGGAACACTCCTCCAAGGGATCCCTGGTGAGGAGCCAGGATCTGACTCTGCTGGGCAGTTTGGATAAGGCACAGTGATTTGGAGGGTAAGAGAGATGAATGATATGGAATTGAGTAGACCAGTTCCTATGCTTTCAGTGGGGGTGGAGATCACTGACCAGTGTTGTTCAGCCTTCAAGCTGTATGGGATGCTCCATAAGAATCAATCATCAATTGATATCTCATAGGAGATATCTAAATGTCCTTGACTGGAACTGCAGGACTGTCACAGGGTATGAGCAGACCCAACGCTATGCAGATCTCTACAATCCCTGCCTGAAAAGCAACAAGAAGAGACCTAACAGGCTACACCCACCTTTAAGTGTGCTGCAACAAACTCACTGTCCAGCTCCAGCAGGTCTTCTGGAGGTGCTGATGTTGGTTGATACTTTTGGAAAGGAGTAGTTTTTGGGCTGACAGAGTATTTGCTTGGTTTTGAGAGTCTGAACGAGATTCTGGGGGCTGAAAAAATTTTTTAGAAGGTTCTTGTTGAGGAGAAGGCGAATCAGGTCTATCTCTCCAAGCCTTGTGTCATGGATTATTTGGAAACGAGGGGGGATAGAGGGAGGGGTTGAGGAGGTTTTGTGTCTTTTGCTTTGCTTGGGGAGAAATAAGTGGAAAGGAAAATCGAATCTAACTAGGATGAGGTAGGCTCTGCAACGCTGCAGGATGGCTCTCCTCAGAGATGTAAAGGGTCTCCTTGCTTAAAATGATGCAACATCTAGCCCATGAGCAGCCAAGAATTATATACAGCAAAGGATAGACTAAATATATACTACCAAGTCTCTTCCATACAATCTCCTACTCCTTTCGACCAGAGGACATATGGCTTGGAAATGATACACCTTGTAGGCAGACAATTATGCAGATACGTGTTTTGGGTAACTGTGAATGTCCCTGACCACTCATAAATGGGATTCTGGCACCTTTTACGATGCAAAGGGCTGCCATCTGCTTCTTCTCTAAGTGTGCTGAAGACACCCTGTGCTTCTGGCTCCAGGTCAACCCCAGCAATGATAGCAACTCACTAGCAGAGGTACATACAGGCAACAAATTTCATATATTGTTGAAGTATTTCCCTGTAGCTCTCAAACCTTTCTTCATCCAACCTAAGATCAAAGAAAGGGAAGTTAAAATCAAATTGTTGGTTAATGACACTACCCATACAATCTAAGGGAAAAGTATGCATCATGGGATGCTATATCGGGATTCACCTGAAGCGATTGCAAATGCCTGCATATGATATTATCACTATAGGTGGCTTTTATAGCCAAAGAAGAGATATGAGAGATCCATCTCACTGCAGGTCTCATAAACCATGCAGTAGAAATCCCTGCCCTTCAGTTGACAGAAGCTGTAGGTTACAGGAAAAGACCTGGGTATACGCTTGCAAAGGTGAGGTGAGTCCCAGCCCTCAGGACAACCCACTCACACAGCTCATCGCACGTGTGGCTGAGCGCCCTGCCTGACTCCACTTGTGTGTCACACTCCTGACTGTCACCGGTCCCTCAGATCAAAACTCAGCTTGCATGGCTGGTGGGACCAAGTACTTCATGCTATGTATGCTGCTGGCCCCTTCAGCACCAGAAGACAGACCCTACTCAAAGACCTCAAACCAGATGCCAAACTGGAGTCCTGAGTGGCACTCAAAATTTGTAGGGCACCTCTGCAGCTGAGAGAAATTTTGTTGTGGGCTGTTGCTCCCATGAAGATGTGATGGCACTCAAAAGTCAGACCCCAAACAATGAAAGCGGTGGGAGAAAATTTGGAAACAGCAACAAAGCATGGATAACTCAAGTGATGTAGTCTGGTCTCTGCTTGCCTTGGCAAGGCCAGTGTGCCCCATCCACAGCCACCCACGGCATGCCCTGGGAAAGATGCGTCCCTTGGGGTTGGAGGGTGGAAACAGGAGTTAAACCCTTCTGCTGCTGAGCATCCTAGGAGGAGGTTAGGAAGCCACATCCACATCCACCAAGGCTTCTGGGTGGTGGTTACTGGAGCAGCTGCAGTGGGAAGGTATACAGGGGCTGTGTGATAGGAGGGAGGCCACAAATGGGGTCAGACACCTTCAGGATCTCTTGGGAAAGAATAGTTACCCAAGATTTGACTTAGTAAATCCTTTTACCAATCTGGGATAGCATATGGCTCCATCCCCTCTTCTAGGGATCTTCCTAATCTGTGAATGTCAAACCTTCAATGTCAAAGTTGCTGAGATGGAACAGCAGATGGCTGCTGAGCCCTCAGCTCTAGCTGCTCCTCATCAAGCTACCAAGTGCCTTTCTACAGCAAAGATGAGCTGTGTGAGGGCTTTCAGGCAAGCATTGTCTTGGTAGCACTGAGCCATCCTGGTCTGACATTTAATGGCCCCATTTATCCTCTCAGAGCAGGTGATACCACCTACCAATGATACTGTCACAGGACCGACAAGAGGATGCCTCAACACTTGTTGGTGCACATGGGCAGCAGTGCCACATCGCCACAAGCAGATTCCCACCAGTAAAACTCCCTGGGAACAGATCGAAAGGATTCTGTGATGGGGCTTTCCTCATCCCACCAGGGCCCTGGGCAAGTCTCCTTTGGTTCTTACTGCTGCAGCAGTTTCTCCTTGATGCTGTTCTTCAGATCAGCTTGGGAAGGGTCAGCATGGGGAACAATGTCTGGCTCTTCTTCCTCAGCTTCATCTTCACTCATCAGATCTTGGATGACATCATCAAACTTTTCCTTATATGTCCTGCAGCAAAAGAGCTGTGGGGTCCAACACCCATCAGGAGTGGTGAGGCTGGCATGGGGCACTTGGACAGACCAGGGACCTCCTCACCCTCCAGCTCTTCTGCCCATGTCCCTTTCCCCTTCCTCTCTGTCTCTTTCTCCAGGAATAAACTGATGTTACAGGCATGCTCACACAGTACTCACATTTTCCTGGGGTTGTTCCTTCAGATCCATCACTGTTGGGATTGGCTTTTCAGGAACACCGCAGAAGGTGCACTTGGCAGACTCCTCTGTCCGGGTGGTCTCCTCAAAAGACAAAGGAAATTCGACATCAGCTTCATTAATTTTTTCTTTAAAAAAAGAAGGGTTTAAGTCTAGGCTGTTCCTGTAAAGGCAACCAAACCTACCGCGTTTAGCATAACAAGCATAACACCAGAACTCCTTCTCATTACATATGCATATAATGACAGGTTATGTTTAATTTTCTGTGCTCCCGGACAAACGCAGTTGGCATGAGCTTAATGGAAATTTCTAGTCGTTTTTCACGTGAAAATGCAAACAACTTGTTAATTTGGCCTTCTTTTAGCATTTTGTGAAGCACTGAAAAAGTGAAAAAAAGAGAAGAAAAAAAAGAAAAAAAGGCTTTAAGCCTTTTTAAAAGCCTTAAGCATTTTTAAGAGGCTTAAAACTTTATAATGTTTAAAACATGTTTTAAAAAGCAGCTCCTGTCTTTGCTTTAAAAACAAAACCCCAAGAAACTACATAAAAAATCAAGACACACTCAGTTTTTAAGGCAACCTCGATATGGAGAAACTTCAAGGGAAATGAGAACGTTTGCATTTTCAAAAGGAAAAAGGCATGTGCATTGCAAAGCATATATGGTGGAAACATTCATGACTAGCTCTCCTCCTTCCTGACAATTGCTCAAAAGCAATTTTAGCTTTGAAGGTTTTTTTCCTCTCTGTAGTAGCCATCTTGATGCCTTCTACTGTGAGCAATGTCACCTAAAGGAGCCCATCTTGCCCTAGGTTCAGTTCCAGGTGAGTTTTCTTTTTACATCAGCTATCTGCAGTCTAGGGGCTGGGTGGGCTGGCCAACAGCACAAACCCCGGTGTCCCAGAGCCGCACACATGAGTGCACCAAGCCAGTGAGGTTCACCAGCAGCAGGCTGGCACCAGGCACACCACCCAGCCGTTCCAGACCCAAAAACTTTGCCCTTAGGCAAGTGAGGGGTGAGGGCACAGATGAAATCATCATCCCCACCAAAGGAGCCCCTGGCACTGGGCCAGTCCCCAGCTTCAGTCCCTGGAGAGGGCAGCAGCATGGCCATCAAAAGGCTGGGATGGAAACAGAGACTTCTGCTTTAGTGTTGAAGGTGGCCAAGAGACTTCCCCACTCAGATGAGGAGGGAGCTGATGGCTGCAATATCAGTGGGTCTGCCACTGCTCTCCTCTTGAATTTCTATTCTCCTTCGTGAAATCAGTGGGTTATTTTCACGCACACGCACCCTTTTTTCCTCCAGGAGCCACAGTTCTTCCTGTAACTCATGAGAAACTTTGTGCCTGACTCACCAAAGCCTGCTTTTTTCTTGTGTTATGAAATGGGTCCTGGTTTTCTGATGGTCAAGCTTAAGTCTCTTAAAGGGGAGAGCCTTTGCCCTTTGGAGCAATTTTTTGTTTTCTTATTAGAGAAGAGAGACTAACTTCTTTTCTCTCCTTGCAGCTGCAGGTATGTCAAACTGCATCCACAAAGCATTTTTCTGGGAGCTGCATGCCTTTTCTGGAAGGCATCTTGCCAGAGAGCTGGCAAATCCTGCACTGCCTGGCTCTAAACAAAGCAACAAGAAATTACTGGGGCCAGGGAGGGAAGGGAAACACCCTCTTTGTGACCCTGCAGCAATAAGGTGCACCAGCAGACAGTGATGAGGAACCTTCCATCAAAGCTGTTCACTTCTCACCTTTTTCCACCTATTTGAATTAATTATGTGCTCACCTTGCCTGAGCACAGGGAAGTTGCGGTCCCGGCATCCTTGTGTTCTTCTCCCGTAGACAGCAGCTCCTCATCTGACTCTGGTTTTGGACTCCCTTGGGCAAGCTCAACAGGCTCCTCCCACGCAGCTTTTTGCAAGGAAGAGTTGCCAGTTACTCCCTATTCATTCAAAGTGAGGTCTCACAACTTTGTGTGGAGAGGTTTTCTCCAAGAAAGTTTTTTGCCATCCATTACTTCCCCTCCACCTCCTTTCCTGGGGCCCCAGGATTTCTTCACACCTCTTGATGCCAAGGCCCAGCTTCAGCAGGAGGAAGGATCACCTCAGGGCCTCCTGCTGGTCCTGTCTATTCTGGTGGAAGGGGCAGACACACATACCAGCAAGTGGCATTACCCTCCCCATCTATTTGTACAAAGGGAGAGGGAGACACACTGGTTAGGCACATCTTCAAAAGCACCAACTGATCTCCAGTGACACCTCAAGAGTTTGGGAAACTATGGTTCTTCCCTCTCCTTGGGACTTGGCACTTCAAATTTGAGAGGGAAAGCTGCTAAATTAGGCTAAACACAGTCCCATGCTTTTGAAATATTCATAAATAATCTCAAAATAGCAGGAAGCAGAGAGAGAAGTTTGAAGATGATATTCAGGGTGGTTGAGGCAAAGGGCTGACTGTGAAGAGCTGCAGAAAGACCCTCGTGGCACTGAATAAAAGGGTAATAAAATCACAGATGAAATCTGATGTAGATTAATGTAAAGTGATGCGCATGGGAAAAGACAATCCCAGCTTTACATACAAAATAATGGGCTCTGAGCTGGCTATTTCCACTTGGGAGCAAAATCTTCAGGTTATAATAGATAGCTCTATGCAAATGTCAGCTCAACACTCAGTAGCAATCAAAAAAGCAAACAGAAAGCTAGGAATTATTAGGAAAGGAGGAGAGAGCAAAACAGAGGAAATCATTATGCCGCTGTATAAATCCTTGGGCTTCCATCTCTTGAATACTATTGTGCAGTCCTGATTCACCAATCTCAAATATGATATAGAGGAAATAGAAAAGTTACAGAGGAAGACAATTGAAGATGATCAAAGACATAAAAGGGCCTCCATTCAGGGAAAGGCTGAATAGATTAAGACTTTTTATCTCGGAAGAAAAAAACGACTGAAGAAGAAATATGACCGAGTTTTGTGATGGGAAGAATGGCATGACTGGGGAACAGCTGTTCAGAGTATTCAGTGCTCTTCAAAGGAAGAGAGCGATCATCAAAGAAAACTATCAAGTGACAAGTTCAAAATAAACAGAAGAAATTTTTAGCTGTGGCACAGTGAATGTTTAAAGTTCAAGTTGGTTCAATAGGGTGTAAACTAATCTATAGAAGAATCCATCAAGGGCTATTAAATGCAAAGATGGTATCTACAGATCAAAAGGTTCCGGAGTCACAGACCACTAGTGGAATGGAGAGTATTCTGGGAAATACAAGCAAATGTTTACTCTATTTTTGTATTGCTTCCTGAGCATCTGCTGGCTCTTGCCCAGGGTAGGAGCCACTCTGGGGCTGACCCTCCGCAGTCATCCTTGTGTCCTGCATTTCACACCAGGCTGTGTTTCCCACTAAAGCAAAACAGCTTAAATGCAGCCTGAGGTGTCTGCTGCTGCTGCCTGTCACTGTTTCTGATGCAGCCCCCTGGGTCCCAGATATAGAGCTGCGTGGTGGTTTTCCAGCCTGAACATACCAGGTGTGATTTTCAGCCCCAAAACCCTCCCACACCAGGACCTGCAGGCAGGTGCATCCTCTGTTCCTTTAGCTCCCAAAACAAAAGCCTCTGTAGGCCAAGCACTTCAGAGCAGGGACTCCTTCTTATGGTGTACCCCTCACTGTGGAAGACAAAGAGATGGTCTCTGTGGCTCCTAGTGGGAGCCAGACCTTAGTGACTGAGGGAAAGCACCAAGCCACTGACATGCAAAAGAAACCTGGCTCACACCATCTTCTCCTATCACCAGCTCTGGGGCCTGAGGAAGCCTGTCCAGTCCTCCTGTTTTGCACAGACAAGTCTTCTTTGCAGGTCCTCTGTTGGAGGCCAAATGATTCTTAAATGCACCAAAGACAACCAAGGGATGCACCTTGTGCTACATGCAGACCTCTCATGTGCTGTGGAAATATAATCAGGTGGTGGTCAACTCAGCACCCAGCCATGAGCCAGGGTGACCTTCAGCATCTCCCACCTCTACCTCAAACCCTCCGCGGTGAGCAGTTCCATCACCTTTCCAACAGCCCCCACGCTTGAACTCGTGATTCAAGAGCCCCCACACTGCTCGACCCCCTGCCAAACCCCTTATTTTCAGGGGGGGAACGCTTTCAGGCAAAGCACCCCTCACAAGAAGTAAATTAGGCATCGCCCAAACACTTTTGTTTCTGATTGCAGTTCACACTTGAATACAAAAAGCCACTTTTGTGGGATTTAGAATCATAGAATCACAGAATGGTTTGAGTTGGACCTTAAAGATCATCTCATGCTGACCTGGATCATCTTGGGTTTTATCGTTCCAAGGCAACATTGAAACAGAGTGCTCCTGTTCTGCTTATGATGCATGGTTATGAAAGAGGGGCAAGAAAAAAAAAAGAAAAAAAAGAAAGTGTACAGCAGTGGCTTGGACAGTCAGTCCAAATCTGCATGATCCACTCAGACGTTCCCTGTGTAAATTGAAAACAAACCCTTGGATGCTCTGATGACACAATATCTAAGTGCCTCTTTGGGCTGAAAACTCACCACCTTAACGATGGCGAGGTTTGTGTTCCTGTGCACTTTTCCAAGATTGCCTTAAAAGCCATGCCTTGGCTGTCTACCAGCTGATGGATACAAACTAGGAGCCTCTCTTTGCACCTCCTTTCCAGCTAGAAATGAGGATGAGGGATAGTGGCTATTACAAGGTAATCACTCCCCGGGGGGAAATTCCTGAGCTCAAGTATCTCTGTTCCCCGAATCAGGGTAATCTCCTTGCCCTCGCTCAGCTGGCCATTGGCAAAGCTTGTCAAGCCAGGCTGGCTTGTCACTCTCAGCATTTAGGAACTTGCCCTATTTCTGGAGGCTGCCCAAGCTGCTTCGTGTTGCGACTGAATGCTCAGTAACGTGGAGGGGAGGCTTATTTTCCTGAAAACCTACCATTTTCACCTATAAAGCCAAATTTAAAGTAAATGCAAGGCCAAATTCTATTCTTATTGACACCTGTGCTATTTTGCAGCGGCTCTGAAGGAGTAATGATGATACACATTGAAACAGGAGGACAATCAGACATCTGTCTGGTCCATTGATCTTCAGGAAAGCGAGCACAAAAAGCTCCATTACACACACTGAAGCAAATAATACAATAGTGACTGCTATGAGAAAAAAAAATCCAACCTTCACCCACGTTTCATGGCCCTCAATTTCCATTAGGAAGGAGTCTCTGTTGTGTTTGGCTCTGTAGGATAAGGAGGAAGAGGAGATTCCTAAAAGTAGAGTGTGAACTACAGGTGGACAAGGGAAGAAAATTCTGCTTCCTGGCTGCAACTTGAAGAAATGAGGTGGCTCCCCATTCTTGGCTGCAATGCTGCACCTCTCACTCTCCTTCTCCTCCTACTTCTCCTCAGGGCACGCCACCCATCACAGGAGAATCCCACCATTCCCATTCCCAGGATGCCCCCCAGCACCACAGCAAAGCCACCCATCCCACCAGCACTGGTGGGAATTTTTGGCCACAGAAAGGTGGAATCCAGGTGCCCCATGGCCGCATGCTTCACGCAGGGCTGCTGGTCCGGCATCACTGGTGCAGGTTTCTTGCTCCTGCAATGGCCTTATTTTAATGCATTTGTGCTGAATAATACATATTTCCTGTGAAGAAAGGCGGGTGTTTCTGTGCAGGGGGAACTTGGCAGCTCTGAATACTGAGCAGCAGTTTCCTCAAAGCGGTAGGATTCAACCAGGTAATCAACCCTATTAGCATTAAAAGGAACTGTCTAAATGTCAGGCCAGGTTCAATAAATAAGCACTAACACATTTAGAAATGGCTTAGAAAGGGGAATTAAAAGTTTTGCTGCTAATTATGTTTCTTATTTTGGATTGCTGTCAAACGTAGCTCTTCCATTCAAATGAAGCATTCGTTTGCTGCCAGCATGAAGGAGGTGAGGTGACCTGAAAGTTGAGGATGGGCAAAGCCATTCATATATAACAGGGAGATAACAGGGACCTCATCCCCTCTCGCAAGCCTCTGGAAGAACTGTAAGGATGGGGTCAGCAGACCTTTCTGTCAGGTGCCCTCCAGCCTCCTGTTACAGCCTGTCCCCGCTCCTCTGATAGCTCTCAATCCCATCAAAGCTGGGAAACACCAGCAAACACTTGTGAATTTTTGTGGGTCAAAGCTTCCTCTCTGACTGCAAAGCATCAAGAGTGGTGATGGGGAGCCCAGAGAGTTCGGGTGTGAATCGGGCTTCTGAAAAATCATGTTGTAGGACTATGTTTTATGGGCATCAGCCTGCCTATCATACTGCAGGACTTGGTTCTTGGCTCAAAGCTGGGGAAACCACTGCCGGAGGAATATCATTTGGGTTAGGGGAAAAGGGAGAGTGGTGAGGCAGGGAAGTGGGATAGTTGGATCCTTGTGGTAGCTGCGTAGAGGTCTGGGTCTGACCATGAGAGGACAAGGGAGGGAGGATGGGAGTCCTCTGGTGAGCCAAAGGCATGCAGCATGCTGCCCAGGAGGTGAGCAAGCAGAAGCAGAGAGCACAACTTCCTGGAGGCAAATTTTATAAGCAGGTTGAGAAATCAGTGCCGTTTTTTACCATCAGCCCTGCTCCTCTGGACCCAGGCACCTCCAGCACTGCCTGAATGGAAGCGGCTCTCCCACGTCTGGTGCTTTGATGCGGTAATGACATATAACTGATCCTGATGGCAAAGGCTAATCCACTCTGCCCTGTAATGTCCCCAGTCAATCATGCAATATTCTGTTATTGGAAAAACTCATTTTTGCCCCTCCGATGGTAATCAGTGTATGCCCTGAAGCACAAGGCTTGATAGCCTGTGTAATTTGCAACCTAGCTAAGTGTAACTGCAGATGTTAATCCTATTTATACAAATGCCTGACAAGCAAAAGTAAGGGTGGAGGGACGAGCTGCAGGGCAGGGCAAACAGTAGGGATCAGTTTCCAGGAATTTTCCTCCTTCGGATTTCAAGCTGCTGCAACCCCGGTGATGGGAGATCAAGAGGTTTGAGGTGGTGGTTAAAGGGAGGGAGCACAGGTAGGGACTCTGCAGTTATGCTCCTCCTGGAGCGTGTCCCCTGCTCTGGGCAGCCACCCTCTACCTAAGAAAACATGTGTCAAAGCTTATTGTAAAAATAAAAAAATAATAATAATAAAAAAGGCAAAAATCACTTATTTCTGCCTTTTCTCCCCAGAATGGGTGCTTTTTTTTTCTTTTTTTTTTTTCTTTCTTTTTTTTTTTTTCCCCTCAAAGAAAAAGGAAGCGCTTCACAGTCTCAGGTCTTTCTTTCACAGCTTCATCCATCTGAGGACTGCAGATAGTCCAGACAGAAGTAGAAAAGAGGACTTGCCTTCTCTGCATTATTTTGTCACCAAGCTTTCAATGGACAACCAGGAGCTTTGTCTTGCCAAGCCTATCTCCTCTGCTCTATGGAATCAGTTGCTCTTTACTTTGCTGTTTTCATTTTGCAATTTTGCTAAATTTCTTCTTAAGTTTTGTTTCTAATTCATGCCCATCTCCCTTTTCAATGTCTCTCCCTCTGCTTTTCCACCTTCCCTCCAGCTCTGCCTCTCTCCTAATATCTATCCTTGGTTTCCCCTCTTCCCTGGGGTCTGTCTTCTTTAGTTTTTTATTCATATCCCCACAACTGCTCATATTTTTTCCTCCTCTAATCTCGTATTTCTTACTCTCTGTCTCAGATTCCCAAATGCTTACCCCTTTTCCCAAATGTTTTTTTTTTTTCTGCAAGCCATAGGTTTATTTTGCCTCCTGCATTCTCTGACATCCCATGACCGCAGAGCTGATGTGAAAGAACCAAACCCCCCTGAAATTTAGGAGGAAGATCATGGGAGGAAGGGAACTGTGACCCTCTGTTTTAAGGCTGGTGTTCCCAGGCATCCACTTGGCCCTTTCCTAGAGGCTAAATCTAGTATTCTAATGACAACGCTCCCACTCACATTTCCCTCCTCATTTTTAGTATGGTTCTGGATGGCTAGACAGGATCACTTGTCCTCCATGGCCACAAAACAGTGCTAACTGTTCCAGGGCAGCAAAAGGAGGACTTCAAAGGCTTTGGTTATACTTGAGAACAAAATGATCTTTAGTTTAGCCTGTGATTTTCAAAGGATGGCAGATGGGCACCTGGAAAACACAGATGTGTCTGACAGTGGCTGTGATTATTCCAAATACAACATCATACCTTGTTTGCACAGTCCTGCTTGGTTGTTCTCCTCTCCATCCTCTCCATCCTTAGCTGCTGCCTCTTCCTCATTTTCAGCTGTCTCCTTGTTCTCTCCAGCCTCCGGGTACACCTCGCTTTCCTTGGAGAGCACCTCCGTGACTGAAGGGAAGAGCAGAATTTCCCACAGCATGAGGATGCAGTGTCAAAACTGTCTCTGCACCATTGCAGCCTCTGATGGGTGCCAGGAGGGGTGGGGACAACTGTCCCACCCTGAGGCCAGCTTGGGTGGAGGAGGGTGACAGGCCAGCTAAGGGTGACCTCCCTCTGCCAATACATTACATGGGTTGTTAGAAGAGGGTGTCCCATGGGTCAGGAGATGTGTGTGAGCTAAACCAAGACCCAAAGTCATCCCCATCAGTGAAGTTTGAATTCAGCAGCAAGAAACAGGTACCTCCAGCAAGTGACTTGGAGGAGTAGGCACCTAGCTCAGGGAATGTGAGATGGGGACACGACTCCCTAGTTGCTTGTTCCTAAAAGGGCAGGAGAAGGCATTTCCTCACCTTGCCAATGTACAATGAGACCGTAACAAGTTAAATAACATATTCTGGGTTAGCTGTGCCATGAAGCGACACTCAAGTTTCTCTGCTTGGCTGCTCAGTAGCAAAAATACACTCCCAATTGCCTGATTCAGGACTAAGGAAGGGCTATGTATTCAGAGAAGCCCCAAACCTGCTCCCATCACAGATGGGCACTCAAAACACCCTTGCAGCGGTGATGGGTACCTGTGCCTGCAATCGCTCGCTCCACCTCTTTCACAGAGGAGAAGGAGGAAGGGAGGTCACTGCTTTGTAACTGTAGGAAAGCCCCAGTTTCTAGGAATTCACACCTTTGGGTGAAATCAGGTTAAATTAGTCTCTCATGCCTCACAGAAGGGATGGCTTTAATGCCGGCAAGCTGGGCTTTGCAGGAGCTATGACCCAAGGATGACAATGGTCCCATCAGGATAGGAGGAACCCAACACCACAGGGACCCAGCCACCCAGCAGCATTTCCAGCACCTTACCCCGCCAATGCATCCTCTCTGCCTGGTTACACTGAGCCTTGTTTGCTTTTTAGAGCAAGGCTGTGGCAGTTTGCCCCCCATTGCACACTTCCATAGCTGCTGCAGAAGCCCTGACCGTGCCCCAGAACCCCCACTTGCCGTGGTTCCAGCTGCAGGGTCTAAGGACAGCGGTGAGGGTGGGCTGGCAGGGGACGGTAATGTCTTTAATTGTGTCCATTATTATAGATGGAAAAGAACAGAAGAACATTTGGGCACATTTGCTGCTTTCTTTCAGAGCTGAGAAAGAGTAGGTACAGCCAAGAATACGTTTTCCATCCCAGCTGTATATTACAATTGTTTTAATAAAAATGTATTTCATTTGCCTACAAAAGTCATTCTTCTGGGCACTTTACAGCCATAAAGCATGCTGCTTTCTATTCCTGGCTTCCTTTAAAAGGCCAGGTCTTGCGGCTTATATTAGTGAATGCACCAGGCACATGGTACAGCCAAGTGAGCACTGCTGTAGGAGTCTTCACATTATAGTTCTCTATGCTTCATCCTCCACGCTCTTAAATTGATTTTACACTCATGGTGCTCCTGGGACACCCAGGCAGCTGCTTCAGGTTTTCGCCAGTTTAAGTAAGATTAGGACTGTGCCCAAGAGCTTGTGTGCCTTGCCACAGACTACGTGTTATGGGTTCTTTTGCCCTGGTGAGCTCGTATCTATGTTTCCAGAGGACAAAAAGCAGGACTGGGATCCACAGTTGGGATGTGTGCACAAGTGGTGGTTAACTGTGGGAATGGGCAAGCAAACCCAGAGGAAAACAGGCAAAACTGGCTTAGGATCTGGTTGTGATGAACATGCCAGCAGGAAGCATTTGGTCCTTCTGGCATCCCCTAGACCATGAGCAGAGGATGGTTTGGTCAAAAAAAGGTGTATTAAGACCAGAGCCTTAATGCCATTCACCTTGCTCTTCTGTGGGCTCAAGGCTGCTCCCACCACCCACAGTCTCTGAGCTCTTCTTCTCCTCTCCTATTACTGAAACAGCCTAAACATCATGTTTTAGTTATAAAGTGAGTTTAGTGGATGGGAGGGTGGGAGGGGAAGGGGGATTAAATTTACTGCTTCAGTGACTACAGATCTGAAATAAATCTCCGATTCAATGATAGATCAATAACACCAAGATTGGGTTTAAATTATTAATAAACTATGAGAAACGAGGATAATTATTCTATGAGTCACAGCTCTCTAATGCACTGCACATTTTTTCCCTGAGACATCTGCATTGAAGCACGACCTGCCTATCTTTTGGCAGAAAGCTGTAGCCAAGAAGTTAATGCTTTTTGTTTTGCTAGCTAAGCATTTCATAAACCCTCATGAGCTGAGACAGCCTAGTGCCAACATTGTGATTCTCACAGAGAAACTCTTAGACCAGGATCCCATAAAAGAAAAAAAATGGTGCCTAATGTGCCCCTGGACACCAATGTGACTTTGGCCCTCAAACATCCTTCTGAACCTGGATGGCCGGAGATGGAGGAGTTGCATTAGCCTAAAATGAGATGCTGGCCTTGAAATCTGACCTTGGATGGTTGCAGGGTCCTGTCTTCTTGGTGGCAACAAAGAAAGATAACCTCAGGATTGCAGGAGTCAGGGAGGGAGGAGAAAAATGGTTTTTGCCCATTGCTGGTAAACTGCAATGATAATACTGCCAAAACGCTTGTGAACTTCAAGTGGAGTTCACTTCACTCCCCATTCTTGGCCGAAAGGAGAGGGATCCATCGGTCCATGGAAGCTTATTACAATCAAGAAGCTGAAAACTAGAATATTTCTCCATTCACGGTTGTGACTGTCTCTGTTGACAGAGACAACCCACACTGAGCACCTCTAGGCATTCTCCCACCTCAGCAGGTGTCACCTCTTGGCTCCAGCAATATGACTTGGGGTAGTGATGGAGAGCAAGTCTGACTTCAAGGAGCAGCTCACTGCAAAATCAGCTTATCTCTGCACCTTGAGGGAGTGGGCTGGGGTCATGTGGACTCAAAGCCCTCTTGCCAATGCTTGTCAGCTGCTGAGTCACGAGGCGAGGTACTGAGTGTGGCCCCGGCTTACTCCTGGGCTCTCACTGGTGTCTGACCGGCTCTGTGTAGGGGACAGAGTTTTTGCCAGTTTCTAGGTGAAACCTCTAATAGTGTGGAAAGTGAAACAAAGCTGGGTCTAAGGAAAATTGCCATAAGGCATTTTGTACCACAATAATAGGAGGAGGAAGAGAACTTAGGATCTTGGTAATGAGAGATATTTATCCTTGTCAAAGTGCTTCAACTGAATCAATGTTTCTGCCAAACAAAACTTACCTTTGAGTTTATTTTTCTTTAGTAAACTGATGCCAAAAGCCACTTTTTTAAAACAAAACAAAACAAAACACAAAACCCCCCACTGTACAATTCTGAGTACTTGGGATGTCAGACAGGGCTACTTTAAACGAACTTACCTTCCTCCCTGGCAACCAGGGACTCATTTGAATAGCTCCACTGCGTCTGGGTCATCTCCTCCTTGATGTCATGCGTTCTGTCAGCAGGATAGCCATCTACACACCATCTGAAAAGAGGTGACACTAGGTAGGATACTCATAGGTCGTTCATAGCCAAGGCAGAGGAGGAAAAGAGCTGTGGGGTTTAGGAGCAGGCAAAGTTTCCCAGCTGTTTCTAGTGATTCCTGGTGGTATTATTTTGGGCAGGGAACACCAGTCACCTTAAATGAGTTCTGGCTCAGAAGATGTGAAAGTTAGGTACTGTGGCATGCAGAGGGGAGAGATGTACTTGCATGGCTAAAGGGAGAAGGGTGTGGAGGGGTAAATGGGGCTTTCCAGACCGCCTCCCACTCTTTTTTTGTCATCTGCAGTTGTCTAGCAGGGTATGAAATTATTCCCAGCCTATGACTGGGAAGTATCAAGGTGTCCAGCTGCTTCTATCTCTGTAATACAGGAAAAATTTTTTGATTGCCCTTGTGATATACTAATATGAAGATGCCAGTGGCCTTGGAAGATGAAAAAAAAAAACAGATGTTGAATGAACTGTAGTCAGGCCTGACTTGACCTGGTTCAAGGGAAGGAGTGAAGGGCCTTTGGTTTTTTTCTGTTTATCCGCATTAGTAATTCAAGAAGGCCTTTACACATCACTGCTTTTTTATTAGTTATCTACAAATTTTAAAGCATTCTGGGCACAGTGCACACAAATTAATGCTCCCATGGATGAAAACCTTCAAGGAATCACTTAAGACCAATTTCCCTTGGTATCACAGTAGAGTTTTCACCTCAGAGTGTAGCATTTTCAAAATTTGAGGAAGAAACAGAGCATCACTCTTTTGGTTTGCAAGTTATGAATTTATAACCCTACAATTAAAAAAACACCTTTCTTTGTGTCTATGTAGCAATACAACATCCTCCCTTTAAACAGCTGCTTATACCCATTTCCCTGGGTGCCGAGCGCCTTTGGTATCATCTTTAAGGAAAAAAGCCAAAACAACCTTCCGATACTCATATAAGGAATGCTATCAATGAGCTAAGTGCCATTTAAAGTACATTGCAGAAGAATTTGGTCTTTATTTGCCTCTTGAACAAGCATCTTTATTCATTTTCTCTTCTCTCCCCTTCTGCAAGGAAGGTTAGGTATTCCTAGCGTTTATATCGGACAGCCGAAAGGAGTGAGCTACGTCCTCGGCCGATGTACATCCGAGTTGCTGCAGCAGCATCGGTGGCATGAAGGGTGGCTTTACGCTGATTTACCGTGGCTAGGGAATCAGACCTCCCTTTCCTCCCCAGCTGGATGAGCAGCCTGCAAAATAAAAATCACACATCGCATCCGCTTCAAGAGATGCTGCGTGGGATTTATCTACCTAACAACAACAGCTAAAAAAAACGTGAAGAAAAAAAGCCTCTGCAGAGGCTGGCAGCATCCCTTTTAATACAGCAAATGCTGAGGGGCCTGAAGACAACCACTTGGACAGACATAACTTCCAGTTTATTAATAGCAAGGGGACAGCAGCGGCTGCCAGGCTGTAGATGTCTCAGGCATACTGTAATTCTCCAGTTGTTAGGTGCTCCTGCTGCTCACCCGCGTGTGGCATAAATACAGCCTAAAGTGACTGAATTCTATAGAAAAATGTTACCAATTACTCTCCTTACTTGGATTCCTTCCGCTTAGAGCCAGTGGGCTGATCTGATGGGGAATCTGTCGTCGGTACTGGAGGAAAAAGAAAAAGCTTTCTTTAAAAAAAAAAGATCCTCTTTTTCTGTAGAACAGCAGGGGTATTTTTTTTTCTTGCCTTGCGATTTCTTGCCATTTCATTATTTTGTATTCCAGATAAAACCTTCCCACCTTAACGAGGAAGATTTTTTTGCCATCGGTTTTAATGGTATAATAAATTGTGAGACAGTGAAGAAAAAGCTCCCAAAAATGAGCTGTAAAAAAAAGTTGCTGGAGACTGAGGGCAGACTTTGCAGAGGAAGAGACAAGAGTTACAAGCTAATTTACTTTGCCCTTCCGCTCAGGTTTCATCTGTAAGCAGTTTGGGTCTCTTTATTTTACCTCCCTCTCTGGGAGGGTATATTCTCACCTGTGTTTCACCTTCATGGCTTGTGGTGGTGTCGTTGCATGGCGACAATGCAGCAAAGGGGACCGGGGCTGCCCCTTTGAGGCATGATGCTACAAGAATGGGGAGGAAACTGGGAATTTTGGTCCAAATGACCTTGTACAGGCAGATGAAGTTCTCTAGGGGCAGCCCCTTTCTCCTCCAGGTTTGCATTAATTCACAGGCCACAGAGTTGCACGTTTCCCTCTGCTTGCAGAGCACAGCAGACCTGGGGTCTGTTGCAGCCCCCTCCTACAAGGTTAATTGTACATTTCATCTCACCTTAAATGCTCTATCAGATAAATCACTGCTTAGGCAACATACCTCAGTGCCAACATCCCAAGTGACGTTATTTCAAGAAAATATCAGGGAGGACAGCAGGTGAGATTTAGGGCAGACGTGCAGAAAGTGACGGGAGAGAAGAGAGGTACCTGTGGGCATGCAGAGGTCTGGGCAAAGAGTGTGGACATGGAGGAATTTAGAGAGGGCAGTAGGATGGCAGAGGAGATGACAGGAAAGAAAATGTGGA
Organism: Thinocorus orbignyianus; assembly: GCA_013400375.1. Lineage (NCBI taxonomy): Eukaryota > Metazoa > Chordata > Aves > Ciconiiformes > Thinocoridae > Thinocorus > Thinocorus orbignyianus. Next base: position 1,812 of record VXBW01005541.1, on the reverse strand, counting down.
AGACGTTAAAAAGAGAGGCACGGCTATAAGAGTGAGCCAGAAAAAGCATTAAAATTAAGGTTTCTGCTCAGATTACATAAGCCACTCCCAAGGAAGACAAAAAGCAATGAAAGGAGATTGAAAAAGTTTAAAGAAGCCCTGTGAATCACTGTGCTGTACAAATTCTTGAAGACTTAATAACTGTTCGCTCTAGGTCCCTAATGAGGCATTCCCATATCTGATTTTCCTTGGTAAACATACTTGTGTCTAAATACTAGCCCTGTACTGAAGCAGGCTGAAAGAAACTTCATATTTCATCTGAATTTTAAATTGTGATGTGGAAATCCAGCAAGTGATTGCCTGGAATATCACCGAGTAAGGTTTCTGCACATATTTGCTTCCAGTCATTTGCGGCTGTTTCAGACCCTCAGCCTCTTCCAGGGGCAGATTTGTCCTTAAGGATGCAGCTCATGTGCATATGTGCTAAGAATACTTGATTTCCACGTGGAAAGCTCCTCAAAAATAAACCATACATGTGCAAGTGGCTGATTTTTCTCATTCTTGGGAGGTGGCAAATTTGCATTGAGAAAAATACAAAAGTGAGCCCAACCTCAAGGAGGATCAATGCATTAATTCCGTAGGAAATTGCTAACCCTTCACTTCAAGGATTAGTCTGGCTTCTTCATGATGGTTGTACATTTCTGGCTGTGCCAACGCAGACTGTGCTAAGGATTCTCCCAGAGCAGGTGGAATGTGTCCTTATGGCATATTCAAAGAAAAAATATGGCCAAAGTCCAATCTTTCCTCAAAAAGTCTGATTTATACTTAGGATAAGACCATGCTGTCCCATTTTGACCCCAGTCTGGGATCCAGTCTCTGTTGTAGAAAATGTAGAGGATGAGTTGCCCTTCTCCACAGCTGCTGTGTTGTCCCCCTTCAGTGGCTTTTGATGGGGTCACTTGCCCCTTCTTCACCCACTCTCAGACGACAGCTGTGACGCTGTACTGCATGCACCCACAAGCCAAATCTTATCTGGCAAATAGAGGAAATGGGCTATGTCACCACAGGCAGCCAGAGCCAGAATGCGACAAGTTCTTTTTTATCACAAAATCACAGAATTGTCAGAGTTGGAAGGGACCTCTAGAGATCATCCAGTTCAACTCCCCTGCTAAAGTAGGATTACCCACAGCATGTTACTCAGGACGGCATCCAGGTGGGTTTTGAAGGTATCCAGAGAAGGGGACTCCACAGCCTCTCTGGGCAGCCTGTTCCAGTCCTCTGTCACCTCACCGTAAAGAAGTTTCTCCTCATATTTGAATGGACTACGTTCCAGTCTGTGCCCGTTGCCCCTCATCTTGTCACCAGGAACCACTGAAAAAAGTCCAGCTCCATCCTCCTTCAACCCACCCTTCAGATACTTATAAGAATTAATAAGGTCTCTCCTCAGCCTTCTCTTCTCCAGGCTCAAGAGTCCCAGCTCTCTCAGCTTTTTCTCATAAGGGAGATGCTCCAATCCCTTAATCATCTCTGTTGCCCTACACTGGACTCTCTCCAGTAGTTCCCTGTTTCTCTTGAACTGGGGAGGCCGGAACTGGATGCAGTATTCCAGTTGTGGCCTCAGCAGTGCAGAGCAGAGGGAGGGAATGAACTGCCTTGACCTACTGGCCACACTCTTCCCTATGCAGCCCAGAATTCCACTGGCCCTCTTAGCAACAAGGGCACATTGCTTGCTCATGGGTAGTTTACTATCTATCAGGACCCCTAGATCGTTCCCTGCAGAAATGCTTTCCGCCAGGTCTGCCCCTAACCAGTACTGCTGTCTGGCATTCTTCC
>VXBW01005540.1:2527786-2596909 GCA_013400375.1 Thinocorus orbignyianus | reverse complement strand
ATATATATATATAATATATATACTATACACAGGCAGTAATGCAGCAGGGGAAGGGGCAGGGCGGCCCAGGTGGTGGTAGAGATGCCACACAGGCAGTTGTCTGGATGGATGGTTTGGACTTGCTGCATGAGGTGGCCTCGCTGGGCTCCTTGCCTTGTACCTGCTCTGGGGACTGGAGCCGAGGCTCCTGTGGGAACCACCCCGCCACTCTGTCTTCCCAGGTCCTCCCCAAGTGCTCACCAGGGTGCAGGGACAAAGATGCCTCCTCCCCCGAGGGAACTGCCAGGAATAACTGCAGAGGGGAAGGGTGTGTGATGAGGTGATGAACAGCATGATGGGGACATGAGCGAGCCAGGGATGGGGACAGATCAGGAGGCTGAAGCCACAGGTAGAATTGGGGCAAAGTTTTCATCATTCTTTTGCCCCTCACAGCCCCTGCTTGCACAAAACAGTCCCTTGGGGGCTTCATGAGATAAGAAGACATCAAGGGGCCATTGCTCCCAGCAGAAGATGTATAATCCTCTGTAATCCGGACAAATGGCAGAGGGGGAAAAAAGCCGCCTTATCGTTTCGCTTATACAGCCTTCCCTCTGATCTCCTAATCCCTGGAGTGGGGCTGATCTCACCCACGTTTAAGATCTAAAAGGGACATGTTCCAGCCAGCTGCTCAGGTCTTGCCTGATGATCACCAGAAATAGGCAGCACCTTATCAGAAGCACCTAAGATAAGATAACCAACCCTGTGGGTAGGTCCCTATCTCTCATCAGCTGCAGAACCAGCCAAATGCCACAGACCATTGCATTTGAAAGAGCTATATGCAAACAAGGACAGTCCCACCCCCAGCTCTGTGACCACCAACCCTCCACTGCAAAGGCTGAATGCACCTCAACCCAGGGAGAGCATGTGTCCCACCAGAAGCAAAAGCAAGAAGTTGCCCAAGTATCTTCTGCTCTAGTCCCCTGCCCCACCGATGGCTTTCCTACAACACAAAGCAAGGAGGAAAAGGACAGGGATGGGCAGTAACCCAGGATGAAGCCACCTGGCTCAGGTCTCACTGAGAAGGGGCATGTAAGATGCTCCTGTGCCACACCCCAAACCAGAACCCCAGGCAGACCCCCCCAAGTATGGTCCGTACCTCTCCTCACATGCCCGGTCCCTCACCCAGGAGAGGGGACAAGTGATGGGCAGTTCCTCCCAAAAAGTACAACACATTTTTGTGCTGAGGGCTGGTTATTTATAGCTGCCTCCTCCTCTTGGTTCTCCCCCACCCCCCCAGCCAAAACAAAAGCACAAAGGATGACAGGATACAGATGGGTCTGGGTGAGTACAACTAGTTTTTCTCCTCCTCCACCTCGTCACTGGTTCTTTCCTGTCCCCCAGTGGCACAGACAGACTGGAGGGAGCTCCCCTCACAGCCACACACGTAACAACCCCCCCTCAATAAAGTACCCCCCCTTCCCAAGCCTAAATATTAGGCTGAGCCCACAGAAAAAGAAGCTTGAAGGGCTTCCCTCCAAAAAATACCCCTCCTATTTACAGTATTGCTTTCGCTCACAGCCACAGAGCAAGGGATGTGTGCCCTCTCCAGGAGGAAGGCACACCAGTCCCTCCTGGTGTGCCCACCAGCCTACCTAGTCCCCTTCTCCTGTTGTCACCAGTGGTTAACCACCAGCAAGGCAGGGCAAACCATGGGGAGGACAAACCATGGGGACAGCCACCAGCAGCACAAGTCTGCTGGTAGCAGCAGGTAGAAACGGTGCCTAAATACAGTGGAGAACAATGACCCACCTTCCCTCCCGGGGCCTGCAGCCTTACAGTCTCTACCCCTTCCCTATCGGTGTGGGGAGCTGGAGAGGAGTCACACCGGGCAAGGACTGGTAACCTTGGTGTCCTCCAGATGGGATGTTCCCACAGGCCAGACCTGTGTCCCATCCTTCCGACTCCTAAGGGTGCTACAGGGAATAGGCTGGACTCTCAGGGGGACCACCTATGGATTTTGGATCTGCTCCCAGACTCTGCTACTGTGACCAGTGTTGCGTGGAGCAGGGTGGCTGCCTGAGGGATGGAGGTCCTCACTGCTGCAAGGCATGCCCCGCTTCTTGTGCTCTGAGAGATATCTGTGCTGGGAAGAATTGTCCAGGTGGCTATTGCTGAATTATTTCCCTTTAAGGATGGTCTTCACACACAGACCTTACTTCTGTCCAGAATAAAGAGTGTGCTTCCACAGCTGTATCTTTACTCGAAGCAAAATCATGAGTGTGGAATGATGATCTGAGAGTCACTACTGCCACCTAGGTGCGGCTTGAAGACAGCCAAGATGAGATGCTGCAGAAGACACACTAAAGTATAGTCTATGTAATGTACAGACCCTTCCCCACTTGGTTGCACCAAGAGCCAGGCGTAAACTGGCTATCCCAGCAGCAGTATTTCTTTCCACAAGGAGTCCTGCTCCATTCCTGTGTGCCACAAAGATGGTGTCAGCCAAGAGGCTTTGCAGTGTGGTAGCAGAGGAACAGAGGAAGGTTCAGTAGGACCTGAGGAGTGAAGCTCTTTATTCTCCTCTTCCTGCCTAGAGTGAAATGGCAAAGCTCTCCTCTCCCCCTCAAACCAGCCCAGCTGGAGATGAGGGCTCTCAAGGCCCCCTAGAAACCCACCTCTTCCACCCTTCCTCTCAGGGACTGTGCCTGGGGCCAGGGACTGGGCATGGCGCCCTCCTGCCTCACCAAACACTGGTCTGAGAAGAGTGGCGAGCAGGATATACAGATGAGGGGAATCACCTCCACCTCAATCCAAGGGGGCTGGGGAAGGAGAGAAGACTCTCATGGCACTGCCCCTCTGCTCTTCCGAGCCTCTCACTGTAACCTACAGATGTGTCTGTGGTTTTTGATTGTACCTGCAAATCTTCCTCCCTCCCTCCCTCCCTTCCCATTTTATCTCTTTATGTCCCCCGTCTCCCTCCCCAATACCATTTTTTCCCAAACACTCTAAAAATAAAGCACTAGCATGTGGCAGAGAAAAGCCTCCCTGGCTTTGCATGGAGAACGCCGTTCCTGCTCCTGTCCAGCCCCCCGCCTCAGCCCTCACACGCCTGCATGCTGGCTTCAACGCCATCCCCCTCCCTAAGCCACCAGGCCTTCCAGCCCAATTCGGATGCTGCCACATCTACTCCAGCCTTTAGCAACACCGTCATTCCTAGGAAGGTCCTCCAGTCCCTCTCACTCCTTCCTTTTTACCTCCAACACCCTCTCCCCTGCCCTACTGGTGCCATCGCCCCTCTCTTGCCCACCAGCCAGACTCTGCCCTCCGCAGCAAGGCAGGAGGGCCAAGAGGGAAGGGGGGACCTTCCTGTCACAATGCGGTGACAGATTTTGAAAGAATTTGGTTCTGGCAGGTAGTCTTGGGAAGGAGGAAAAGGAAGAAGTGATGGGGAAACCTTTTTTTTTTTTTCTCTTTTTTTTTTTTTCTCCTTTTTTAAAAACGATAAATAAAAACAGATGACCCAGAAGGCTGGAGCATAGCTGAGAGCCACCTCTTGTGCCACTACGCACGTGTCTGGTTTGTGCCTTGGCTTTCTGCCGGCAGTGGGAAAAGGGGCAGAAGGGAAAGGGGAAGGGAAAGGGGCATTGGTGGCTCAGTAGTTCTGCGTTTGGTACCCCTGTGTCTCGGTGTCGAAAGCATCTGCCGGAGGGGGCTGCTGGTAGGTCCCCACCGCATCTGTAGTATCCTCCTCGTTCGTGTAGGGAGCATAAGGCATGCCGGAGTCCTGGCTTGGGTCCATGTAGTCCTGGGAGAAGAGGGCCGAATCGGCACCCAGCCGGAAACGCTGATATGCCAGGAATGCCTGGCCCACCTTTAAGGGAGGAGGTGGAGGGAAGAGATGGGAAGCAGAGAGGGGAGGGGAGAAAGAGAGGGGGGAAAATGTACCGAGAAAGAGAAACAAACAAAAGTGGGGTTAGTAGTGGTTACGGATTAGTGCGCGAGGCCTGCCTGGCAGACCGCCGGTGAGACACTCTGGAGAGCATGGAGGTTCAGGCCACCCCATAGAAAGCACAAGCCTGCCGGGAGAGAAGAGGGCTGGGCAGGGATGGCTGCCAGCCCAGCTGGCTGCATGCAGCCCCCCAGGGTTTCTCGCCGTCTCTGGGTTGTGCTGGGCACCTCTTGGCCAGAGGTGTGGTTTCAGCAATGTGGCACAGGTTGCAGAGGCTCAGCTGGCATGTGTTATCCCATTCAGCCCCTCCTGCCCCCAGGAAGGCAATCTGCCTCAGCATCACCACAGAAGGTTCATCTGCTGGGCTGGAGAGCAGAATTTGTCCCAGAGTAGTGAGATAGTGGTCACCTCCTGTAACCCCTTCACCAGCCAACATCCACACGGTGCAGTACAAGACCTTGGGAAGGAGCAGCAGGAGACAAAGTGGCTGCCTCCCAGACCAGGAGACCATTAGCAAGCGTGCTGCTGCCTCCTGCCCCAGGTGCTGCAGGTGGGACACCCTTGGGTGGACTGAGGGAGCCTGGGCACGGGGTTCAGAATTGTGGACCCCAGCAGGAAAGTCTTGTTGTCCCAGAGCACCCCTGATAGAGGTGAGCAGTCTAGCAGATGACGGAGGGGAGAGGTTTTGGGGGAATGAGGGCTGGGGGGAAACGGAGGAGGTAAAGTGGTAGGGGCAGAGGGCATCTCCTGGCTGAGCAGTCTGGATGTCTGGAGCAGTCACCAAAAGAAAGGCACAGTGGTGTTATGCAGCACTAGTTAGTGTATGGGTGAGGGAGAGAAGGGAGCGGAGGAGGAGGAGAAGAAATTGCCAATTCCAACTCCCCAAAGGGAGTTCAGTGGGCAACCCCACTCCAGTTCAACAGCCCATCAACCTACCCCCTGCCCTACAGTGACCACACACCCATGGTCGGGGGATTGGAATCATCTCTGCTCAGTAACCTCCTCCAGCTGCATCCCTCCGCCCCTTCCCCCAAACTCCTCCATCAGCAAGGGGCATTAAGGCAGCAAGGATGGGGAGTTAGGGAACAGGGTGTTGTATTCTTCCTGAAAAGTAATGTCTCTGAGTCTCCGGAAAGCCAGAAATGTGAGGAAACCCTGTGAGGAGAGAGAGGGGTGAGGGGAGGAGAATCAGTAAGGAAGAACAAACTGGAGCGTTTGATTGAAATAAAACCCCCAAGGAACCTGGGGAAGAGGACACCTATTTAGCCACTTGCAAATTCATGCATCAGGGAGGACCACTGTACGCAGTGGTGCCTCAAAAAGGGTCCTGAGGGACCTCTTGCAAAAGCGTTACTCCTTGTCACACTTTCTGCTGGAGCTTGCAAGGGGCTTGTGGCAACGCCTGAGTGCAGAACACAGCTAGTAGGACAAGCACATGCTACCATCCTTTGCCTCTGCTTGGTGTGACCATGGCAAGAGTGCTGACCACACAAACCTTTGCAGCCGTCCTTCCTCTCTGACAGCTTCGTAGTCTTATGGTACCCTTCCTACCTGGCCTCCCCCCAACATTAAGGCCCACAGGGAGAGAAGAAGGTAAAGCCACAAGGACTTATGGATGGAGACTGGCCTAAAATGCTTTCCAGCTTGGCACTATCCTGTCACTCCAGACAAAAATCATTAAGTCCCTCAGGCTTGGTGCTTTGAGAGATGGGAGGAAATCATGGGGGATATTTATATTGCGTGCCACAGTTTTTCCAGGAAACTAACTAAAGAACTGCTGGGGAAAGGGCAGTCTTACGAGATAGCACCATCACCTTCCTAAGAGGCACGACCCAGTGAGGAAGTGCTGCAGTCGTGGGTGCAGAGGGAGAGCCCAGAGGGACATCCATCCATCGCCTCCTCTTGTGGCCACTGATGACATTTCATGTCATGGGAGCAAAGCAGGGAGAGAGATGGATGCAACCCCTGACCTGGAGCTCCCTTCTCTGCTTGGCATCTGTGAGGTGAAAATGCTGTTAAAGTCCTCTGGCACACAGGGAAAATGGTGGTTGAGGAGCTGGCTTGTCCAAGGTCATATTAGAGGTTTGTCAAGGACACTCCTTATGGAGATATGGGACCATCTTTCCCATTGTGCTTATTAATGCTCTAGCACCTGCTTCCATGTGGGTTTTTGAGTCCTTGTTTCCCAAATTAACCTCCCAACCACCTCCCCTCCTGCTTTTCCTTCTCAGAAGCCATGTGAACTGAGATCTCAGAGGGAAACACTCTTAGCCAGTCACCTCCCATTTCTCACTGTCTCAGTGCAGAGGACACTTGATTCACATCACGGTTGCTGTACTCACCCAGGTGAAGATGGAGAAGAACGAGAATGTGATGGCTGCTCGGGCTGCATCCCCTCCCTCATTCAATGGGTTGTCCTCTTCTTTTGAAGCTTGCCACTGGTTGGTCAGAAAGCAGAAGCCAACAAACCAGAGGAATGCCCAAAAGGCTGGGATGGACCACCACCAGCATGCCAAAGGGGAAGGGGAGAGAAATCAAGAAGGTATGTGTGAACAGAACATAAAAACATCGTATTTCTCTACGAGAAACCCTACAAGACCCACCAGTGTGTTGCAGACTGGGCCAAACCCTGAATGCACAGCCTCTGTAAGCCCAAGTGAGCTGGCAGGCTCGCTGACAGCTAAATTGTCAAGGTGACAGTAGGTGTCTGCAGAAAGTACCTCAGGGGAGTTCATTTGCTCATGTTTGAATTGGTCACAGGACTTGCATTTGGCCTTGGGAGGGAGCCTGAAGGGCTTCCAGTGCTGAAGTGATCACCTGGGCTCTCTGAAACCACCACTGCTTTGTAGCTCTGTCCTGCAAGGACAAGTGAAGAGCACTTCCTTCCAAGGGAGCTGCAGAAGAGTGGGAAGCAGCTGGCCTGAGGTTGCACAGAGACCAGCTTTTGCTCAGGACAGCACTGGCTAGAAGGTCTTGCACCCAGGCAAGGTGCTGAATGATCATTAACATGCTGCACCCCCAGGAAAAGGGTGAAGGTAGAGGGGAGCCCTGAGTCCAGACTGGCAGTTGGTGGGGAGGAGTGGGGCTTACCTTCTCCGTCAGGCACAGCCAGATACCCAGAAGCGAGGGAAATGGGCATCCCTACATGGCAGCAAAACAGGGCTCAGCCCTTCCCCATATCTTGATAGCTGTACACAGGACTGCTAGGCAAGGAGCCAACCGTGAACAAACTTGGACACCAGAAGTCTTAAGAAGTTCAGATGCTGCACCTGATCCTGCCCTCGCTCCATTCGTGGCCCCTTTGACAAACTGTGGTGAGGACCCTGACGTGGAGAAGTTTGCCTGGATGGCTAGAGTAAACCAGGAGAGCAACTCGAGGTCACAGCATGAGAGCAAAGTGCCTCCTCATGATACTGCTCCCTGGTGTTACACATCTGTGTAACATGCACCCAGTCACGCTGTCTGTCACTTCAACACACTACTGGAGATGGAGAGATCTGACTGTAACTTAGAATAAGCCTCAGGACTGGATGGCGTCCTGCACAGTTATTCACATGGGGAGTGCAAGTAAACTAGGAGGACTGGTTTAGTCAGCCTGCATGAAACCTTTAACGAGTTTTTCAATGTTAAAATATATAGGGTTCAATCACCTGGGGCTGGAAAAGAAGGAAATACCATCTCCAGTGGCATCAACACTTGGCCTTAGCAAGCACAAGCATGCAGGGAGGCAAAACCTGCTAGTCCTAAAGGTCTCCCTGAGCTACACCCATGAAGAACAGTAGAGAGGCATCAGCCAGATTGGCTGAGAAGAAGACAAAGAGATAGAAAAGGAGAGAGAGAGAAGCCCTGAGAAAGTAAGGAACCCAAAAACCTCCTTGATAGCAGAGATCTGGCCTGCAAGGTGGCAGAAGCTCCCTCCCTCTCCCTTTCCAGCAGAGGCGAGAGGCCCTATGACCAACCGGCCAGGAAGCTCACCTGAGACTCCGATGTCCGAGAGCACTGCCTTCTTGCGGTCCTTGACGCTGCTGATCTGCGGGAAGTAGGCATCCAGAGCCAGGTAAAGAAGGCAGCTGAGGAAGGCGAGGACACCCACAGTAATGCCGTAGTTGCAGGCATTGCGATTGCGGTTGAAAATGCAGTGCTCTTGTGTCTCATCCAGGCGGTTCACATACCCTTCATTGACAATGGAGCCAAACACCACGATGGAGAACACCTGGTGGGGAGGGAGGCAGGAGACGCATCAGGGCAAGCCCCATCTCTCTGGACCAGCACAAAGGAGCAGAGCTCCGCAGGGAACAGACACCCTTTGCAGGAACTTCTCTGCTCTGCTGAGCTCCTGTCCTGCTGCTTGACTGGGCTGTAGCCACGGGGAATTTACTGCGGAGATGGTCTCATTTTATTTCTGAGGATTAACTTAAAATAGAACACTTTTAGGTTGAGTCTTTTTATCCGTCTGATCTAAAGCAATGCAAAGTAGTCACAGGCTGGTATAAGGGTGAATTCCCACAGACACTCAGGGAGGAGACATGGGCTGTAAGCTGGAATATGGTTTTGGTGCGGGTGCCGGCGTACAAGGGCTCCAAGTAGTGGAAATCCTCTTAGTCTGCACTTATTCTCTCACCCACTCCTTCCCCTTCTAGGAATTCATTGTTTCTACCACGCATTTTTTCACTAATTTTATCTATCCAGCTACTACGCTCTTTTCCCCATCCACCCTCCCACGATATACAGCCCTGCTTGCTCTGCAGCTCCGTTCTACTGGGCTCTCCCCATCTTCCTGCACATCACACACCTCTCTCCACCACTTTTCTGGCCACCTTCTCACCCTCCAACCTTCCCCACGTATTTCATGGACCAAACATCCCCCCTGCCAGGTCCACCTGGTAGGGCCACCATGAGTCTCCCCTACTCATCACTGCCACTGCTGCTGCATGTTACTTTAAATCAGGTAGAATTAAGGGTGAGTCCAGGTAGACATGCCATAATCTGCAGTTGCTGGTCTAATCTTCGCTGACGGGTTTAGCCTTCATCACCTGCCACAAAGCTGTCCCTCTTTGACACAGCAGGTTCCCCAAAGCAGAGAACTAGTTACAGCAGCCTCAGTCCTGCATCTTAAACAAACAGCCTCCCCTCAGGGCCACAGGAGAGAGAGGGGAAGATTAAGGCAGCATGCACAGATTTTTCTTTGCAGGGCATCTTCAGACCCTCAGTCGGAACAGCCCATCTACAGGCTGCCTGTGAGGGCCAGAGGCAGATGGGAAATGGGACCTCAAGCATTGGATGAACATATGTATGACTGCACTAGGATGTCACCAGAGCACTCTGCTAGCCTGGGAGTCCTCTGTGCAACAGGAGCCTAGCACGCTTGGAACCCCCACCAAATCCCCAAGGAGAAACAACACACAAGATGACTACCTCCACTCCGCCTCCTGAGGGGAGTGGAGGTAGGCCAAGGATTTCCTAGCTAGGTCAGAAGGACCCTGGGACCACTTAACCCAACCAAGCACCAGAAGAGGAGACATGGCAAACAACCTAGAAAGCAGAGAAGCAGCTTTGTGAGTGCAGGGAAAATTAATTGTTGGTTAATGCCATCCCAATACGCCATCTGTCATGACTGGGGTTGGATGCCTGAGATCCACAGCACAGACCTCTTCTATTTAACCTACAGCATCAAGAACCAGAGTAAAAACCTTACTTACAGTCCCCAACAATCCTCGGGCACAGAGGTCAATGCTGACCTCCTCCGTTTCAGCTGCTGAACTCTAACAAGCTTCCACTACCCCAATATTATTTTTTCACCCCAGGCCTCATAATTGGGTCACACTTGGGTTGCTGAGCTTGAGCATATTTTTGACATACTAGAGTAAACTAAAAGAGCTGGAAACCAGTGCTCCTAAGTGTGGGGACCGAATGAGTTCTTTGAAAGTTCACAAGAGCATTTTAAGCTTCGAAGTAAAACAACTTAGTTGTGCTCCTCCTCCTTCTTGAAAATCGAGATTGATCATATTTTGCAGAAATTGCCCACGAAAATTAAATAAAAGCCTCTTCTGCCTGAAGCAAAGGTCTGGTCCTTAAAATTTCAGCCTGAGTGGTTTGGAAAGCAGCAAAATTGCACACAATTACAGCCAGGCTCTTCCAGTGGGAAGTCTTGCACACCTTCACAACAGGCTGGGCTGACAGGACCAGGACCATTGGCAGTAACACCATGTTCTTCTAACTAGAGAGACTGCTGGAATGACATCCTGATGTGAGGCTATGACCAGCGCCGATGCTGCCACCTGAAGTACCAACGTCCCAATATTGGAATGACAGAAAGCATATCTCCTCTTTGGAAGATGAGAAACAGCTTCAAAAGTGGCACAGTCTGGCATTCAGTTTTGGTTTACGGCTCAAAACTCGTAAAATGTTGATTTCCTGAGTCAGGTCAACCCTTGCAATGAGCTGTATTGCGAGTCTCTGCTTACTCAGTTGGGAAGAATGGACTTCTGTAATGGTCTCTCCCTAGAGACCCCTCTGTTTACTCTGCTCATATCCTGATACACGTCTTCCCTCTGCTCTTATCTTTGACTTCGCTGCTGGCCTGGAAGAGCTCTCGTTTGCAAGCAAAAGCAGCAGAATAATTCCTTTTTACATTTGCTCTTTCATACCTTTTTATGCCAGCACATCATAAAGACGTGGCTCAGACTCACAAGACCAGAGGGACATCTCCCTCTCCTTAGTTTTCAAGCAGAGGTAGCCTTCCTAACTTCCCTTCTCCATCTTCTGTCAGCCAAGATGCCACAACTTCTCTCCTATGAAGAGAAACCTGTTTGGCAGCCCAGAGGTGCCCAAGGTATGATCCAGAAAGCATCTGAGTTAAAATTTAACTCATCTTGGGAGTGTTCTGGGGAGATTGCACGAAAACTATTCTCACTCATGAGCAGAACAAGCAGAACACTACAGATGCTTATCTTCTGTGTCCTGAAACAGCCACCCCAAATTACTCTTTGCCCTTAGGAAAGCTTTCTATGGACCAAAGTACAGTAGCTTAATGCATGTCGTCTTCTCTCCATGTTTTTCTCACCACTGGTATCAGCTCTGCTCCATGGCGCTGTGGAGAGGTTTTGCTCTCTTTGCCAGCCTACCACTGCCCTCATGGCACAGCAAAACACCATGAAGATCTTCTGTGCACAGAAGCCTTGAGCTGGACAGGGTAACACTGACTGGGCAAGAACGGACAGGCTCAAACCAGAGGTTTCAGACCAACAGGCAGAGCTGGACAACAGAAGAGGCAATTGCTGCTGCTGCCGATAGGCAGCATCGCCCATTTTATCCCTGTGATGTCTGTACCCAGAAACGGTTGTGACAGATGCACAGACAAACAATTTTCTAGAAAAAAATAATTATGAGAGCCCAGATCTCGCTGCTCTCAGGAGAAACTGCTGCACGCTTAATCCCTGGTGGCTACTTCTTGTCAGGGAAAGGGGCGGGTGGGTGGAAGCTCACTGATGTAGAGAGTCATCTTAGAAAGAGCAAGTATCTTGTATTTCCTTGATTTCACAATCCCTGCCTGTGCAGACATGAGCCAGGCAGCAGGTGCAGTCTGAATGCTGCCTGGATTATAAACAAAGCACCAAGTTTGCAAGGATGAAGCACTGATGCTCCCACTCTCATCACATCTGCAGCACTTCTGAAGAAATGCCAGCTACCAGCAGCGCTGGCACAAGCCTCTTGCCCCTCTGCATTACCACTGCTTGTTCCTTCTACCCCTGTTTGGCAGAGTGAATCCTCACTGCACCGAGTCTTGCCTACAGCCACTAATAAAATGGTCCAACATAAGCATCCAGCTGTGCAGAGGAGATGGCAGCAGTCTTCTCCTGACTGAGCACCCAAATGCGAGGAGGTGACCTGCTGGAAGGCAGACAGGAGGTGGGTGCAAAGCATTGGGAGCATCCAACAAAGCACTGGGAACATCCCAATGCTCCCAATCCTTCTGCTCCCTGGGGGGAGATCATTAGCCGCTTTCCTGCGCTCAGCACTGAAAACCATCTATCCATCCCCAGCTTTGTGCACATGAGCAGCCTCATTTCTTCAGCAAGGCTGTTTCAGTCAGTTAACAGGACTTGAAGGAACTAGATTTTTAGGTTGAGAGGGTTTCCTTAAGCCTCCAAGAGCAATGTCAATCAGGCAGGTGTGCACCTGTCTGGAGGTGCACATTTAATAAGCAGCAATATATTCAGCTGTACTCAAAAAAAGGGGCAGAAAACAGTGCGTAGAGAAGATCCAACCAACTCAGCGTTCCTTCTGGGACACAGCTTTTCTCGACTTCACCAAGTGCTTAAACATTGCATCCTTGCAATGATCTTCCTAGACGACTTCTTGCAATGATTTTCCTAGATTTCTGTTTTCATCCAAGAGCTCCAGGACACCAAGCCAGGCCCAGAGCCAAGCACTTTGCATAGCTGACAGAGACAGAGCAACTCACTGAAAGACACAGCAAAATGAATGCAATGCTAAGCACTGCAGGGAGCAGATGGGGAAAGACTGAGAGTTTCCCTGTTCTGGTTTCTTAAGGGGCTCATGCTGGCCATTACAGGCTTATAAGGGCTCACTACAGCAAGAAAAGTGCAGAACAGGTAAAAGGCTGCATCCCACCATAAAAGGCCTTTGGTTTTTTTCTCCCACTGAGCTGGTCAATCTGATTTTGCCAAAGGCCTTAAAGAGACGAGCTCTCAGAAGAAAGGCTCTCTGGTCCCTCCCCACCTCCTCGCTGCAGGCTCAGCCCCACAGAAAGCCAGGCAAAACCTCCTGAGCATCATGTGAGGCTTTCCACCATGCTGCCCATCCCCAGCCCTGCATCAGATGCTCCTGAGCATCATGTGATGAAGCCACAGCACGGCCAGCCTCCGGCAGTACGCTAGGATTTTCCTGCACCTCAGGACTCCCAGGACTTTGTCACGGTCACGCTGCCTCCTGACTTCATCCCTGAGATCCCCAGGATGGTTGTAGTGGGGATGAGGCTGAAGAGGGTTTCTGTTCAGCCGTCTGCTTGGGCTCGCTGCGGTGGCCTCCAGTCACAGGCTCTGTCGCACTGCGTGTTGCCTCTCCCTCTCCCAAACCCCCTTTTTATTCTATTAGAAAGAGGAAATAGTTTGGCCACATAATATTCCTCATGGGACTTCAAATCAAATCCACTTCAAGCAGAATGAAGCAATAACCTCTTCTTGTATCTGATCTGGTAATGACCAGGAATAAATCTGTTTAAAAAGAAAGCAAGAGCGAGGGGAGAGTGCAAACGATAAACTGGCAGAGATGATCTGGCTTTCATTTTCGTTCAGCCACTCGCAAATGGAGTCTCTGGAAAGCTTTGGAGAGCCCTGCGCAGACATGGATTATTATTATGTTATTATTATTATTATCATCATTAAATCTCCTTGTATTTAGTTCATTTTGAAGGAAGCATATGCAGCTTTTGATACGCATGGGACTGGCAGCTTGGAAACAGGCAGCTTCTATTTATTCCCTCCAGCCGGCACCAGGCAGGCAGCGAACGACTCCTGCCCACGGTCTCGATGGCGTGTCTGAGCCCTGGCTGGCTGCAGGAGGGGGCCAGCCTCCTCATACCCATCGGTGCCCGACTCCCCTGAGCTTTGGACTGGGGAATTGCCCAGGTATGCCCGCACCTCCCTCCCAGCTCACCCTCCCTGGCCAGTAGCCACATGGCACCAGCTCCCCAGCCGGGGCTGAGCCGGAGCAGGTGATGGAGGGGAGAAAGACTATGCATCCCTAATTCCTGCCACGGGATCTGGGACAGGCTTTCCTGGCCAGTCAGCTCTTTTTTCACACATGGCTTGGCAGCCGACAGGCCAGCCATTAACCCTTCCACCTCCTGCCAGACCCATGCTGTGCGTGCCACCTCGGAGAGGGAGGAAGAGCTTTCCCATGGGAAGGGGCCCACTGGTGAAAGAGGGGGCTGTGTCCCAGAGAGCGACTTCAGGAAGTCCTGCAGGTTTCACGCTCTTCCAGTGGTCAAACAGCATCTGCTGTCCCACCACTACTAGTGACAACTCCCCATGGCCACACCACCACGGTGGTATCCACGTCCTCCTGTGCTTTCCTGATGGTCCCTACATTGCTAGGTCACTGCTCAGCAAAGTGACCATCCAAAAGTTGCATCTTGTTCCATGAGGAAGAGTTCAGTTTTCTTTCTAGCAATACATCTCTCTCTCTCCTTGACTTGGCTGTGCTAACCCAGGTGGAGGACTGTATCCATTGCTATCTGCGCTTGCTCCTCTCACCACCACACTAGTCCTCTCTGCTGTCTTGTCTTGCCACAAATGTTTGTCTTAGCCATGTCTCATCTCCATGCAGTTTCTCTGATCCTCACCTGTGTACCTCTCCAGTTTTGAAATAGCAGATTACAGAATTATTTTTTTTTTTTTGCTCGTATTTCTGACTGCCTTTGATCCCTACCTGCTATTTCTCAGATTTTTATCTGCAAATGCCATTAACGAGAGATTTGTTCCTGCTTCAACATCCTTCCTGGAAATGCTGTGCTGGAAATAATGTGACCTGCTGTATCCAACCCCGAATCATCCCATGTCTCTGCACATCTATTGCTCATCTTCTGACATGGTCTCTCACGCAGTCCCAGTGACAGCAATCCCCCCAAAAAACTTCTGAAGCGAATCCAAGGATGGGGATCCCATGAAGAACCATACCTAGGCTCAAAGCACACGCTTTGATGCATAGCGTTTCTTTCATTGTGTACTGAAGCATCTCTCAAGCACGCAACCAGTGACCATGGTGGCTGGGGCAAAAATCACATGTAGGAGCAGGAGCAGAGAGCATGAGCTGTGGTCCACGAACACGGGGAACATCTAAGCTAGATTTAGCCAGGACCAAAGAAGGTGGAAGTTCCAGCTGGTTTCAGATTAACATGGCCCCTGGGCTCTAAGGCTCAGTTTAACTGCCACCACAAGCCTACGCTGGGTGTCCTTTCCATATGGCAAAGAGTGGTGTGGGGGGAAGAGGCAAGAGGTGTCGTAAGCTGTGTGTCAGCCTGGCAAGCCAGGACCCACCAGCAAGGCAGGAGATGGGGCTTCCTTCCACAGGGGCTTGTCCCTGTTCTCTAGCTCAGAGGGCTTGTCCCTGTTCTCTAGCTCAGAGGTACCAGCCTGTTGTGGCGAGGCCAGGGACATGGTTCCTGTCCTTCACCTGTCTTGCCTGCTCAGCTGGAGCTGCTTAGGAGGGGACGTGCCTGCAGAGACAGGGAACAGTGCTTCCCATCTTGGCTCAAAATGTCTGTAGGAACGTTGTGGGAACAGCAGCAGGTGATGGAGGAGTAAATGGAGGGCAGGCAATGCCTCTCCTCACCGGACCTCCCTCCTGAGGGCTAATGCCCTTGGCATCAGGAGAGATTTGGTGTCTCAATCCATGTGGCAAGTTTTAATGGGCTGCTTTGCCTGCGCAGCTGCGGTTGGAAACATTCTCACCCAAGCCACCTAGCTGGGCCTGCTTCCAAAAAGCGAGCTCCTTTTGCCTTGCTAGGCCTTTACATTGAGCAGTGCTTCAGTTTCTCCAGCGAGCAGGTTTCCAAGCAGTCAGGAACAACCTGTTTCAATTAGCATTTTACTTATTTATGGAGGCAGTGCTACATCCAACGCCTGCAGGTCACACAGAAGCCTCCCAGCTCCCCCGCGCCAGCTGCGGAGAGCACTGTGGGTCAGGGCACGATGGGATTACACAGGGACGTGCCCACGCTCACCCACTTTATTTCAAGAATGATTCCGGAGCCAGGCAGCTCCCGCCCGGTGTGGGTCACCCAGCACCACCAGCTCCAGCTGGAGCTTCACTAGCTCCAGCGGTTGGGTCATCTCAGCGGGCTAAAGGCAGGTTTATACGGCAGGGTGGTGGCGTGGTTTTAGTTGGGATGGAGTTAACTTTTGTATTAGCAGCTGGCACAGTGCTGTGGTTTGGATTTGGGGTGAGAAATAGTATCGATAGTGCACTGGTGGTTTTGGTTGTTGCTAAGCTCTCAAGGCCTTTTCTGCTCCTCTCCCTGCCCCACCGGCAAGCAGGCTGGGGGGCACAGAAGTCAAGAGGGGACACAGCCAGGACGACTGACCCCAACTGACCAAAGGAGTATTCCACACCACATGATGTCCTCCTCAGGATGTAAGGCTGGGGGAAGAAGAAGGAAGGGTAGGACAGTCAGTGTGATGGCCTTTGTGCTCCCAAGTAACTGTTAATGTGTGTTGGAGCTCTGCTTTCCCGGAGATGGCTCAACACCTGCCTGCCCATGGGGAGCAGTGAATGACNTCGATAGTGCACTGGTGGTTTTGGTTGTTGCTAAGCTCTCAAGGCCTTTTCTGCTCCTCTCCCTGCCCCACCGGCAAGCAGGCTGGGGGGCACAGAAGTCAAGAGGGGACACAGCCAGGACGACTGACCCCAACTGACCAAAGGAGTATTCCACACCACATGATGTCCTCCTCAGGATGTAAGGCTGGGGGAAGAAGAAGGAAGGGTAGGACAGTCAGTGTGATGGCCTTTGTGCTCCCAAGTAACTGTTAATGTGTGTTGGAGCTCTGCTTTCCCGGAGATGGCTCAACACCTGCCTGCCCATGGGGAGCAGTGAATGACTTCCTTGTTTTCCTTTGCTTGCGTGCACAGCGTATGCTCTACCTATTAAACTGTTTTTATCTCAACCCATGAGGTTTTATTTCTCACTTTTACTCTTCCAATTCTCTCCCCCATCGCAACTGGAGGGAGTGAGTGAGGGGCTGCATGGTTCTAGCTGCTGGCTAGGGTTAAACCATGATGGGTGGCAAAAAAACCACCCATGCACCCATGTCCCATCTACTGTAGGGCACCAGCTGTGTGATGCAGCTCAGCTCAGAGCACACCTCTGTCTTGCAGCCAGCAGCAAGCAAAGGGGCACAGCGTGGAGCAATGCCATGAAAGACCAGGAGTCAGAGGAAGCCCCAGCCACCCACTGCAACAGGGCAAGGTGTTTGTCTTCACCACTGCCGGGAATAGGGAGGGAGTTGTTCTGCCCTTCACCGCAGACAGGTGTGGAAGCCTCCAGGATCTTCCAGTGGTGTGTTGCTTTCATTGTGCAAGCCTCAGTCCATCCAGACTGGACCAGTTCCCTCACTGCAAGATCCAGATGTCCTTGGAGGCATCCTCAGCAGAGATGCTCAGGAGGGACTACTCCATAGGGCTGCCTCCCCATGCTACAAGGTGCTGCTTCATCCAGGCAAGTGTGTCTGGGACAAGCAGCAGCAGAGAAATGTCTCACGCTGAAGCTCAACATCCAAAGCTGTCATGGACGCTCTGCAGGACCCACCACCACTTGCTAGGACCCATGCCAGGCAACCTTTCTGTAGGGAGATGCATCCTTATTCTGTTGCACCTGACCTCTGAAGCACCCAAGAAACCTGAGCTGCCTCACAACACTGCCACAGTGGCAAGATGCTCCAGAATTGCTAACCTCTTTCCATAGCTTCTCATTCTCCTTGTCAAAGCTACCCCATCTCCATGTCAAAGCTATCCCATCACCTCTTCCTCCTCAAGGAGCAACATAAATAACCTTCAGTCACCCCATCTGCTCCTGATCCTGCAGCTCTCCCTGGAGATCTGCCGCCATCTCAACTAGGCTGCAAACTCCATGGGCAGGAGCCAGTTTTGCTGCCTGTTGGTAGAAAGCCATACGCATCTCCGTGCCATCATAACGTCTGCTACAAGGCACCATGACCTGAGCACAAGGTCACTGCCTGGGGAAGCGATCACGAGCCATGTCCGCTCTCAGTGAAAGCTCGTCACATGAAATGGGCCCAAAGGAGTCTCCAGCTTGCCCTCGAGAGATGATGGACAACCCGTGGCCACGAGAAGGATAAAGGCAAATGAGATCTCAGGAGATGGCAGGCAAGGCGCTTCCAGTGCGTGCCAGAGTGGGTGGAAGGAAGGACTCTCTCAGAGACCACGGGGAGGGAGAGCCCTTTGCCACCAGAAGGGTTTAGCTTGTAGAGCCTGGCCACAGAAAGGCTAAGTACAGATGCAATCGCAGTCTATAAATACACCCAGGGGAAAACACCAGGGAGAGGAAAGCACCATTTAAATGGAAGGGCACAAGAGCACAAAAGCAAACGGATAAAACCCCAACCACAAACAGAAGTACAGTGGAAGGATGTGACTGTCAGAGTGGCTGAACCCTCTCCCAGAGGGAGTGAGAAGGGCAAAAACCCCATGAGTTAGTCTTTTTCCAGCTAAGTTCAACCAATTTATGGAAGGGGCCATAAAGGGTCTGATGCTTGTGATAGCCTTAGATAGGACTTCAGTGCCCATGAAGACCCCTCTCGGTCTCAAGTTTACAAAAAAAAAGCCCAAACCACAATTAAATATCTGGATTGAGCTTGTGGTTCCCTGGCTTTGCAGAGGGAGACATGTTTGGGAGGAGAGACAAGTCCAAGCTGGTGGAAAAGCAGGAGAAGGAACTCGTATTTCAGGAGAGAAGAGGTGCGCTGTGACGGCCAGGCCAGCCTCCCTTGCTGGACTGCTGACCTGGAGCACCTCCAGCTCCTGCAAAAGGACTTTAATTTCCACCGCCAAGCGAAGTGCCCTGGGTAAATCCCGTCCTGTCCTCTGTCAAGGTCAGACAGGCAGCAGGAAAACAATGGGGTGTCCCAAAGAGATGCCGGTCCCCGGGAAGCGCTCCTGGTCTGGGGAGACCTTGCAGGGCGCAGAGCTGGACTTGGGGAGCGAGCCGACAGTGTGTGAGATATTCTGAAGGAGAGTAGGTGCCTAATTAAAAAATAAACATATTTCCTGTTCTCTCTCCCTCACCTGGTGGCTCTGGGAAGCCAAAATCCTGCAGTGCTCGAATGAAGGGAGGGAAAATACTAAATCACCAGACCAAGAGGGAGAGGGAGAAAGAGGAAATTCTGCCACAGAGATTAGCAGCGGGAGAGCCTTTGTAGGTCACACCACGTCCATCATCCCCAGGCACGCAGGCTGGCTCGGCTCCAGCCGCCTGGGCACGGGGGGCACACATACCCCCTCGCCCGGTGGCCAGCAGCAGCCCCAGCGCGGCCAGCCTGCTCCTGGCTGTGATGCGCTGTACTGTAAACAAACCCGGGCAGATGGACGGACGGATGGACAGACTGCCTGCATTAATCACGTCCTCAGCTGTCTTGGGGCTCTCCGGCCGCCCTCTGAGCCACGTCACCCGGAGGGGACATCGTCTACCCAGCCAGCCAGGAGCAAAAGGGCTGCCCCCCCAGTGCCGAGCAGCAGCAGCAGGCCACCTTCCCTTTCCCTCCTCGTTTTCCAAGCCTGGCACTGCTTTTATTTTATTTTCCCAAAGCCAGCCTGACGCCTCTCCTTCTTGCTCCGGTGCGCATGTGTCTCCTCCGCTCCCTCTCCCTGCCCTCCCTTCTCTGCTCCCGGCCGAGACCTCAATCTCTCCCCGCCGGCTCGGCTCAGCGCTGCTGCAGCTCTGGCTCCCTTAATCCCAATGACCTTCTTGCAGGGGCAGCCATGGGATCGGCGTCACGGGGAGAGGGAGAGAGACCTTCCCCCTGGCACCCCACCGCTCTGGCTAGACCCCCCCACCTCTTCCCCTGCCCCCTTCCTCACAGATTATGGAGGGGAAGGCTCTACGGGCAGAGGAGGCTGTGGGAGGGTGAGAGGATGAGGATAGAATTCAGTGACATCCAGAGCCCCCCCCAGTTTGACCCAGCATGGCCGGAGCCCAGCACCAAACCCGGAGCACGCCAGGACTGCAGCATCACCCCCACCATCACCCCAAGTCCCGCTGCCTTCCCGTGCCCCCATAAACCCACCAGCATGGGGGGAGCAGAGATGGCAATGGGGTCAGGGCCCAGCCTGGCTCACCCCATCCCTCCCCAGGGAAGAAACCCCAAACCAGAGTGCTCTCACCCCATACGGCCCCACATCTATATGGCCCTATATCCATACACACAGCTATACATGTACATACAGCTATACATCCATGTGCACACGTATGTGTGGATATATATGGAAATATATACACAGAGGAATATGTAAAGCCAGAGACAGATCCATGTGTCTGAACATCCGTGCATATGCATACGGATACAACCATAAATGCTCACGGAGGCGTACAGACGTATGTATATCCATGCGTGTGGGGATCTAGAGGTGTGGGGACACACCAGTGGACATATATGCACGTCTATGTACATGGATAGAGATGTGTGCACAAGGAGATATAAAATATATAATAAAATACATATAACATGCATAACAACAACATATTAGTATATGAAATATAATAATATCGAATTATATGTAAGATATATCATAATTATTTTAATACATATATATCTCTATGTACATGGATAGAGATGTGTGCACAAGGAGATATAAAATATATAATAAAATACATATATCATGCATAACAACAACATATTANCCCGCCCACGGGGACGCGCCGCGCCGTGCCGGGAGCGCGCACCCTCCCCCTTTACCCCGCACGGCTTGGAGCAGCGGGCGTGGGTCGGAGGGAGGTGTGGGGTATCCGTGGGGCTTTGCTTAGCCAGGACCTAATGGAAGTGCGGGACCAGACCCCTCGACCCCCGGCACCCCTCCTCCGTGCAACCCACACCCCACGGGGGGGTCAGGCTGCTCCCCTGGGGGAGACCCGGCTGTCCAAGGGGATGCTCCCTGGGTGCGGGCAGCTGCCTGCACCCCTGCCTGCTACCTGCTCCCGGGCAGAGGTGCCCGGTGAGCCCCAAAATCGCTCTGCAGCAAAGCCTCCGGCTCCCCTTGCCAACATCCCTCACCCCATGGATATGGCTGACATGTCTCACCCCATGGACACAGCGTCCCTGGGAGGAGGCAGCTGGAAAAAGGCCCCTTGCGAAAACAGGGAGGCCAGATTTTGGAGAAGCCCACCAAGTGCAGGTGGCAGAGGCTGTACGATACGCACCTTGCATCCCAGAGGCTTCTTCAGCCTTGGGAGTCACCCGGGCTTCACTGGTGTCCACCATGGCCACCATCACATCCAGGAAGGGATGGCTGTGGAGAACCATCCAGCCTTAGGGGCAGTTCAAGCTCCTTGGCCTGCGCCTTTTGCGCACAGTAGCTGTGTACCAGCAGCCTGCTGGCTTCTACAGCATCCCTGATAATCTGTGCTAACAGGACTGAAATGAAAAGCAAGCTCTTGGGTTGTAGTGTGGCTCCCTAAGCTCAGCGATGGAAGCCAGAAATGTTTTGATTCTGCTTGTCCACTTCAGCCCGAACGCAGCAGAAGCCCAGCTGAGCAGAGATGCTCTGCACCACGTTTCCATCAGGCATGCCACGGGACATCTCTGACTCTTCACTATGGAGATCCTTAACTCAATCCAGGCAGCAGCTTTGCTGGAAGCACCCAGCCAGAGGGTGAGGTGGGAACACTGTGGGCACTTTGTAAGGACTTACAGTTCCAGGACATCTTTGTAAGGCCCAGAAATACAAAAGTCACTATAGTGAAAGCTACATCCCCATGAACTGGGGAAGACGAATGAAAGAGGGGAGATAGATGAAGATGAATGAAAGAGGTCTGGTTTTGCTCATTAGGTGTCCAAAGTTCTCCAGTGTTCTGCATGAGCAGGGTTTGGACCTGGCCAGACAAGCCAGGTAGGCAGCAAAAACAGCTGGTTCTGCTCCGGACCCAGGTGGAGCGATGGTGCTGCACCCGACTGTCAGCATGGAGGCTGATGAAGCAGAATGACCAGCTGGACAGCTTCCTGCTCACCTCTGGGTCACACCTGTGCAGAGAGTCAGGTCAGCAGCAAGGGAGCAAAGGGCAGAGCTGTGGGATGGGCAACGGCTTGAACTCCCTCTAGTTCCATTTCATTCTGCCCGAGTCCGGATTCATTTTCCTGGGGTCTACAAATTGGCTACATGACACAAGAGCTCAGTGTAGGGGCGAGAGGCAAATGTATGGGGGAGATCACCCTAAAAAGTGTGCAGCCATCCCTCATCCTGTGTGGGACACCTTCTGAGGGCAGGTAGGAGGTAGGGGATGGACACACCACATCCGGCCATAGAATCACAGAATGGTTTGAGTTGGAAGTTAAAGGTCATCCAGTCCAACCCCATCTGTAATGAGCAGGGACATCTTCAAGCAGATCAGGTTGCTCAGAGTCCAATCCAACCTGACCTTGAATGTTTTCAGGGATGAGGCAGTTCTCTTTTGGGAAGATGAGCTGCAGCACCAGCACGGCTGGATCCTCAGCCCTCCATTTTGTACTGGTTCCCTTCCCACCACCAGCCTTGGGTTTTACTTAACCTGCAGGAACTGGAGTTGGGGAGGGATGGTGGTAGGCCTCCAGGAGCTGATGAAGCGTGTTTAACCCTTGGGTATGCCCTCCTCTTAGCTTTACAAGCTACCTGGATGCCTGATGCCGTGCGAGTCATCTGAAGTTGAGGTTCAGCTCTCCAGAGCCACAGGCAACATGACACCCCAAAATTTTGAGCGAATGCCAGGAGTCGTTCCTTCCTCCAAAGGGACTGGCCCTCAGTGCTGGAGGGCAGGCTGGTGCATGTCCCATGTCCCCAGGGATGTGAAAAATTGGGTACACAGCTCATGAGGCCAGGAGAACGTCTGTTCCTGTGATAACCCATGGTGGTCCAGGGAGGGACCACGTCTAGCAGCATAGCTTTCTGGGCTGGGTCTTTAGCCAGCCCAGCCAGAGCATGCAGGCGACTGGGCAAAGCCACTCTCTCCTGTCCCTCAGATGCAGGTCCATTCCAGATCCTTTGGGGTGATCCTCCTTCCCCCTCCTTGGACAGGAGGCATGGTATTTCTGTTTGAGGATCAGAGTTGCTTAAGGCTATGTTTCATCTGGAGCTGTGCATCACATCAGTTATCCTGCAAGGGTGCTCATGCAGTTCAGTTCCCCATCCAGGGAAGTCTGAGGGAGCTTCTTCAGTTGTGTCCTATCTGATTTCCTTGTGTGGATGTACAGAGGGTGAATAATTTATCTCCTGTCCTCCAGCTCCTTCCCCGTTCAGGTTTCACCTCAGCTCTGCTTCACCTCTATGTTAAAGAGACACTGCAGTGCCCGCTCCTGTGTTGTCAAATTTCTGACATGGGCCGAGATGGCCAACATCTCCCAGAGATGTGTCTGGTCCAGGTGGTGCTTATCCATATGTGCCAGAACAGCAGTAAATGGAGCAAGAGAAACAACAGCGTGAATAACAGCAGCTCCAGACAGGTTCCAGGTTCCACAGCAAGTCTTATTTTCAGTTCCCCTTTCACAGCGTAATTCTAGCCATCTGCATTGGGGTTTATTGTTTATTATGAACTCAACAGCTGCAGACAGAGGCTTTGATTGAGTTTCGAGCTGCGCTGTACCAAGCGCCGTGGGAACATGCAGCAGGGCGCAGCCCATGAAGAATCATGGAATTGACTGGGTTGGAAGGGACCTTTAAGATCATTTAGTCCAATCACCAACCTAACTCTGATAAAAAATCATCACTAAACCATGTCACTAAGTGCTATGTCAATCCGTCCTTTAAATGCTTCCAGGGATGGTGCCTCAAACACTTCCCTGGGCAGCCCATTTCGATGCTTAATAGCCCCTTTTGTGTAAAAATTGGTCTGTTTCTCGGTTTACTATTTAACATCTTTCACCTAACTTTGCATTTTGGAGTAATAAACATTTTTATTTACTTTTTAATTTGACTTATTATTCCTCCGACACTTGCTTACTGTAACCTTAAATTCCTTAGCCACCGCAGCACTCCCTGTCACCACCTTTAGGAAGATAAAGCAACTCTTTGTTACACTGACTGAAACAAAATGGTTATGACCCAAATTGTAGCTACTGCTGTTTGTGACAGAATGAAGGTTTTTGCTTCTAATTTTTCCTACTTGTTGAAGAGGTCTGACAGATTCAATGCACATTCACAGATTGATGTACAATTTTGTAAAGCCTGAAAACGTGTCCCTGCATGAAAGGAGAGACGTTATTTCATGTCTTTGTCTATTTTGTAAATGTCTGTGTGTAAATGTAACAGATGCCAGAGTTAGCAATGAAACTTATTTTATTAATTGTTCAATATTTTGTTTGTTTGTTTGTTTTTTGTTTCTTGTTACTGCATTTCTGGTGAGGCCACATCTGGAGTACTGTGTCCAGTTCTGGGCTCCCCAGCTGAAGAAAGACAAGGAACTGCTGGAGAGTCCAGCAGAGGACTACAAAGATGACCAGGTGGACTGGAACATCTCTCTTATGAGGAAAGGCTGAGGAACCTAGGTCGGTTTAGCCTGGAGAAGAGAAGACTGAAAGGTGATCTCATCAAGGCTTATTAAAATCTAAAGAGTGGATGTCACGAGGATTTCAGTGGCACCTGGTGACAGGACAGAATCACAGAATCTTCATGGTTGGAAAGGACCTCTGAGATTGAGTCCAACCATACACACACGCAAAACCCCTACAATCTTGGCCACCAGAGCATGCCCTGAAGTGCCACATCTAGACGTTTCTTAATTACCTCCAGGCGTGATGACTCAACCATCTCCCTGGGCAGGCTGTTCCAGTGCCTGACCACTCTTTCAGTAATTCTTCTTGACATCTAATCTAAACCTTCTCTGCCGCAACTTCAGACCATTTCCTCTGGTCCTGTCATTATTCACTTGGGAGAAGAGGCCAACACTCGCTTCTCTACAACCTCCTTCCAGGTAGCTGTAGAGGGCAATGAGGTCTCCCTTCGGTCTCCTCTTCTCCAAACNATTGGACCTCATCCCATTGGCCTTGGCCCATCAACCCAACCAGTCCAGTTTTAGTGATAGAACAAGGGGTAATGGCTTTGACATCCAACAGGGTAGGTTTAGACTGAACATTGGGAAAGAATTTTTCACAAAGAGAGTGGTCGGGCGTTGGAATAGGCTGCCCAGGGAGGTGGTTGAGCCACCATCCCTGGATGTATTTAAGAGTCGTTTAGATGTGGTGCTGGGGGATATGGTGTAGGGGAGAACTTTGTAGAGTGGGGTAGATGGTTGGACTCGATGATCCCAAGGGTCTCTTCCAACCTGGATGATTCTATGATTCTATGAGATGTAGGACCCGGCACTTGGCCTTATCGAACCTCATCCCGTTGTCCCCAGCCCACGGATCCAAGGGAAAAACGGGCACAAACTGGGAGACGGGAAACGCTGCCCAACACGACCCGCTCCCTTCTGGCCCCGCTCCCCACCCGTACCGCGCCATCACCCTCTCGCGAGACTCCGGTGCGCCGCCCGCGCCTGCGCGATACGTCACGGGGAGGGGCGGGGCGACTAGAAAAGGCTCCCGGGGGCGGGTTTCCGGTCCTTCCGGCCCGGCGCGGGGACAAGATGGTGGGTGCAGATGGCGGCGGCGCTGACTGGGCCTTACCGCGTCATCCGGCCGCATCGGTGCCACCCTGCCCCCGGCCGATATCCGGCCCCGCTCCCCTCGCCCCCGGGGCTTGCGGGAGGGCGGCGCGGGGCTTATTTTTGGCGCAGGGAGCGGGAGAGGCTTTGCCTTGGGGAGGCCGGCCGGGCCTGCTGGGTCCTGGGGGGCAGGCGGGCGGCCCAGGGATCCACCGGGAGGGCGCGTTGTCCGCGGCCGGGTTTGGCATCCCTTGTGTTTAGGGTGGCCTTGCCGGAGAGATGTCGGACAGGGTGCTTTAGGTGGCCAGGGGGGCGGTGGGAGTGAGGCATGGCGGCTGTCAGTGCTCCGGCTAGCGCAGGCCGCGGTGGGGGGGTGGGTGAGGGGATGCGAGCAGGCCCTCAGACCCGTCTGGCAGTGCACTACATGCTCTGCGGGGTCACATTCCGCCTCTGTGTCACGCGTGTGCGAGGCCTTGCGTGGGTGACAAATTTTAGTTCTGCTGGGCCCTGCCACAAGATCTGCAATTCTAGAACAGAACCCTCCTGGGGCCTGGTAAACTTTGTTTGCTAAAAGCAACTTGTGTCAAGTAATTTTTTTAAAAATAAGGCATATATTTTTAACTGCTGTTGATCCCATGTTTAGTTGTGCGGTATTTTTCTTAAATTCGGGTGTGAGATTAGATGGGTAATTCTATTTTGGGAGGAGGCCTCTCCAGATAGAGCCCAATCTTGCTTGGCTCTCAAGGTGCAGGGCTGGTGTTTGAAGACAGCAGCTTAGGAAAAAACCCTGCACTTCCACCCAAAGTGACTGACTCCAAGGTGGATGTAGAAATACTGTTTTACTGTAGCTTTTCAAACTGAAATGGAGTTTATAATGCTTATTTTACATCATTATTGATTTGTTGAAACATCGTGAAGTTACCTGTGCTTCTCCATTTTCTAGTTTTCTTGGGCACATTAAAATTCTGATGGTGTGCTGTGGTGTGGTTCCCTAACTCGAGTGGCACTTGTTGGTGTCTTAAAATAAGCTTGAAAGGGACGGGGCCATCAAGGATGTCTAGGAGGGACATGGTTGGGGCATGAAGATTACGTTCTTCTAACATTATAATGGAATTTAGCACCAAACAGCTGATGCTGAGAAGAATTTCTAGAATGCAGAATGCCTTCCATATATGTAATATTCATGTTTTGAGGCAAGAATTGACACTGGCCCTTGGGTTGGGTATAAGTGGATCTGTACAGCAAGCACTAAAAGTGTGTTTTCTTTCTCTAGTCTCACCGCAAGTTCTCAGCTCCGAGGCATGGGTCTCTGGGCTTCCTGCCCCGCAAACGCAGTAGCAGGCACAGGGGCAAGGTGAAGAGCTTTCCCAAAGATGACCCCAGCAAGCCTGTCCATCTCACCGCCTTCTTGGGGTACAAAGCTGGCATGACCCACATTGTCCGTGAAGTTGACAGGCCTGGATCCAGTATGTATTAACGTTTCTCTGAGTAGAGGGCGTAGTTCTCTTTTCCTTATGAATGGCAAAAGATGATCTGTTTGTTACTAGCTTTGATTTTTAGTCCTAGCTTGACTTCACCGTGTTCAAAGCTCTTTAGTGGGTGGGGTTTAAAGCTCCTCCCACTTAAGTGGGAGTGATATCCCAGCTGCAAGGCTTTGTGTCTAGCAGTGTCTCTCTTGTTAATGGTCCTATTTCTGAGATGTGCAGTGACCTGGTGGCTTGGTTTAGCTCTACAGTAACAGACTACTTGGGATGACCTCTTCTCAATGGTTGGACATCACTAAATTGCATTGAGTGTTTCTTTTTTTTTGCTGATTGTGTAGTCCTGAATGCGGTTATTTGCTACCTTCCATTGTGCCTGTTGGGCTTTTTCTGTGCTTCCTGCTGAGCCAGCCTCAAATTTCTGAAGGTGTTAAATTATAGCTTGGTCATAAATTACACTTGGTCACTTTGCACTTGGTCACATCATCTTCTCCTTTGTGAAAAGAACTTGAGTCACGTAACCTTTCATGTGAAGGATCTGTAACTGAGAAAGAGCAGATGATGTTTAATAGCTGATGCTGGTGCTAATTGTTGTGCTGTGTTTCTGTCTTCATCCAGAGGTGAACAAGAAGGAGGTGGTGGAGGCGGTCACTATAGTGGAGACTCCTCCCATGGTCATTGTGGGCATCGTGGGGTACGTGCAGACT
Source organism: Thinocorus orbignyianus (assembly GCA_013400375.1). NCBI lineage: Eukaryota > Metazoa > Chordata > Aves > Ciconiiformes > Thinocoridae > Thinocorus > Thinocorus orbignyianus. The sequence continues at coordinate 2,569,432 of VXBW01005540.1, read as the reverse complement.
CCTCGGGGTCTCCGCAGCTTCAAGACCATCTTTGCTGAGCACATCAGCGATGAGTGCAAGCGCCGCTTCTACAAGAATTGGTAAGAGATGGAGGACTGGGGCTTTTGCTTGTTGCCTGATTCTCAAGCCATGGATTATTTCTTCTGCTGGCTTGCAGATTATCCTTGTACAGCTTTTTGAAGAGGCTCTTCAGCAATTGAACTGCTTTTTTCAGCAGTCTTTGGCCTTAATGAGCTGGCGTAATAATGGGATAGGCTGTAGGAATGGCCCTGAGAGGGTGACAGTATGATGTCAGTCGGTGTGTTTCTTGGCATGTTGGAAACAGTGTTGGTTTTTGCCTGAGATCTCCTTAATGGGCTACACGTGATGATACTTCGACGGGCGGACATAAGGAAATCGCCTCTGGTGCTTGTTGTTGAGTGTCGAATCCTGACTGTAGCCCTGCTTTCTCAGGAAAGGGGAAGGCAAGTGTTGCTCCTGATCACTGTTATTCCAGGCACTGTTGTTGTGATTCAGAGTATATGCATTTGCCCGAGCGTGGCTCCACTGTGTCTAGAGCTCACAGCCTGTTTATCAACTTTGCAGGCTGAGAAGATGACAGAGTAGAGCAGTAACGATCTCAGGGGTGCTTCAGTAATGACCTTACTGTTGGGCATAGCTGGGGCTTGCGAGGGGGGGACACTGCAGTATTCTGAAGCAGATGGCAGTTGACAATTGCTTTAAAAACCTGTTTTTTTTTCTGTTATTGTTTGACATCTCTCTACAGTCTTTTGTCTTCTCTAACATGAATGTTAATGTGCTTTGGAATTCATGGCAGCTCCGCTCAGCTCTGGCAACTTTGCCTCTGTCTGATGAGCTCCAGGCTCCGCTTGCCAGTGGAAAAAGAGTCCTTAGAAACTGGCAATGAGCCAAAACCAGCTGAGGTGGCAGCTCCTTCCGCTCGTCCCTGCTCCGCAGGGGATCGATGAAGGGCTTAGCCAAACCTTGTCTCTGCTCTGCTCCTGAAGGCACAAGTCCAAGAAGAAGGCCTTCACCAAATACTGCAAGAAATGGCAAGACGAGGAAGGCAAAAAGCAGTTGGAGAAAGATTTCAATAGCATGAAGAAGTACTGCCAGGTTATTAGAGTCATGGCTCACACTCAGGTAGGTGCCTGCAGGACTGAGGTGTGCAGTGGAAACAACCAAGAGCAAGCATAAATCTTAATCTATCATGATAGGGGAATTTCTGCTCTCACCTATGGCCCCATGCTGCTTGTTCAAAAGACTATACTGTAATGGGAACGTCTTGCACTCAGTCTTGTGCTGATACTGTGTAGACTTGGGCTTTCTTAATTAGCATACCGAACATTTAACTCTGGGAGGTGTGTTCGGCATCACTTCAGTCCGTGTTCTGTAGGGACTGCACACATTCGGGAGGCTTTTGGTGGCTTCTGTTGCTCAGCTGGAGGAGGTGTACTGCTGAGTGGTGCAGTGGTGTTGCCCTTGGCCATCAGTGCCCTGCTGGACTTCCTTGGGAGATGCATTTAAATCTTTAAATTGCCTATAAGTGCAATAAAATGTGTACTTATGTTACTGCTTATTTTACTAAAATTAATTTCCCATATTAGACAGTGAAGGTGGTGCTGCAGTAGCTGTTGATGCTCCTGTCAGTCCCTCTGTGCCAGATGTAGCAGAAGTAACTCTAAATGTGCCCTTACCTGACGTGTCCCTCTGTGTCAGGCTTTATCATAGAATGGTTTGCATTGGTAGAGACCTTTAAGGATTATTTAGTTCAACCCACTGCCATGAGCTGGGACACCTCCCTCTAGACCAGCTTGTGCAAAGCCTCATCCAACCTGACCTTGAAGACCTCCAGGGCAGGGGCATCCACGGCTTCCCTGGGCAACCCGTTCCAGCACCTCACCACTTCCATCATAGAAAAAAATGTTCATTATGCTAATCTCCATTTACCCTCTCTCAGTTTAAACCCGTTGCCCCTTGTTGCTTCCCTGTCCTTCCTGGATGGAGTTTGGCTAGAGGTTTTGGGGTTAGAAGTGCGTATTAATTTTGTGTTCCTCTGGGTGACATATAACTTCCAGATATTGTGACTTGTCACTTCAGCCACAACACAGCCTTTCCACTTATTGCAGGGCCTTTTGCTTCAGTATGTTGATTTTGTATCTCTTGGAAAAGGATATATTTATCCTTTAGATAAACACATTTAGGCCAGCACTGGAATGATACTGGGCTAACTAATGAGGTCTGTCTTGGAAGAGCAGGAGGTAAATTTCATCCTTTGTTTCCTAGATGCGTTTGCTTCCCCTGAGGCAGAAGAAGTCTCACCTGATGGAGATCCAGGTGAATGGTGGCACTGTTGCTGAGAAAGTTGATTGGGCCCGGGAGAAGCTGGAACAGCAGGTGCCTGTGTCATCTGTCTTTGGCCAGGATGAGATGATAGATGTCATTGGAGTCACCAAGGGCAAGGGATATAAAGGTAAAGACATGGAAGTTCTCCTTTTTGTGACTGGGATACAGATTGTGATGAAATCCCAGCCTAGAGCTTTTACAAATGTGTGAGCTAAGAGCTGAGTAGGTAAAATCTATACTGCTGTCACCGTTCAATGATGAGACCATGGAATGAGCGCTGGGCACAGCGCCTGACATCTGTGAGGAGTCATTCCATGCTGCCTTCCTTCTGAGAACACAACCCAGGGACAGCTGGGGAGGGAGTCTGGGTGGTTCTGAGAGAGGGCAGTAGGGGTTTCCGTATAACTTCCTGGATTTCCATTAGGAAATGTGGTCAATTCCTGGGGTGCTGTGTCTAAGCTTCCCTTCTGTTGCTGGGGGGCAGCAGCTGGAAAGGCGGCTTAAACTCTAGTTGAACAATTTGGTGACAGCTCAGGTTGTCAGTGGTGAGCAGCGCTGTTTGTGTCTTGTTTCAGGCGTTACCAGCCGCTGGCACACCAAGAAGCTGCCCCGCAAGACTCACAGGGGGCTGCGCAAAGTGGCCTGCATTGGTGCCTGGCACCCTGCTCGTGTGGCTTTCTCCGTGGCCCGTGCTGGTCAGAAGGGCTATCACCATCGGACTGAAATCAATAAGAAGGTTTGTGCCTATCAACTTCTGGGAGGAGACAAGGGCTGACCAAGGTCACTCGTTGACAGTGAATAGAGTGGGGAATTTGTCCTTTGGATGCTTTGCTGTTTGTTTGAATGGCATCTCGGGCTGTAACCACAGCCCCTGATGTTGGATACCCATAAAATTCTTGTGTGGTCACATTTTCAAAGTGCAGCAGATACTTCTCTCCAACCTTACGTAGGATTGTTTAGGTTTTGGCTAATGACAGGCCCTTTCTCCTACCTTTTGCTAAGTAGAATTTTTTTGACGTTTTCAGATCTACAAGATCGGCCAGGGTTACCAAATCAAGGATGGAAAGCTGATCAAAAACAATGCATCAACTGATTACGACTTGTCTGACAAGAGCATTAACCCTCTGGTGAGTTGTTGCAGCTCTGTGGAGGGAATCTGCTTGTGAGCTGCAGTCTGAAGAGGCAAATGGGCCTGGTATGAGCTGCAAAATTATTGAATGAAGAGCTCTGGAGATAAGACTCAGCTGCTGTGGGAGGTGGTGTTGCTTAGTCATTCTCAGTATTGACTTGTGTAACTTGCTAATTGTTTGATATGTGGCAATAGCTTGGAGAGATGTTACAAACCTAGAAATGATCCTTGTAAATAAGGAATAACTTAGCAGGGAAAGCAGCTTTTGCTGTTTTGGCAGCCTCTTCTTGCTGCTGTTCATAGCAAAAGTCTTACAGCAGCAAGGAAACTGCTGTATGAAGAAACTTGACCAGCAGAAGGTAATACTGGAAATGAGGCTTTGGTGAATGTGGGAATAGCTGAGACACAGAAGCACTGAGAGAACATCAGGCTGTAGGCAGACGTGGTGATGGTCCTGCTTTATACAGAGCACTGACTGTTCTCTCCTTCCTCAGGGAGGCTTTGTCCACTATGGTGAGGTGACCAATGACTTCATCATGCTGAAAGGGTGTGTTGTTGGGACCAAGAAGAGGGTCCTAACCCTGCGCAAGGTGAGTAGTGCAGCCTCCTGTCAGATGGGCTGGAACAGCTTTGAAGTCAGCTGTGCTGCCTCTGGAGCGGGTGGTGGTTGCTGCTGTGGGGATTCCTGTAGCCAGCTAGAAAGAAAAGCTTAGAAGACTGTTGGACACATGCCCGCAAACCCACCTTGTACTAATGACCTCGGGAGTAGAATTGTAGAATCATCTAGGTTGGAAGGGACCTTTAAGGTCATCGAGTTCAACCATCAATCTAACACTGCCAAAACCACGTTCAAGTCATGTCTGCCTGTATTAAATACCTCCAGGGATGGTTATTCAGCCACTTCTCTGGGCAGCTTCTTCCAATGTTTCATAAGCCTTTCTGTGAAGAAGTTTTTCCTAGTATCTGTACTAAACCTCCCCCTCCCTCCAACTTGAGGCTGTTTCCTCTTGTTCTGTTGCCTGTGACTTGGGAGAAGAGACTGACTCCTGCCTTGCTGCAATATCCTTTCGGGTAGTTCCAGAGAGCAATAAGGTCTCTGGGAAAGGAGAGCTCCTTTTCTCCAGGCTGAACAACCCCAGTTCCCTCAACTGCTCCTTTTAAGACTTGTGCTCCAGGCACCTCACCAGCTTCATTGCCCTTCTCTGGATGTGCTCCAGAACATCAGTGTCTGTCCTGCAGTGCAGAGCCCCAAACTCATCACAGCATTCGAGGTGGGGCCTCGCCAACGCTGAGTACAGGGGGACAGCCGCTTCCCACGTGTGAAGGCCTTTCCCCAGTTTATATGCTCTGGGGCTCTTTGGTGTATTTTAGAGATTTGAGAGTTGAGTTGAGAGGCTGAGAGTTCTCTTGGATTGTAGGTACGCTGGCAGGCAGACTCGGGCTTGCCTGCTGGTGTGACCTGACCGGTCTTCAGCCTGGAAGGCCAGAAGTGCTGGCTGGCTTATTGGCAAGTGCTCCTCGTGCAACATAATAGCAGCTGGAGCGTGAGGTCAGGGTGACTTGGGAAGTGTTAGCCATGGAGGTGATAAGAGGTAGCCAACCTGCTCACTGGCAAGTTGAATGGCCACTGCTCACCTCCTGTCTCTCTCGTAGTCCCTGCTTGTGCAGACCAAGCGCCGGGCCCTGGAGAAGATTGACTTGAAGTTCATTGACACAACCTCCAAATTTGGACATGGCCGCTTCCAGACGGCTGAAGAGAAGAAGGCTTTCATGGTAAGGACACTTCCTGAAGCTGGTGGCTTTGTGTTGCTTCTCAGAGCAGCCCCTGGGCTGTGGGTGGCATTCTCAATCTGTCACTTGCTGGAGAAAGTGGGTTGGGAGTCGTGGGTGTGAGGGCAGGGTTGGAGAGGAGCGTGGCTGCTCCGGGGCTGCACAGGAGCTTCCCCACAAGGTGGCACCAGCATTTCTTCTCCATTGGGCTGAAGTCACCAGGGTGGTGCAGCGTGGCTGTGCCGAGTCCAGTTTTCCCCTGAAAACTGTAGCTGTGGGGACAGGACTTGGGATTTCCAACGGGCTGCAACATTGAGGACTTTTTTTTTGGGTCTTAATTTCTTGGCAGTAATTACAGCGTTGTAATTGGTATGTGATGTGGTCCCTGGTGCAGGCTGATGTTTACACAGGTTTGTTTATTTTGTTTTTTTCCAGGGACCACTCAAGAAAGACCGTATTGCCAAAGAAGAGACAGCTTAACGTGTGGGACGGTCTTGTGTCCTGTGGCCTGGGTGCTCTCAGACCGAAAAATAAATATTTTAAAGAAACCAGCTTTGCCTTTTGCTTTACTCACTGCTGTGTCGAGTGCGGTACTGTCACTGCTGGCCCCGGGTGTGGGACCAACCATAGCAAAAAAAGCCAGTAGTGCTCAAACTGGAGTGTCCAGCTGATGGCGAGGCTCCTGTAGGGAGAAAGAAGCCGCCGTTGCTGTTTTGGGAGGGCAAAGATTTTGGGGCAGAGCAAGGCTCCTGGTTGAGTGAAACAGTAAAGCAAGAGCCCTAAATTTCTGTGATTACTGAGGTGTTATTCCGCATGTTAGTCTTCTGCTGGGTGGCTGAGGGATCCTTTTGAAATAAATTAAACTAGTTCAGATGGGTGGCTCAATTTTATGTAGGTGGCTGTTGCCGTGGAAACCCTCCAGTTTCCCTGTGACAGAGGGTGGTGTGACCTGTGCGCTGTCTGTAAATGCAGCTTGTGGCTGTTCTCCAGAGCAGCAGGAGGCAGCAGATGACAATTCCTACCTGGCAGCAGCTGGGTGTTTCTCCATCCAAGGGCTCTGCCCGGTGGCAGGAACCAGCTCCCCTGTGGGGAGGGGATGAGGGTGACTGCTGTATCCCACCCACGCAGGAGGGGGAGATCCACGGGTGTCACCAGTGTTGGGTTACTGAGTGGCTCAAAATACTCCTGTCTGCTCCTGGCAAGACAATTTGGGCCGCATTCCCAGCCTGGATGGTCTCCTGGTGAAGGGCAGAGGAGACCTGGAGAGCCTGTGTGTGGGACAGAAGCCCTGAAGATAGGGGGAGCTGAGATCTTCTGCCAAGAGAGGCAGGGGTGGCCCTGGGGGCTTGTCTGCCTCCCTCATCTGCCTCCAGCCGTGGTGGTGAGATCACTCCTGCCTGGAGCCACAGCCTGGCTGGAGGCTCGTGTAAATTTAGCTAATTACACCAGTGTAGCCTTCGCTGACCATAATTGGAGACGTGGCCAGGATGGAGGCAAGAACCCTCCAGATCCACGCAGCAGGGTGACGCGCTGCTCCCAGCCGGACCCTGTTTGACGCTGTTTGCTCTTGACTGCGACGGAGAAAGGTGAGTGGGGAAAATGTTTCCCATGGTGATGTGTAAAGAACCTTCGAAGAGTTAAAAGGTGGCGAGAAGGAGGGAAAACATTTACCTTGTTTCCCTAGAAACCAGACTCCATGGCTGCACAGGCTGGCTGGCTCCCTGTCAGCCTTGTTTAACACATGAACCTGCTGCCTGGTTCCAGCCAACTGTAACAAGAGAGGTCTCACTTACTAATTTCTTTATTTTTTTTCTTAATTTTTTTGCCCTCTCTGCAAGTCTCAAATCAGCAGGTGGATAGAGGAGTCTTCTTCCGATAGAGGAAAATGGGATTTCCAACCTCTGTCCATCTTGAGGCTGCAGTTTTGTGAACAGCTCTGAAGAGTGAGGTTTGAACCCTTAGGTGGTCTTCTGGATGGGGCGTTGAGCAACCTGCTCTAGGGAGAGGTGTCCCTGCCCATGGCAGGGGGGTTGGAACTTGATGATCTTTAAGGTTCCTTCCAACTCTGACCATTCTATGATTCTCACTTGGCGGTGAGGTGGCTGTTTCAGAGCGGGTATGTGCTGCTGCTGCATCTTGGATCAAACCAGTCAGATGCAGCCAAGGGAAATTATCAGGATAAACTGGGATGTGTTGGGGATAAGTATCCATGACAAGCTATGCACTGCCTTGACAAAAATCTATAGAAGCGCCTTGTGGTGGGAGCTCCCGTGGAGAGTGAGGAGCTGGTGAATGTATGGTGAAGTGGCAATGGCAGCAGTGAGAACTTTTATTCAAATTAGCACCTAATTAGAAGGAAGCAGTATGAAGAAATGCTGTTGTTGAAGATGCCCACACAACGTGAGGAGCTGCTTTGGCTTGAGACCCTGTGCCAGTCTTGGGTTTGTTTCTTCTTGAAGTGGTGATTGCTGGCTCATGAAGTACTGGTGGTGGTGGTGGGGAAACACCAAAAAAGCGATTTTTTTTAATCCTTTATCCATCCTGGGGCCAGGAGGGCTCCCAGCGTCAGGAGGTGGCGCTCCTCCCTCTGCGGATGGTGTGCAGGACACTTGTCCCCAAGGGCTTGGCTGGTGGGGCTGGCCTGGAGAGAAAACCCTGCCTAACTGAGACCAGGTCACCTGGGGCTACGTGGACCCTCTTGTCTCCTCCAAGGGCTCCCTGATGCTGCCCGGTCACTTTGCTGGGGAGCTCTGGGAACCCAGACTTGGGAGAGCCCTGGAAAGCCATGCTGGTGGAGGGCAAAGCCAGGGGACACTGGGCTGGCTTTGGCAAAGCTTCCTGCTCCCAAGGCCTGGATTCACCCAGCAATCCTTGTCTGCTCCGCCTTCCCCATCCTGCAGGGTGTCCATCCTCTGCTTTGGGGACAGTCCCCAGAGCAACAGGCACCAATCAGTGCATGTCACACATGGGTCTGGCAGCTCCCCAGAGCCCAGAAACTGGTTCTAGGAGGGGTTATGATTTTTTATTTATTTATTTTTTTAAAAACCATCTTCTCTTGACATTGAGCTTTTTCTGTTCGGTACAGTCATCTCTCAGGGTTCGTGTCCCCTGCTCCAAAACGGCCAATGACCTCCCCATCAGAACAGATCCTGTGTCCCAGTGCAGGCACAGCCCTGACCCTGCCGAAATAGTGCCGGGCACCGTGGGAACCTGCCGCATCCCAGCTGGTGCCGGGAGAGCCGTGGCTGGGAAGCAGGGCTGGGTTTCACCCCCGGCACCCAGTGCTCCCCAGCTGCCAGTAGTGCAGGGGCTGGGACACGGCATTCCCGAGGGAATGGGGCCGGGGGGGGAAGTCCATTTATCCAGCCCTACCGGGGCGCATCTGGCTCTCTTGCTGCCTCTTTCCCTCACCAGAGATGAAACGAGATGCAGCTGCGATGCTGGAGCGGAGACGTTAGAAGTGTGTGAGGACACCCGGGGGGGAAAAATAATAATAATAAAAACAAAAAAAAAAGAAAAAAAGCAAGTTCAAGTCGGAGGTCTTGGCTCCTGCAATCGGCTTCACAAGTGGCCCAGCTGACACCCCTGCCTCCTGCCTTTGATCCCGGTGACAGGCAGGGAGCTTCAAGTATGCTGGATGGAGGAGAGAGGCTGCCGAAGGCGCCCCGGGGGAGCCGCGGCCGGGTTCACACACCGAACGGCAGCTTTTCTGCTGGAGCAGCTCCGCTGGGCTTTTCCTAGCACGGCGTGTGTTTGATTTGCAGCCCCCAGCCTGAAGACTGCTGCTCTACCTGACAACTCTCTGGCTTCCCACCAACCCTTAGAAGTGCCTGTGAGACCCAGGGGGGGATGGATGCCGGTGGAGAACATGGGTCTCTGTGAAGGTCAGACCCTCCCTGTGTGGGGCGAGGGGATGGTGGGACGGTGGGCAACCCTTCTCCTGGACCACAGCACCACCAGCACACCGAGAACCCTGTGCCCAGTCAAAGCTGAAGCTCTCCCCATCACCACTACGGCCTCCCTGCTGTTCGGTGCCAGTGGTCCCGGTGCTGTGTTGCTCCCTGACTGGCCATGGGGCTTACAGGAACCTGCGTGAGTTTTAGGAAGTCTTCTCAAGCCTTCCTCCCCTGGAGCGTGGCACCGAGGAATCACATGTTGCTGCTGCAGCCGCCAGGCATAGTGGGGAAGATCAAATTTATCCCCTTCCAGCTTCCCCAAAACGAGATGCAGGCCTGTCCTTCCTTCCCAGAGGTGATAGCTGTTGTGCCAGGATCCCCAGGGCTTGGCCCCCTATCTGACCACAAAGCACCCGGATGGTGGGCAGCACTCTCGGCAGCACACGTGGCATTGTATTCGAACCCAAGGATCGAAGCAGATCCAGCCTGGTGCTCTTAAGGGATGTGGGAACACCTCTTGGAGGCTCTCACTGGGTTTAGGCATCCCTTCACGCCTAGGGCTTTTAAAATACATATTTTTAAACTTCTTTATTGACACCAGCAGCAGCAGACTGAATTAAGCCAACAAGTGCCCAACTGTGCACGGCTGTGTGTATGGCCGGAAGGAGAGGCTCCCTCCAGGCACATCCTCCCACAGGGACAAATCCTCCCACCATCCTTATGGCCGGAGCTGTCTGCCATGTGCTCTGCTCCTGTCTCCCACCATCTTCGAGGGCTGGACGGAAACCAAAGTTCCCCTTGGGAATCAGCCAGCAACCGGGGCCCCGGCGGGCCAGGTCGGCGAGGAGCTGTGTATGGCGGGAGGTATTTATAATCTTTGTTTGGTTCCAGCGAGGCTGGACGCCCACTCCCGCTTCCCCCAATACAATAAGATCAAACAGCTCCGGGACATTTCCTCGCTCCTCACAGATGAAATCCCTGCATCTGCCGCCCCACTCCACCCTGCCCGGGGCTGCAGCTTCTTCCTTCGTTTGAAGACTTGATGGTGGGGGGTCGCTGCTGCTCTTCCTTCTGCCTCAAAATGAGGGATTTGCTCATTTTTCCCAGCCTTCTCCATGTTCAGAGCTCATGGGTGAGGGGTGTAGGGGGACTGGGAGCGCAGTACCTTCCCTGCCTCAGCTTCATTCCCTCTTCTGCTTGTGAAGGACCTCAGTGAGGACCCATGTGGGGTCTGATGGTTTCTGTGCAGGGCATGCAGGCTGTGTCCACAAATGTCACTGCAGCTGGGGGTGAGAAAACAGGGGTACACCTGCTCCTGGCGAGTGGATGAAGCCCAGCAGGAGTTTATTTCTCTGTTCTTCACCTCCCTCCTGTTTCTTGGTGCCCAGCCCTGGTGACAGGCAGGGATGAGGGGAGGGTGAGGTCCTAGGAGCACAGTATGGCTGTGTTGGGTGGGTTGTGGTGATGCAGAGGGAGGGGTGACATCCTTGCTGTGGGCACCTGCTGCTGCTGACCCTATCCCAGCCATGGGCCCTTGCTGGGGGTCTGTGCAGACCTTTTCCCTGAAAGTATTTTGCTCTGGGTATCCCTCCTGGGGGCTCACCAGTGGGAGACCACCGCCATCGCTCCCAGGGATGCAGGAGGGACAGTTTGCAGTAGCTCTGGGGAGGTGACACTGAGCACCAACAAAGGCCACCCATCCCCCAGGTTCTGCAGAGTAAGCAGTGGTGGGCAAATGCCAGCCCAGCTTTGCCCTTCTTCCCTCTGAAAGGGGCTTCCCCATGGGGCAGGAGCAGACCCTGGGGATGCTGGTAGGTCAGTGGGAGCTGAAGCTGCCATGTCCCAATGAGGGCTGTGCTCTCCTCTCCATCTCCCAGGAGGATCCCACTTCCCTCTCACAGAAAGTGTCTTCCCCAGGTGTCCCCAGTGCCGGGGGGCTGCTGGTGTGGAGCGGGGCCGGCTGCAGGTAGGGGCTGCGGCTGCTTTTCATGTTGTCCCCCTCCCGGCGTGGCTCACACTCGCTCTTTCAGCAGGTCCCTGTGATCTCAACGGTAATTGCGGGTGTCAGGTTCAGGGCAGCCAAGAGGGGATTTTGGGGAGGGGGAGGTGGCAGGGAGCAGTGGGGGGGACGGCGAGGGGCCAGGGAAGGATGGAACTGGGTAGGTGCTAGCGGGATTTCGGTGCCATTTCACCTGGGTCCTGCCCTGCTCCGTGTCCAGGTGCTGCAGCAGACTTTCACCCCGTGCAGCTGGGTGCCAGCTCCCTGTTCCAGGATCTGCAGCTTCCCCCTTGCAGGGGCTGGGGAAGGAGCATGAGGATAGAAAAGCTGCAGCCCTGACGCTGTTCCCTTCCCTTGGCGATGCGGTGTTTTCCCCCCTCCATCACATGCTGCTTTGCTCCTTGCACCCCAGAGCCAGCTGAACCTTCACAGCCTCTCCTCCAGGGGTGGACTGTGGTGTCAGGCTGTGCTTGGAGGGCCAAAATGCACACATCCCCTCCACTCCAAGCCTTCAGCGTCCCTTCTTCTTCAACTCAAGCCCTTGTCCCAAAGGGAAACGCTGGATAAGCCCACCTTGCTATGCCTCCCTCCCCCTTCTCCTCCTCACCCCAGAGCTCCGAGCCGGGTTTTCCCGGGGCGGGGGCACGGGATGGGTGCCAGGGGCTCAGCCACCAGAGGAAACGGGGGAGACGGCGGCGAGGCCGGGACCCAGGTGTGAACCCGGTGCAGGTAGCAGGGCTGTGACTCAGCCGTCCCAGAGAAAGCGCCGCGGTGCCCCCAGGCGCCGACGAGCCACCGGCCTCGCCGCTCACCAGCGTTCAGCTCCAGCTGCCAGGCTCGGCCGCCCCGGGCCCACTGGGTTGCAGGAGCACCGAGCTTCCCATTTTAGCTCATTTTGCTTCCATGGGGCAAAGGACCTCTTTCTCTTGGAGCCCCAAGAGAGGTGTGTACCCCAAAGCTTTTCCTCCTCTCGGGCCAGCCTAATGTCAATGTTCAATGCGGTGCAACCACAGAGACTTCTTCTCCTTGTAGGCAACCTTCCCTTGTCCTCTCCTTTCTCTGCAAAGAGTTAAATCTCTTTCTTCAATTCAGCACTTTTCCCCTCCCTCCTGCCCCGGGGATAATGTTTAACCAAGCCCATTGCTAATTAAATATCGATGACCTCAGGCAGGTTTTGTTATCGTCTGGAAACACCTGATGCATGTGTCACCAGCAGGAGTTTTTCTTGTCTCAAGTACACCGGCAACCCTTGAACTCGCATTGGCTTTTCCCTTCCCACCCCGCGGGCACCGGGGCTGACAGCTGAGGCTTCGCTGGCTGCAAAGCAGCTCCTGTGGGCTCATCACTGCCGCTCCTAATTGCAGGGGATCAACGTGGTGGGAAGAAAAGGTCTATTCCCCCTCTCCTTTCCCAAAGAGTGGCCATTGCTGCTTGCCATCCGTTGCCAACTTGGTGGACCTTCCCTGTTCTGGGCTTAACCTGTGCTTTCCCATCCCATGCGACCATGGGGATGTCCTGGCTGGGAGCTCAGCTCTCCAAAATATCTCCTGGGCTTTCTCAGGGGAACAGCAAAGCCCTGCAAGGAGACGGACGCCCTGTCTCCTCCTCTCCTGTCCCCCAGGGCAGACCTGGGGCAACACCACTGGGCTGAGCAGGCTGCAGCTGAAACCCTTAGGGTCTGAGATGCAGAATGGGATAGAGGAAAAGGAGTCAAAAAAGAAAAGCAGCAAGAAAGGGAAGGCTGGGAGGGAATTGGAGGTGTTCTGGGAGGGAGTTATGGGAGACAAGATAGACTTGGCCAGGCTGGACGGGGATTTGAGCAACCTGCTCTAGGGAGAGGTGTCCCTGCCCGTGGCAGGGACATTGGAACTCGATGATCTTTAAGGTCCCTTCCAACTCCAACCATTCTATGATTCTATGATTCTATGGCTTTTACAGAGCCAGAGCCATATCCTAGATGTGTTCGGAACAACTAGTCCCCAAGCTGGGTACGTGGAAGTGGAGACGACTCCTTGAAAATTGTACGGCATCTGGGGTTTCCTGCCAGCCTTGTGAACAACCTCTGAGTTTGCTGGTCAAGGAGGTCTCTCAGCCCTTGAGAAATTCTTGGGGCTGGTTTTCTTTGCAAAGAGCAGAGGCTTCGCTGACATCATTTTCACACTCCACGGTATAAATAGCCAACCTGAAAAACAAAGGAAAACTCCCCATGAAGCCCATGTAAGGCAGAGCTACGGTTGCACCATTTATTTATTCGCTCACTGTAGCTATTTCCTGCCTCTGTTGGTTAGAGACCTCCTGTGTTGGCCAAAAGTCAGCTTTTCCTCCCTCGACGGGAATTTATGGATCAGTAGCACTGCTGGTAACTGGGAGATTACAACCCCCTGGCAGGACAGGCTCATGCCTACGGTTGGCCTTGGTCCCACCAGTTGCTCCAAAATCCTTTGCATCTGCTGGGCAGCTGCGGGGTAGGGCAGTGGTCATCTTCCTTTGGAGCAGGAAGGTCAGGACTACGGCTGAAGGGACCAGTAAGGCCGGAGAGAGCATCCTGCTCTGGCTTGGCATTTGCTGAGTGTTGCAGCAGGCAGGACATCTTTGAGCTCCTCTATCTCCAGGACATCTCTTGCATTGCACCATCTCCAAGAATCCTGTAGCCCCAGTGGGAAGCAGATGCCCCATTAAAGTGGGGCACTGGGGTGTGATTTCCAGGGGGAGCAGATTGTCACTCAGGTGGCTATTGCTGCCCAGAATCAGCTTTTGCTGCCCCCCAAGCTGCAGGTCCCCACACTTGGTCAGGGCTGAGCAAGCACCTGCAAGGGGGAGGGCGGCGCAGACTCCCATGTGTGCTCGGCCCTGGCTTGTTCAACAAGCCAGTGTGAGGCAGCAGACATGTCTTCTTCAGGTTCCAGCTGCACTCCCCGCTCTGCAGCTCCTTCCCAGTGCTTGTTGCTGCCTCCAGACCTGCCAGTAGATCTGTCCCTGTATCCATTTCCTACCTCACTTCAGGCAACGTCAGCTGGGCTCGCTCAGGTCCCTTCTTCCACTGCCTTGGCTGCTCCAGCTGGCTTTGCACGAAGCAAAGAGGGTGATTCTTCCCCCCATGGCTCCACCAGCCTGCTGGGAGGCTGGTTAACTCCTTGGCAGGGAAAGGTGGCAAGTAGCCAGGGATGGGAGCTCTTCCAGAAGCATAGCTAGATCCTGGAGAGGGCTTTGGGCCATGGGTGAGGGCTCCCTGAATTTCAGGTCTCCATCTGGGATGCTAGGCAATCCCAGGTCTCCCTTGGGCATGCCCAGGGTGGGTGGATGGATGTTCAGGCCCAAGGATACTGCATGTGCACATGTTCAGAGGTGTTATATCCCTTCTGCTGCCTTCACCTCTGCTCATGGATGAAGCTGTGTTGTGGTTGCCCTTGGCTGCTCCCTGGAAACGTTCTGCCCTCGGGAAACGGACTGCTCTGCTGACCACCAGTGGGGACAGTAGCTGTCATGGGGATGGTCAAGGCTGCTTTGCATGGCCACCATAGCCAAGGTGTGGGGATGGACGGACCTGCCAGCAGGCAGCAGGTCACCCAGGATTTCCCCTTTCCAGCTACTCATTCCCCCACCTGAAATCTCCCCAGCACACCAGGGACCTCAGGGGACAGGGAAGAGGGGGTGCCAAAGGTTGGCATGAGCCAGCCAGGGGCCCCACTCAGTCTGGCTCCTGGGAGGGTCCCGTCCAGCGGACTGTCTCCTTGGTCATTGTTATCAGAGTAATTCTCCAGCAGCTTGAATCCTGTTTTTGTGCCGGTGTTGCCTGGCTCTACGGGAGCGAGGGGGGAGAGAGAAACACAGGAAACGGCAGCGACGGAAGCAGAATCATCTCCTGGAGGGAGCGAAGAGCCGCTGACGCCACTGGAGGGAACAAAGACAGAGATTCAGAGGAGCTTATGCATGGGCTTGCGCTGGAGACGGCCCGGACAAGTTGTCTCGGTCCCAGCTTACGGCACAGTTCCCACCCCTCCAGCACGTTGTGTCTCTGTCTCCCCCAGCCCAAGCCCCCTACACTGAGCACTGGGGTGCAAGGAGACCTGGGGTAGTGAGAGGAGGCAGCTGTAAGCCAGCACTGATGTTTTTGGCATGGAGGAGCCCTGGGAAGGGCGACCTAGGGAGCTGTCTCTATCCCAGCCCCAGCTGCTGGAGCTTCAGCTGGTGTGGAGGAGTGAGGGTGGCCGTGGGAATAGATCAGTGGGCAGTCCTGGCGTAGGCGCCAGCCTCGACACTGTCTCAAAGCTCTCCCACCACCACCACCCCAAAATGACAGGAGGGAGGGAGGGGCTGTCCCTGCACCCTGCGTGCACAAGAGGCCCTCTGTCCCATGGGCACAAATGGAAACTTTGAGTAAAAAGCCCAGGGGCCCTGGTCGCTGGTCTCACCCAGGGCTGGGAGGAATGTGCAAGCCTCTGCCTTGCAGAGTCACGAGCTGCCACTGTCCATATCCCCATTCATGGCACCTTTTGGGTCCCAAGGAAGCTCCCAGGTACTTTCTCTCTGGAAGTGGATCGGCAGCGCCAAGGGCTCCTCTTGGCTGCAGCCCCTCATCCTCAGGGAAGATCAGCCTCAATGGGACATCTGTCTGCACAGATCTGGGGCAGGAAACCTGCCCTCCTGACATGGGACAAAGCCCTTGAGCCTCTCAACCCCTGGCCCTGTAGGACACAAATGTCCTAACCAGGATGGGCTTGGGGAGCTTGCTAAGCCTGGCCTCTTGTGTAGCAGTAACGAATGATGACAGCGGTCACAGCCCTCTCCTTGACACACTTGTGCCAAGGAAATTCCCCCCATCCTATCCCCGCATCCCTAATTCCAAGAAAAGGATGTGCACCACATCTACTTGCAATGAAGACCCTCCTTTTCTGTGTTACAGGGTGCAGCACTTGCATCTCAGGCCCTTTTGTGGCTGAGGAGCAAGAGCTGATCCCAGCCCCATCAGACGCAGATCCCCTTGGACCATAACCTCATCCCCATGGCACGTGTACTGACTGCTCTAGAGCTAGTGGGGAAGATCTTCCATCAGTGATGCTCAGTGCTGCTGAGGACTCCTGGGAGAGCACTGGGGACTTTGGAGCCATGCAGGGCAGCACTGGTGGGGGGGACCCTCATAGCACACCTACCCTGCTGCCATGAGAGTGGCCAGGATGCTGCTGCTGGCAGGAACACTGCTATTCCCAGGGTCTGCCTTTGCAAACAGTATTTGTGGCTGGAACACAAGCGCCAAAATGTCATCGGCCCCTTATCTGTAACATATCCGGGTCCTTTTGGTACCCACTCAGCCTCCAAAAATAGCTCCAGCAGAGGGAAAGAATACATCCTTAAAATAGCACCGCCACCCGGGCTTGCCAGCGCTGGAGCTGACACCTGGTCAAGTGCCCATCGTGGCTTTGCAGGGAGATTTTGGGTCTATTCTCCTGCGCTTTCCCAGCCTAAAATAGCAGCTGCAACCTCACTGTGCTGGGAGGAGAGCAGGTGCTTTGCAACCTCTGCCCAAAGCTGTGCCTGCTGCTCCGGGCCACCCCGGGCCACCACCAGTGTGTGATCATCCTGTGTGAGACCCATCTTCTCATGCTGCCCACTCTGCCTGCAGCAGGGCAGGGAGGTGTGAAGCCACAGAGCACATCGAGAGCCAGGTGAGTCACCCTGAGGGTTGCAGCCAGCAATGTGGGAGGAGCGGTCCAGCCAGCCACCTCTCCTGAAAAGGAGAGCTGCCGAGGAGGAAGAAGCCGGGAGGAAGGAAGGCCTTGTTTGTCTGTTCCCAGAGAGGCGCAGGAACTGCTATATGAGGAATTACCTGACCTCACTTACATCTCCGGATGTTCTTCACCGGCTTCACCTCCCCTTTTCCCCGTTCGAGCCTCCCCTCAGCTCCTGCAACCCTGCTCTTTGCCATGCTACTGCTGCCTCTCCTCTGAGCTACTCTGGCACCAACAGATGTTTTCCGCCAGGCTGCAAGTCCTCTTCCGCCTCCTTATGCTCCAAACTTATCCTCACCCGCTCTTCCTCCTGGATGGACCACATTCATTCCCCATATGTGGATCCAGGAGCTGGGCTCTGCCCAGCAAGGAAAGCCATGGTGGGTGGGGTGGTTCATGGGTTTCCAGTTATGGGGAGGATGCTGCAGGTGTGGGGTGGCTTGTAGGATGCTCTGTGGGACCCACCTTGAAACCTGGAGGCTCAGGAGGAAGGAAATCAGGGCTCTGCATCTACCACTGACGCATGTAGGCCTTTTGCAGCACATCCAGACGCTATGTATCCCAGTTTGCTCCCTGTGCAGCCCCTGCCTCGTGCAGTGTCACACGGCCGGACTAGTGGGCACCCATGAAGGATGAGTGGATAAGACCATGACACAAAGGTTTCACGCTCTTTGTAGACCGTTACTTCCTCCCTTGCCCACCCCTTTAGAAGATCTGGGCAAAGATGTTCATGCAGAACACGAAAGGTTTAAGGATGTGTGTTGGACACTGAGGGATGGAGCCCGGCATGAGATAAATGCTGAGCTGGAAGCAGGATCCAGCATCGCTGCTCTTCGTATTAAACAGCATTTCCTGGGGCAGGTGGTGGAGGGGATGTGGCTGCCAAGGACAGGAGGGCTGAGGATCATGAAGCTAAGATGCTCCCAGGGAGCAGGATACAGCCAGGGGCTGGTGTATCTCAGAGCCAGAGATGGAGGCACATTCTGCTGCAGAGCAGACCTGGGATCCAGCACACAAGTTCAGGAGCAGGACTGGGAAAGGAAATGTGGACGGGCATGCAGAGGAAGGGGAGATGGGTAACAATGTGTGCCAACTGGAGGTTAGAGCAAGGATATTTTCAGGATCAGGGAAGGCTACTCTTTCAGGGACTGTGCTGGCAAGGGAACAGATGCTCAGAGTACCTCTAGGGACAGAGGTGCCCCCAAAAGCAAGCTTGAGGGACAGAGAGCAATGGAAATGGATTGCTGGGGTACATGAGGGAGAGGTGAGAAGGTAGGGAGTAGCAAAACCTCCTCCTCACCCTGTGTAAAGCTCTGTATTCCTCCAGGAAGGACCTGTTCAACTGGAGACTCTCCAGCTTTTTGCAACCTCATAGCACTCCATCAACCCGTGATTAGATTAGAGGTTGAGACCCTTCCAGGCTGGGGCAGGAGGAGGAAGGGGGTTTATGAGTCAAAGCAGTAAACACAGTAATCTCAGGGAGGCTAATTGCAAGACTGGGAAGGATCTTCTGAAATAACAGGTTATTTCTAGACTTAGGAAATGAACCAAGTAGCCCACTGGCCCAGAAGGGACCACGGGGAGGTCTCGTATCTCTGAATTCAACAACTCGTTGAGCGAGCTGAGGTCACTGCTCATTGCAGGGGACAGGAACTCAGGGAGAGGAAGAGGGGACCGGATGCTTGGCCAAAATACCTTAAGAAGTGATGTTAAGGATATCCCCTCTCCTCCAGAGCCAAGAGGTGACGGTACCTCCCCAGGGCTTGATGAAGAGCAGTGGCGAGGGGGTCGCTTGCAGCAGGTGTTCCCAAAAGGGGTTGCCCCACATCTCTTCCCGCTTCCTCCGCCTCTCTTAGCCTTCTTCCACCACTAGCATTTGTTTCCCCCCACCTCCCATTTTCCATTTTGAAACTAGAATTGGTGACTGAAACCTTCCAAGCCCACGCAAACAGGATACACGTGGGTCAGGACTGAGCGGGGAGTGGCATAGCGGCAGAGGGGTGAGATTGCTGGCCCAGGAGAGGCCATGGGGACGATGTGATGGGCTTTGGAAAGTCTGGAAGAGCAAACAGGCTGGTGTTGTGGCAGCAGGAGAAGCAAGAGGCCAGCCCGAATGTCATGCCAGGCCTTTCTTGTCTTCGAGGGATTTTACAAACACGTTATCCTGCCCAATTCCACTACCCATCTGAGTGGGAGTTTGCTGTTGCTCAAGTTAGCTGTGAACCCTGGCAGTGCTTTCCCAGGGAGGCGTGGGGAAGCCCTGCCAGTGTGGGGATCAGAAGTCCTGAGAGGCCGTGCCCACACTCCTTGACCTGCCTCTGTCTTGTAGACAAGTCACTGCTGCAGGACTCGGGTCACCTCATGCAGGGAAGGTGATATGGTCCCTCAGACTCCCTTTACTCATCTGTCAAACAAATGTGACTGCCTGAACTTTAAAATCCTCAGCAGAGCCCTGTGAACTGCCGGTGGTTATCCAAAGAGGAGGGGGATGTGGTCACGAGCAGGGATGTGCAGAACATGAGGAGAGATGCACAGCTTTCCTGGTTCCCAGGAAAGGAAGTCACCATCTGTTACCAGAAAGAGGAATATCAATGGAAGAGCAGTTTAATTAGATAATCTGTCTAATTAAGACAGGTGACAGGCTGCACATTTCCCTCCTGGTGAGACCTTTAGAGAGACCTCAAGCAAGGATACTCCTGACCTTGTCCTTGCAGCCAAGGCCAAGTGCCAGAGCATGAAGAGGGGCTGCAGGTCCGCAGCACCCTCATCACTGCACCCCAGTGCCTGACCCCACCAGCTGCCTTCCTGTCTGCGGGGGGACATACAAGACGTGGCCCCCCAGTGCGGCCAGCTGGTTGCGGCTCCACAGGAGCTGGCGCTTCCGAGCTCCTGAGGCCCTCACTCTCTCTAAGTGCCTTCTCCTCCTCAGCACTTGGATTTCTTCTAGCCCTTCCCTCTGCCAAGATGTAGCCATGGCACTGGCAGACCGCGATGTGGATTTTAGCCCCCTGTGGCCTGGTAGGACACCTCTGCAGGCCTAGCTGGTCATCAGCACATGAGGATCATGGGAACCAGCAGGCAGACCACATTGTTGAAAGAAAGCACCTCTTATCTAGAACCAAGGGATCCCACAGCAACAGGCCAGGCTGTGTGAAAACCTGCTTTTCCTTGCAAGTCAACATCTGCTGAAGGCCCCGCTTAGTCAGGCTGTGCTTGATCCTGGTGGCTGCGTCATTCTTCCCCTCTCCCCACCCCCTTTTCCCCCTGAAGAAATTTCTGAGATTTTTTTTTTTTTAATTGGCATTGTCCGTTTGATCCATAGTTCCTAGCCAGGCAAAACAAGGCATGCATCTTACTGGAGACAGGATAGAGGACTCTTGGAGTTAATCGTTTTCTCCATTGTCTTTCAAATGTGTGCTGAGATGTCCGTAGCTGGGGGACCCATTGTGCTGCCTTCCTGCTTGTTTTTCCAACAGTCTCCAGTGAATAAAAGCAATGCAAGGTTTGTAATACACTTTCCATGACCTCTAATCTTGCTGTACGATCTATCTCAATTGCCAGGTCGCATACAGTATTCATTAACAGCGGTTCCACCTCCATCTCACCTACTTCTCCAAAACCCAGCCCCAAGCTTTCTCTGGCTGGTTCCAATTACCCTTGTCCAGACCACCATCTCCTCTGCCCTCATCCACACCTTCTTCTGCCACCTCCCTTCTTTCTGCTCTCCTAAGTGCTCTCTCCTCCCACCTTCCTCCAAGCACTTGGTCTTTGGAGGTGCCAGCACAGGGGTGTGCTGTGGCAGGGAGGTGACTGATAGTATTAAAGGTGTGCCTGTACCTTCAACAGCATGCTTGCTGAGGATCATCTTACTTCCTCATCCCACCATAAATGGATCGAAGTGATGCCACAGCATCTCCCTGACCCCCTCATAGTGGAACAAGGAGGTAGTAACTCAGCTACCAGCATCAGTGGCACAAGTGGGAGCCAAAGCAGTGGCTGGAGGGGACTTCAGGGCAGACAAAGCCTGTGGGTTTGCCTTCCCACCCTGGATGTGAGCTCACTCTGCCGCCTGGGCTTGATGAGTTTCCCAGATGCAGAGGCACACAATGCAGCAGGGAAACCCTTGTTCTCCTGTGGTTATTTTGCATGGCTCCTCTGGGAACGTTTGCCTTTCCTACTATTTTCCTGCCATGCCGGAAGCCCTCAGGTGTCCCTCAGCTAGGACAGCCACCTGGGCTTTGAGGATGAGTCACCCCCTCTTCCAGTGCTCTCCTCCGCCTTCCCTTTGGCAAGGACTGGCAACAAACAGCACGAATGAATCAGAGGCTGGGATGGCTGAGGGACCAGCAAGCCCATCCCTGGGCACCCCAGCATGTATGTCCCAGCTGCAGCACCACAGGGGACTGGGCACAGGCTGGGGACCCCAGAGCGCAGAGAAATCTCCAAATCTTCTCACTGGAAACTGTGCTCAGGAGTCCCTTCCTAAAAGGATTGCAGTCATTTCCAGCACTAAAGGGCCATTCCTAGTTCCTGCTCTGGACAGAGAAAGGATCCCTCTCCTGCTTCAAGGGTCTGTGTCCAGGCCACAGATAAAACACCAGCTCCATGCTTTGGCCTTCTTGCTCCATCATCCAGCTTTTTATCCTTGTTTTCTCTCTTATTTGCTTCTTCACACCAATAGGTAGACCCTGGCCTTGATGTCTATGCCTACCTTGAAGAGTTGGCAGGTTATTCCTCTTGAACTGTCAGAGCAAGTGGCCAATCTCCCTGCTGTTGTCAAGGGGGTGTAGGCAGAAAGGCGTGGAGCTGGGGCACTACCACAACCCAAATCTCTAGCCAAACTGTTTGTCAGTCACATCTGCTGAGGAGGCAACCAGCAGGTCCAGTCATGCTCTGGGATTCCCGAGCACTGTGCAGCTGAGTCTCTCTGGAGAAAATTGGCAACAGGCTGAGCTTCGTTGGGTCCAGGCACTCGCAACTTTTCTGTCTTCTTCACATCTCTCAGAGAGCTCCCACTGACCTCATAAAACACTTGTACCTCACTGTGCCACATTGATAGGATCCATCACTGGAGGCATCACAGCCACAACAGCTGGAGGCTGAGGGAAAGGTTTGGCAAGTAAGATTTTCTGGACAGTGTCATGCAGGGCAGGTGAAAAGGAGATTGGACTAAGCAGTCAGAGTGGTCATCTTTGGATTTAGGAAAGGCATCTGGAAATCAGCCTCTTCTTCTGGGGGTGATTCAGGTAGTTACAGAAGAGACTTAGGGCTTCATAAGACTGTTCCTCTGGGCCATTCTTTACAGACCCCTGCTCATTTCAAACCCGTCACATATATGGAGGCAGGAGGTAGACTCAGGGCTTCTGAGAATTAAGAATTCGGCCTTGCTAGACAGCCTGCAGGAGCTTGTGCTGGTGGTCCTCTAGCTGTCCACCATCAGTGGTATTGGTCCTTGGCTGCTCTCCTTGGCCTGCGTGTGCTGCCAGGTTGGAGCTGTCATAGGTCCTCTGAGTGGCTCATGGTACTCTGCAGCTTGGCCTTAGTGCGGGTCTGTGGTTGGTACCACAAGTGTGAAAATGACCCATCACCATTATGGGAAGGTGCTGAACAGCCTTGCAGTGCCCCAGTAGTGGGTTGTGAGACCTGGAAGGGCCAGCAGAGAGAAGGCAGTGGTAGCTGGAAAGACAACCACCATGCAATGCAGATGGAGGGCTCAAAGACATTGAGAGCCAGGAGGAACCAGCAGCACATTGTGCTCAGCCTAGGCTGGAGACAGCATGGGCAGGTGTTCAGATGCTCCCTGCTCCCTCCCAGGCAGCGAAACACTATCCAAATATTCTGCCACCTTTATCAGCCTTGGCTTTACCGCCCCTAATCTCACACCCCTTTTCCGAACTTCTCCTCACCTTACGGCTCCAGATGGTAATCAATGGGGTGTCATGCAAGGGGACTGGGGCGCACAGGTCAGATGGGGGGGAAGGAGAGACGGCCACGGTAGGGTTGTACCTGTGGGAGCCTACCAGAGAGGGCGGCAGGCATGGGCATGTGCCCGGGGGGCAACACACAGGGGTGACTCTGGGTGTCCCTTCTCGTGCTGGCAGCTCAGCGTCCCAGTGAGGTGCCCGAGATTTGTGTTATCTCTGACAAAAGGTAAACAGAAAGGGGAAAGTGAGAAGGAATTCCTCATCTGAGAGGGCTCTTATCGCCTTTCCGCTTCCCTCGCCCTGGAGAGATACGGCAGCAGCTCAATGCTCTCTTGTTCCTCAGGAGGCCTCTCCTCCCCTACCCCCCGATGCATGGGGGTGCAATGGGGGCTCCTGGCCACAGAGCTCCCTGCCCCACAGCTCACCAGGGACCTCTAAACACATGCTCCCCTCCATACCTGCGCCTCTGCCCTCACCTGAGTGCCCCTCACAATGCCTTTGGGTTTTGCATCCCTCATCGAACACACCAGAGATCCTCCAGGGAACAGTGAGTTATTTGCTTTGCTTTGGGGGTGCCATGGTTTTGTGCCAGCCCCAGCACACGCTCAGCTGGGCAGCCAGCACGGGCAGTGCACGGTGGCCCCAGCCACGTGATGGTGATAGAACTCACCGCAACCTTGATCGGTGTCATGTAATTGAGGCCGAGGAATAAAACTCTGGCTCTTATCAGCCCTGCAGTGAGTTGCAGCATACTTGCACCGTGATCAGACTCAATTAAATCTCCAGCAGAAGCAGAGTGGGTCGAGCTTGCTGGCTGAGGATGGGAGGAGGTGGCTGCAGGTGGTTAGGTCCCCCTAAAGCAGTGAGGTCCTCAAGGGCAGGCAGAACTGCTGAAACAGTCCGTGCCACCACACGCTGGAGAGGCAGAGATGGTGGAGGCCCGTGTTCCATTCTGGCGGCAGCAGGAAAAAACTGCTGGTCAACATCATTGTGAAATTTCAAGGCTCCTTCCACCCATCCATGTAAGAAGAGCACTTGGGAAAGATTTTATGCAGCACACCAGCTGCCAGAAATGGCGAAGCTATTGGTCATCAGGTTACAGAAGTATGGCATAAAACCATGTGAATCCAAAGAGTGAACAGATGGCCAGCCTGAGCGGGGATGAAATTATTTTGTTACAGAACTGACAAGCAGCTCGATTCTGTGTTAGTGCAAGAACTGGATTTGATTTGGCAGAGAAGACAGGGTGCTTGCAAGGCTTGGTAGTGCCACGTTTATTCAGCTCTTGGATTTTTATTCATCCTGAGGTTGTTTCGTTTGAGTTGGGGATGCACTTGCAACTCACCCGGCTGTGGTTTGATGCAGTTGCCCAAATACTGGTATCCGGTTTCATTGTAGATGTGGTAGCATATCCTGCCTGGCCTCCAGCTGCTACTCCAGACGGGTGTTGGTCTCCACTAAGTCCCGTGGCAGATCTGCCAGCCCCCTTCATGTGTCTCAGATACCCCAATACATCTCAAATGGCTCTAAACAACTCTGTTTTGGCAGCAGGATCTGATGATTATGGCTATATTCAAGAAAATGCTTAGTTTTGCTGCTTGGTCCTTTTCTGATAATGCTTTGTGGATTTTTGGTAGTAGAGGTAAACCTCTGAAGAAGTGGTCACAAAGCAATCAAAATAAAAGGGTACGTTCCGCCCAGGGGTGGGAGACAAAATCTTTGCACAGCCAAAATCAAAGAAAATGCAAATATTTCCACTCTCTTTTCTCATGTTGGAGGTTGCACAGACCCTTCTCTAGGTAGCTGAGGTGTCTTGCAGAAGATTGTTTCTGAAGGTCTTGAGAATTTAGGAATGCCTGTGGCTGGTGTGCTGATTTGGAATAAAACTGACCGGAAATCGTAACTGGAGACTGAAGAAGAAATCGGCCAAAGAGAGGAACTCTGACCCAAATAACAGCAGCCACCAAAGCTCCTTGCAGAGCCAAGCCCAGCTTGGGGGCAGAGGGATACTCGTAGCTGAGAACAGTCCTTTTGGTACCACTAAAGTTGGATGCCTGGGAAAGTCCCCTTATTTTTTCGTTGAAGAGGAGATGGTGCCAACGTAAAGAAGTCTGGCAGAACGCAAGGGCAGGTTCAAGCAGGTTCAGCCAGGGGAAGTTGGGCTCTGGAGGCTTTACCAGCTCAGTGCAAGCTGTACTGTGTCGTCTACTCTCTTGGGGTCTCCTGCTGACAGCGTGCTTTGGTGGACCTTCTTTGGCAGGCAGAGTTTGGAAAATTGGCTTTGCTGTATTCCTCTTAGTTCCTGCCTGGCAGAAGGACAGGGAGAAGGTTGGGAGCAGACAGTTTGGGAAGAAGGATCCCAAAATGTAGGAGCCTCCTGGAGATTTGCAGACATATCCAGGGGCACAGTGAGGTTCCACAGGGTCTGGGGCAAAACCCAGGCCTGTGATCTTGACTAAATGAGGATGCCTCATAACATAATGAGCCAGGCTTCTCTCAACAGGTACCCGGGGGCAAACTGCTCTCACTTTTCCTTCTCCCCTACCACCCTGCCCACCCTCCAGCTCATCCTGGGCATGTTAAATGAATTAAAATTAAATGCATCTCTAATTCATCTCCATTCTGTTCTCCCTGGAGAATGATTGTCCCAGGGTGATCCTTCCGATAATGAGAACTGCTTCTGAAAATTAAGAAATACTTGTTATAGAAACCCCAAAACCAAATGCCCTGAGATTAACAAGAAGGCTAAAAACCCTGGTGAATGCAAATTTGCAGAGATTAGCAGCTGTTCAAATGCAAGATGATCACCAAATGGCATATGCTCCCAAGCATTGACTAAAGCCCTACAGAACTATGAAT
The DNA here is from genome assembly GCA_013400375.1 of Thinocorus orbignyianus. NCBI lineage: Eukaryota > Metazoa > Chordata > Aves > Ciconiiformes > Thinocoridae > Thinocorus > Thinocorus orbignyianus. The sequence goes on along the minus strand of VXBW01005540.1, from coordinate 2,543,783 downwards.
AGATTAGGAAAAAATGCTAGAAATGGCTTTGACTTTGTGAGTGGTTTCATGGATATCCTCACAGGCAGGAATTGGTGGAGGCAGACGCCCACCCTGAGCTGGTAGACGCCGTGCTACAGAAACCAGGGTGGGACTCACGGCCCAGACATCTGATCGTGAAATTGGAGGAATATTTGTTAGTGAAATTCCAGTGTGTTTTCCAGAGAGAGGGGATGAGGGGAAAGAAAATGACTGCCAGAGCTTATTTGTGAAGCTTCAGTAAGAAGCAGAAAACGACCCAACGTTAAACGGGCTGGGGAGATAAGGCCTCGGTGAACAGGCATAAAATTCCCTGGGTCTGCAAAAGCAGCACCTTGTCGGGACAACAAAGGTGATGAGATCCTGTGCAGAGGACATTACTTCATTATGTCCCACAGCACAAGGTCAGACATACTAAATCACAGCACCTGTCTGGGGACTGAGACATGTAAGAGGAGACTAGATGATGTCTGCTATAGGTGTGGTGCTAAAGCCATTAAACCTTGCAAGTGCTGTGCTCGAGACGGGAAGGAAAGGAAAGCGCAGCCAGTTATGGGAAAAGCAGATTGCCTAGGAAAGCCTTGAGTGTTCTGGTGTTAGACATTTCTCAGCCAGGATTCAGGTGCTGCCCACACAAACACAAGCTTAACACTGTGGTTCCTCACTACCTACAGACCCAAAACCTCCCCCAAGCAGGAGGCAACCCAGACGTCCTCCGAAGTCCTCGCCCTTCCATCCCCTCAGTCCCCTTTGCCCTCTGCCCCTGCTTCCCTTCCCCATGCTCAGTTGTTCCAGCAGCAGCTTCCACTCTCGCTGCTGTCTGCATGCCTGGTTTGGGTGACCTTTCCTGGGGACAATGGCTGCTATTGAGCCCAGGCCGGCACAGCCGCCGATGACATGGAGCTGCAGACGCAACGGTCCCATCGCTGCAAGGAAGGGTCCTGCCCAGCACAGCTGGGAGCGGGGGAGGCTGGCCTGGGAAAAAGGCTTCAGCCACCAGCCTGCCTTTCATTGAACTCGGTGGCTCATGCGTCACATGGATGGCTCCGTGGTTAGACACGCTTCTTAGCCGATTTAGTCCCACTGTGAGGTGCCAGAGCCTCAGCACTGGAAATTAAGGTCCATATCATGACTTCAGGAGGCTACAGTGGTGATAAATACCTTCCCATGTGCCCACACACCATAACAGCTTTGCTAGGGAAAAAATAATCTCAAATACTTTCAGAGAGATGGTTACTTTTATTCACCGATTCCTTTGTGGCTAGGCTACCGTGACAGGGTAGTCATCTTTTAGCAGACACTCAGCACGCAGAGTCTTGTAGAGCTGGCACTAGTGGGCAAGGATCGATGTATCGACTACTGGCCCTCTCTGCAGGGCTGGGGATGACTGCTTCCCCACATCTGCCATGGCCTAACAATCCCCCCCTGTCCCACCAGAGAAAGTAAATGAGTCAGTGCTGTCCTGGTTTGGGGTAAAATGAACCAATTTTCTGTTTTACAATTTTACTTTCTTAGCTGGGCCTCTTCTAACTAACTAAACTCTGAAATTAACAGCACACTGTTCAGAGAAACTGCTTTGTCTCACAGTGATAAGACCCAATTATATCACAGAACGGTATGCAGACAGGCCCTTGTTTATCCTTATTGCTGGAACAACCAAGGTCAGGTAATTTTGTTATTCTGCCCGTTGGAGGGTCGGAAGCGGAAGCATCGAAGGGTCCCACCTGCAAGGAGGAGCGGACAGGACAATTGACCCAAAAACTGACCAACAGGGGTATTCCATNCCCCCCCCCCCCTCTCTTTTTTCCTTTTTAAAAAGGGAAAGGGGGGGGGGGCTATCTGTCCTTCGGTTCTGATTTGCTCAGAACCACGACAAGTGCACACACAGAAATTGCAAGATGGAAATTGATATCGGAATGCTGTGATGATGATGAATATTACTATTGTTGCTATTATTGCTAGCGCCAGAGAGGACTAAAGGATCTGTTCTGTATAACTTGTGCTCCCTTCCCCCCCAGCTCCTTCCAGTTTGCTGGCATTTTTACAGAAACATCGGTCCAAGTTTGGCATTTCTACCCAGCACCATCTCTCTGCAAAAATCACAGGTCTTTCTGTGATCCAGAGGCCATTGCTGCATCCCTGCTCAGAGCTAGAGCAGGAGCAGAGCCGGCTCCTGACAAGCCCAGTCCCTCAGCAGAAGGAGGTCAGCATCACTCCAGATCTGGGATACAGTAGAGGTGCAAATGAGGGGGAGGCCTGCTCCTTTAGCATGTCAGCTTGAACATAAAAGGCAGAGGGAAAGACTCTTCTAGCCCCGCCATGAGCTAAACTGCAACCTCTCAATCCAGGAGAAAAAGTAGGAAAACAAATATAGAGGATTAATAAACTGGAGTCTTTAGGTTGGTAGTTTCCATCAGTCCTAAAGGCAGAAAACGTCTCCGGAGACATGTAGAGTCAGGAAGGAACCTCAGGGCAAACCCTTAAATGAAGAAAGGCACCATGTTAGAAAAATGCACCTACTCGTCCAGCATCAGCAGATTTTAAAGGGCGCTCACCACCCCTGGCCAAGCATGCAGCTGGAGTGGCCCTGCACTAGCTCTGTTCCTGGGTAAAAAAAAATTATCTCCCAAAGCAAGGGAGCAACCTCTCTCCAAATTATTTTATTTGAGCCACACAGCCAGGTCACCCTCCAGACCACCAGTAAACCAGCCTGTCTGTGGCTGGCAAACACTTTGCCAGGCAACTCCTGAAAGCTCTCACGCCTTTACCAGCCACTGCCCCACTATCTGCTTGTGCCCTGGGGGGATGCTGTCTGTCGGGTGAGAGAAATCCCAGTTACACAATCCCACCTCTGCCTCCCTCTCTTCCTACCATCCTCGATGAGGGTGGTGAATGTCCCTTCTCACAAGTGTGCAGGGGGGTTTAAAGGTCCGTGTCAACCAGTCCTGTCCCTGCAGGTCACTCCAGCAAGAGTTCCCACATGTGTCCTTGGGAATGTGCCTCCCTCGGAGCAGATAACAGATACCCAAACTTTGCTTTGCCCACTGGGACGGTTTCCCTGCAGAGGGGGGAGAAAAGGGGGGTTAATTCAGGGTTTCATTAACCTAACAGTTGATTGCAAGAGAAACTTGTCCTATATAGGAATTGTGTCAGGAACTAGGCTGAGGAGGAGGGGGAGAAGACAGTGGGTTTTAGCAACCCTGCTGCTTCTTCCAGCCTCGCTTCCCTCAGCCAAGGCTCAGAAGAACAGAATAGCTCATGTGAGTTTGGCTCCCGGCTCCAGGCTCATCAAAACTCCGTGTGGGCAAGGAAAAGGCAAAGCTGTGCCATGGCATGAGGCCACCTCACATAAGAAATGCAGGTGATCCCACAGACACGGATATAGGGACACGCCCGAGTCCATAGAGAACCTTCAGGCCATTTGCACGACATCCATTCCCACATAAGAAATTATACAGCAAAAATCTCCCTGCACACACTTATGTGACATTCTGGAGACGTGTGGAGCATCCCTTGAGTGGAGGCAGAACCAGAGATACATATATCCTACATAACCATAGGGATACTCCACAGCATGGAGAGGGATGGGGAGGGGGTGGTTTCAGCATTGGTTTCCACTGGTCTAAGCTTCTGCTGCCAGCCAAAGGCCATGCCTTCTCCAGCTTCCTACATCAACACAATCGAGCAGGTGGCAGGGTGGCAAGCTGGAGCTAATCTGGCAGAAAACGATCCCAGCAAAACAAAGAAACTGGGAAAGAAATGGGGGAAGGCACAGCTGGAGAGAGAGGGGAGAAGGCAAGACAGCCACTTTCTCCAGAAACCTTTTTCCAAGCGACTCGTGCCAATTTTGAAGCCACACCCTCAGTCACAGACAGAGATGTAAAAATGTCTGTTCCCAAGTGGAGTCACATCACGGGGACACCCCTCCTCTCCAAAAGCACCCACCTGGCTGCCCTGCATGGCTGGGGAGGAGGGCGGGAGGGGGGTTTCACTCAGGACCTTCTGGAAGGACCCGTCTGCAGCTCTGGGAATGTGTGAGAACTGCAAAGGTGGAAGGAGGAATGGGGAAGGAAGGAAGGAAGGAGCTATTGTCATCAGAGAATGCTTTGTTTGACCAGCATTGCTGAGATTCCAGTGGCCCCAGTAACTCCACAGTGGCTCCTGTGGGATGGAGCCAGGGGGAAAGAGAAAGAGAGGCCAGACAGATTGACAAGAGGGCCCTTGCCATTCCTGGAGCTGTGTTTTCTCAAGATAAGTCTGACCTATTCGTAGTCACTCCGGAGCAGTGGCAGGAGCCGGCCTTTACGTCTGACTTGACCTTCTATTGTGGCTCAGACACTGGAGGAGATTAAGACTGAAATCAAACAACTCCCGAACTTTGAGGCATACCCAACATGGGGCCAGGGCGACGCAGAGAAGCCCAGGCTTGCCAACAACTGCCAGGTCCAAAAACAGTCAGTCTGGCATGTCCTGCCTCGGACCGATGCCAAGCAGATTGACTTGGGAGGCTGGGGTGTCTGGAGGGGTCTAACTCACAGCATATGCATCCAGTGACCAATGATCCCAAAATCCTGTAGGACACCTCTCAAAGCAAGAGCCAACCACCTAGATAGATGGCCTGAAGTCAAGTCCAAGTCGCTGTGGCAGACAAGCTATGCCAGAAGCATCCAGCATGCTATTATTTTCTGCTTAGTTAAGACAAGTCCAGATCCAGGCCATAAATAACTAGGGGGTTGGGGGGAGGAGAATGAGAAGAGGGATGGCAGAAAGACTGAGATGTAGCAAAGATACCACAATCCTTGTTTAAAGAATCTTTGATTGGCTGCTTCAGTGGAAAGGATAAGGTCTTGCTGCACAATGTCCCTTCTCAAACCTGGGGGTGGTGTTGGTTCAGGATGTGTGTGTGATGAACGCTGTCTCCAGATACTCACACAAATATCTTGGTGGGTTGGCAGAGGGGGAAAAAAAGGGAATGTGAGCTCCTTCATCACTTATGGACCTTAGGGTTCAAGGCAGTCAGCCTAACGCCTTTCCTCAAAAAAGAGGATAGGAGAAAAATAGTGGCTTCAGGGAATCCATTCAGGGGCAACACGAAGGAAGCAAAAGGTTTTGCGTGTTTTCATCAAATTTTCATCAGAGGTGTGCACAGGAGACTGCATCCCCTTGCTGTACCTCAGGCTGACGAACGCACACCCTGTGTTAGACAGTCCTAACGCAGTGATGAGGGTTCTGCGTGGTGTGAGTGAGTGGTGTGGGCAGCCCCCTCTGGGCAAGGCAAGGCTGTGGGGACCTCCTGGACCCCATTCGCCCTGTGTGAGGTCAGAAGAGTTGCCCCGGAGAGGCACACTGCCCATGCATGGAGAAAGACTAGTCTTTGGGTGCAGAAGGTAAAGACCTGCAGGCTGGGCTTGACTTCAAGTCCAGCAAGAACTTGAGATGGCTGATATTTAAAAAAAAAAAAAAAGTTTTTTCTTTTTTTTTTTTAACACCAAGAAAGCATCTTTGTATCCCAGCTGGATTCAAGGGCCTGTGAGACGTGAGGGTATATTTGTACCACACTCCCCTCCTTTATTGGGATTTTTCCATTCTCTGAGGTATCTCAACCCTCCCTCTGCCCAAGATAATGGAGAGGCAGCTAAAATGGCATTTTAAACTCTTGGCTGCCTCTACCAACAATTGGACAAAGCAAAGAGGCAGGATGGGAGAAACTGGCTTTCTGGAAACTTCTGATAGATGGAGAGGGGTCACACCCCCTTCAATAGAGATTGGAGTCGGGGGTCATTTTACATCTGCCTTTAATGAAGAATGGTGGGAAGGGAAATTTAGCTCCGATGAGCTAATTAAATATATATATATTTCCACTCTGTTAGCAAGGGGAAAAAAAAAGCCTTGGAGCAGCTGCTAGGTCATTGTTTGTGAATTTAAAAATAAAAGTTTCTTGGCATAGATTTCCGAGATGGAGGCAGTATCTTGCATTGTCATTCCAGAGGGAAAGGGAGAGCAAGCGAAAGAAGGATGAGGCCAGGCAAGGATAGTTCAGCTTGACTACGTGTTGCTCAGGTGTGTCTTGGCTTTCAAGCCTCTTTTCCCTCTGGCTGGTTTAGGCAATCAACATCCTGCCCAGATGGTGAGCTTCACCAGGGACAGATTTACGGGCCTCACACCCTGAAGATCTGGGAGTGTCCTGTCATGGGGATGGCTACTGCCTGGTGGTGCCCTGAGTACATTGGTGGGGCCTATTGACACCAACCAGACTCACTGGGAACACCACCCCTCTGCCAAGGGGCTCCATTTAAGCTCAGGTACCTGCTTCTGGGCTGAGCTATGTCATAGGTGTATCTGTGACTGGCCTTGTCCCCAGCTGTCCTGGTCTCCTGACCGGTGCTCTCAGATGTACTCCAGACCTTTGTTGGTAGTAGCTTTGTCTCTAGGATGCACCTCGGACCCATGCTGCAGCCTTGTCTCCTGTGCTGTCTCCTGCTGTTCCTGACTGGACCTTGGCTTATCTAGTGCTATGACTGGAATCTGTCCCCATTGCCACCTTGGAGGTGCTGGTCATCTGTAGGATTGTGTTGGGGTTGTGCTTGGCCCTGGACCTGTCCCCTGTGTGAGGCAGCCCCACTTTTGCTGCTTGCCAGACACGAGCTGAGGTCTCTCCAGGACTGAGCTGCACACAATGGAGCCTTGTCCTCAGGCTGTATGGGACCTGGCCCTACACCTCCTCCTGGGCTGAAGGCCATGGATCTTGTACCCCACTGCTTCCCCAGGGGCACTACTGCATCCTTTTTTCTGTCCTTATAGCTCCTCAGCTCTGCCTCTCCCATTCCACCTGCCTGGCCTCTCCGCAGTGGGGTCCTGGCACCTTGTGGCTGTGTGCTCTCCCTGTTTTATCCCCTCCTTCCCCCCTGGCTCCTGCTCAGGCCTTGGCCATCACAACATCCACACCTTGTCTGCCTGCCTCAGGGACCCCTTTTTCATCTCTATGTCTCTGAAATAGACACATCCCTTCCCTGCTTCTAAGTTATGATCCCAACCTGGTTCCATGTCCCCTATGCTCACAGTGTGATCCTGCACTACTTCTGTGCCACCATCCTGACCCAGCTCCATGTCTCTGCCCTGGCTGTGTGTCACCCAACCAGCAGCGGACAGGGTATTTCACAAGGAGCAGTCCATTGAGCATAGTTCTCCACAAGGTGTGAGAACATATTTTGACGGCTGTTGGGACCCTGAGTGCATTACTGGGCCTTGTCCCAGCCAGCCTCCCCTGGGACTTGCAGGTCCATCTTCATGGCCCAGGAGCTCCATTTAACCTCAGCTATGCTGTAGGTGTACCCATGAATGGTCCTGTTTCCTGCTGACCTGGCTTACTGACTGGTTTTCATAGATGGACTTTAGACCCACCTTGTAGGTCTCTTCATCTCCAGTCCCGTCTCTGTCTCTGCTCAGGTACTGAGGGACTGTAGTCAGACCAGCAGGGTCACCAGCTGGGCTGGGGTCACTCCTGGCTTGTCCTCTTGTGGAACAGCCCTGTTCTTGTTGCTCCCTCGCACTGGTGACAAGCCAGCCCATGTCAGGAGACCTCATCTCCAGTGGCCTTGGTGCTGATTTTTCCCTTCCCACCCTGCTGCATCCATTACCCTGATGCTTTCTGGCAACAGCTGCATGTGGAACGGGAGACCTGAACTTTTCCATTCCCCATCCTCCAGCGTTGCCAATCCCTCTGAGCTAGGAACAGGCATTAAACTCACTGTCCACCAACAAATGGTTCCTGGCTGTCCCTTTCGCTTCTTGAGCTCCATATGCTGTTAACCTTGGCTGAATGGGAAGCAAGGGGGGCATTCCCCTCCACCCCAGCAGGTCTAGACCCACTTGCTTTCCCTGCTGCTCACATGATGTCTCCTGGGGCTGTGGCAGCTCTCCCCCTCCCTGTGAACACCTAGTGCTGCTCCTTCCCCCCCTCTCCTCTCCCACCAACAGCTCTGGCAGACTTGGTGTGCTGTCCTTGGCACACAGGGGTATCATTGGAAAGAGCATGCCCCCAAACACCTGGCAAAAGGGAAAGAAATAATATTAATATTTTTTTTAAAGGCTCATAATCGCCCCTGCCCTGCCATATTATGCAGCCAGGGAAAGAGACTGAATCGTGGGAGAGCCTGGCTGGCCTCAAAACCCTGCTCCACCTGCTCACTGACTTGGCCACCAAGCCAGGGAGGGCTGGAGGACATTCTCACGAGACACTGTTCAAAGCCAAAGCAGGGCAGGAGGAGTTTTCCTTGCTTTTAAGTCAGTTCCCCAGCCAGTCTGCCTGGATCCCGCTATTGGAAAGGATCTCTGAACCTCCAAACATCCCACAGATATGCTGGCAAGCTTGAATTAGCTCCCGGTGTCCATCCCTGTGTAGAAAATACTGCTGGCCCACACTCCCTTTTCCACTGACACCAAGCAGTGTGGTCAATACTCACAGTCTAGGCTTTTTTTCCTCTCCAGGAGCAAGACAGACGGGCTTCCCTCATGTGCACTTAAGACAAGTCTGTTCCTCAAGAGGTGTTGGCTCCCTCCTCACTGTGGTTATGGGAAGGCCTTTTTGTTTAAAGAGGAAAACAAATGAATAGATTCCCCTGACACCCAGCCTTATCAGGCATAAACCCAAGGGAGTCCCTTGTTTAAACACCAGGAGTACATTGCTGGATAACACCCCTCCTCTCCCCCCGCCTTTTGTCTTTTTTTTTTTTTTCGGTTGGGTCAGGATTTTCTGCTTCTATTTGCTCTTGTAAGCTGCTTGCTTCTTGTCAGTGCTGCTCAGGGAAAGTGGGAGGACAGCAAGGGTCCTGCAAGCCAGAGCTTCTGGGCTGGAACAGCACAGGGGCAGTGCTGCTCCAAGGACTTGCTGTGGCAGAGCTGGAGGCGAGGATGCTGCGAGCAGGTGGAAACAAATGGACAGTGTTTGGGGCACGTTAGGGCCAGGACATGAGGAGGCTCAAGTGGGAGAGAAAGTTCCCTCCCTCTTGACCTTCGGTTTCCCTCTCCTGTCTGCACATCTAAGCCAGCGAGGCAAAAAACGGTGTGCTCTCCTCCTCCCTGCCCTACAAAAATAGAGACCAGAGTCAAACTTGGAATTCCCCTCTGTCTCATCACTGGGGAGACAGGGTCTCGGTGGTGATCTCACCCCATCAGAAACCTTTCTGTGCACAAGGCTAGCAAGCAATGAAGAGGGAGGCCGGGGAGGAGGAGGGGAGTCATGGCAGGAAACCAAGAACACATCAGACACTCTAAATTTAGATCTTTTTATTCAGCTCGGACAATATTCCTTGATTTCTCATTGTTCAGGAGAGGGCAGAGGGCAGGAGATCTATTGAAAGGCTTTGTCCTGAGAGATGCCACTTTGTCTGGGTACACAGGGGGCGGAGCAGTCACAGATTGGGTCAGTCCAGTGTGGGCATGAGGTACGTGTCCCACTGTTCCAAACTGGGCTGGGGTGGTGGGTGAACATCTCCGAGTGGGCCAGGGACCTGCAAAGCAGAGCCTGGAGGTCCCCTCAACCCCGCACTCCTACCTCCATCCGTGATCAGGGCGGTGGTGAGGACAGGCATGAGGGCCCCTGGGCAAACACCCGCGGCCGGCGAGCGGCACCTTTGCTTTGTGGGGCAGGTCCCCATGCCAGCGGGGCGTCAGAGGCAGGGCGTATAGGATAAATACACGCCCGCTCTATACGTCTCGCTGCCTTTCCGGCATCGCAGCTCAAAGTCTATTTTTAAACTCCCTCCTTTATTACACAGGCCAGCAGATAGCAACGGCCTAACTCCCGCCATGCCGGGGGTGCTGCTCCTCCGCTCACCCCGGGGTTCAGGATGTCCTCCACACCACGGCCACCCTCCACAGGGGTGCCACAGGGTGTTTCGTCCCTCTGTGTCAGTGGGATGCTGCGTTTGTTCAGCGCCTGTGGCTGAAGGGAAGGGCATGAGCTGAGATTTGGGCGCAGCATCACCAAGTCCTCCTGATGCTGCAGTTGGGGCAACCAAACGGGCGCAGGCGGGGGGACCAGCTCTCACCGATGGCACAAGTGGGGTTTTCCACCTCGGCTGATGCCCTGACCCCCATAGAGCAGTATTTAGAGTAGGTTTTGCTCTGTGATGCGAGCAGGGATAGCAGGTGAAGGGCGCGGGGTGGAGAGGGGGGAAGGAGGGAGAGCCGCTTGCTTTTGGTTTTCGACCCTCGTCTTCATTTCACATCATGAGTCATGTTACGTTCTGAGCTGAGTAACTGCTGGGGCTATTTTTACTCCAGCTCAGCAAAGCTTCCTTCTCGCTGCTGCCACCGCCGCCACCGCCGCTCGCTGCGGACCCAGGGGCAAAGGATGGGGAGACGGTGAGTGGCAGAGGCCGTGGGCAGGGGAAGCGGTGTTTGGGGTGGTGTCGGTGGAAAGGGGGACCGCTGCCCGCCTAATCAATTTGGAAACAAAAATAGCATATGCCTCTTGAAAAACAACAGATGACCTGCGGTGTGTGGTGTATTCACACATACACATACGTATATATTTATTATACTGGGAGAGGGGAAGGGGGGAGGGAGAGAAATTCCTTTCGAGTGCTATTCACCAGTCTGGAAAAATAAAGAAGGAAAGCAGAACATTTTTTCCTTTCATCAAAACAGGAAAGAGAGGGGGAATGGGGTGGGGAGCAGATCCATAGTCATAATGGATGGTTGCCAGAGTAAGGAAATTGTTCCCTTCTACCCTAAACTTGGGGTTTTTGGGGGGGGGAGTGGAGAAGAAATATATGATAGTGTGAACAGGGAAGGCTGCATCCCCTCCTCCCCACCTGGCGTAGGAACGTGTATGCACACGGGAAAGCTCTGGGAAATCAGTCCCTCCAGCTTTGCCTTCTCTTTTTGAATCCTGCTTGAGCTGCAGATCCGTAGAGGTGTGAAATGCCTTTGCCTTCTCCTTCACCCCAAAGCAGGGAGCAGCAAGCTGCAGCCACCAGGAGCCCTCTCCCTCTTTCACAGGGTCAGGGTCCTCTGCATACGACTGTGTGCTCATCCCCCTTCTCCATCTTCTCCTCTCTGCCAGGTTTCTGCCAGGAATGGGTGATTTGAAGGAGCTGCTGAGGGGCTGGGGGAATCCCTCCACTGGGGAGAGACAGGCAGAGGGCGGTTCCAAAGGGAAAACTGGCAGATCCCATCAAACTCTTGCTCGCCAGGTGACACCTTCCCTTTCCCCTGGAGCCACTCACTCTGTGAGGGCTTTACTCATCCTTGGAAAGCATTTTCCCTGCCAGAGCCAGGGGCAAGAAGGTGAATTATGCAAGCCCCGGGCATCCCAAGGCTCTGCTTTTCCTCCAGCACCAAATCAAAATCCCAGTCTCCCTGCCTGTATTAGTCTCCTTCCTTTGCTCTCTGCTCTCCTTTCCTTTTTTCTTCCTCCGTTAGACCTAACTCAGCCATTAGGAAGTTGGGGCAGCTCCCGGGGCAGCAGCTTCTGGGGCAATGGGTGTAAACAGTGGCGTGAGCTGCGTACGGTGACTCCATTCCGATTGCTTGGGTCGGGATAAACCTCATACAACTGGGCGATGTGGTGTGAAACTGGTGCGCCCACAGAACGGGCCTCCCGGTGTAAACTAGGCATAAAACCTACTCTCTGCACTTTGTCTCAGCGTCAGGGTTGCTCCCCTCCATTGACGGCTGCGGCAGCCCCATGGAGTGGGAGGAGGGATTGCTCATCCTTCTCCTGAACTTAGAGACCAGAGCCGGAGCAACACCTAAGTGAGATACCTTGAGTGGGCGGGCTGACTACACGTTGGCTGTCAACACCTCCTAATTTCTTTCCATTGATTGTTTTTTTCAAAATAGGACTCATCATGGAGAGGCTGAGACATCTCAGCTGTTCAGACTGAGTCTTGCTTTCCATTGTAAGCCCTGTTTTTCTTCCTGCTGTTTCACAATTCTCTCCCCCATCTAGAAAAAAAAAAAATAATAAAAAAAAAAATAAAAAAATCACCCCTTATGTTGAGCCTCTGTGGATGGTGGCTAGTGGATCATTTTTTCCACCAACATGAGATGAGGGGAGAGCAGGCTTGGAGCAAGGAACTGCCTATTGTCCTCGGACACGTGTTGCCCTCCTCCCTTTTGATAAGAAAATAACTGAGGAGATGAGTTCAGCTGTTTGCAGGTTCAAAAGCTGCAGTGGTGGTGAAAAGTGTTTTAACAAGAAAACCTGCTGCAGGCTCTTAAGAAATCTCTGCTTTTGTTGTGGTTTTTCTGCAGGGCCATTGCCAGCTAGCACAGTTGTGACCAGACCTTGGCAAGTCGCTGAGCTCTAATGGGACTTTTTTATGGTCCAGCCGCTTCATGTAGCCTCAAAATATCTTCTGCCGTAGGCCATGGTGGTTTCAAACTCTTGTCCTGTGGCATCTGGGACACAGGTAGCCCCGTGGGCCTACACACCCATAGAGTCATCCCCATTAGATTTAGGGATTCATGGAGTAAATGAGAAGCTAATTTCACAAAAGCAGGAGAATCAAAGGAAGCCCCCCTGCTCGGTTGAAGGCACGGCACTTTTAAGTGCGTGCACTCCTGTTGAACTCAATGCCAAAGAGACTGGCCCAGCCTGCGTCTGAAGACCTCACTCAAGAAAAATCTGTCCCTGTGTTAAAAGCAGAAAGAGTAAGGAAAAGCGACTGAAGCCTGAGCGGCTTGAGTATCATTTTGCTCTATTTCCAGGCAGGGTCATAGGTAGATGATTAGTCAAATTCCAAACATCCTCTTCCTTACTGTCTGGAGGTTCAACAGGGATTAGCTTTTTGTTTCTGATGTCCAACTTCTAAAAACTGCCCAGCATCATCCACATGAAAATAAATAACTCTATTTCCATCCCAGTTCGCATGTAATGTAGCCGGATATTTTAAAAAAAACCACCCAACTGACACACAGCACATAGTCTCCCCCAAAAAGCAGGCCCTGCAGCAGCTCTTGTTGCTACCGAGCAAGAAATTTGCAGCAGTCCCTGCTAGCTCACTGCTGAGTCCTTCTCCTTGCCGGCGGTGATATCTCTCCCTGCTGAGGAGTTTAATCAACCCTCCCACACGCAGGCTGTTCTGTCCTGGCCAGGCAGCCACTACGGCTTGGGGGACCCCCTACACAGCTCGAACGAAGTGGTGTGGAGGCGGTGGAGCCACACCAGGTTATTTTAGGGCAGAGATCCTCAAAGGGTGCCCCAGCCTTCACTTATCCCTTGTGAACTTTAAACACATAATGTGGTCATGGACATTCGGGACCTAGCTGCCCTCATCTCCCTCTATGCAACTAAAAGAACTTCCAGAAGCTGGTTAGGCCATCCCAAATCCTCAGCTTTCCCCTTGCTGACTGCCAAGGAGCCCAGGGATACAGTGTTCCTTTGGCTAGAGCCCTCTAGAGCAAGGTGAGATGGACCCAGGCTCTTTTAAAACCCTTTTTTGGAACCTCCTACAAGAGCTTCAGAGGTAGACATTAAGAGTAGCAGCTCCACCCTACCAGAGGGTTGGAGCTGAATTGTCATCATGTGAAATGGCTGGTACACTGCTGGCGGGCCAGGATGGAGAATGAGGAGAATTCTAAGAGCGTCGGGAGGAATTTGGGGTGGGACAAGGTTAGCATGGCTGGAGCGTCTAAGGTGAAGTCCTGTTAAGGTCTCTGGTGGTGGAAATGAGCAAAGGTATGTGCTGCTTTTCCACTTCCTCCCACTTGAGCTCCAAAATTGGGACTGAACCACTTCAGACTTGGTTTGAAGGACTCCCAGGACACTCCTTACCGCTGCACTTATGCCGCCTCAGATGGCCCAGGCTTTGGAGCTGGCATGGCTCTGACAAAATCCCCACCTGTGTGAAAATCTTGCCCCTCTTCTTCTGGGTAAGTGTGAGGTGTTGCTAATCCCTTGCCACCCAGGAGCATCTTGACGTGCTGCCCTACTGTAGGACCTTCCATTTGGTGTTTGAGTTACCTGTCTCTGTGACGGGAGGAGCAGAGGAGCTATTGCTATTTAAGAAAGCTACGGAGGACCCTCAGTCCTCTTTGTGTCCCTGTGCTTGCTGACCAACGTCCACATGGCTGAGCCCAAAGTCAGGATCAGGGGTGTAGTTAACCAAGCTGGGTGGTGGTGTCCGATGCCTATTAGAGAAGAACATTTGGTAAGCTGCCTGCCGCTTGGTTCTGGTAGCTGCTTCTCATACTGGGCTGTTTGGGATGGCACATATGTGAGTGCTGGTGCGAGACCGTGTGTTCCAGAGCGGGTTGGCTGCATGAGGCTCGCAGCCACCTAGATAGTCTAAGGGAGCATGTGTGATGCTGTGAGCTGAGGCCACCGGCACGCCAGTGGGTGTATGCGTGTGAGAAAGGAAGAGAGAGGGGGAGAGTGAAGGAGAACACATGGGTGCCCAGGGATGTGTGAATGAGACGAAAAATCTGCACGTAGCTGTGCATGCGAGCGGCTCGAACAGAAGCCTGTGCGTAGCATAGAAAAAGCAGGGAAGATGCTTGGGATTCAGAGCGAACGCCTGCTGAGTGCCTGCGGTGCATGACGGTGCAGGAATGTATTGGTGGATACGAGCCTGCACAAAGATGGTGCAGAAACCCCTCCTGGCCGTGCCTGGAGTGTGCTTTTGCGGGTGTGCGACCCCGCACCGGGAGACCGCTTGTATGTACATGAGAGAGTGTGCGTACGGGTGTTTTTTCAATNCGTGGAGATAATCATGCAGCAAAACACCTCCCGGTGCCACAAGCAACACCAGATTGCTTTGGAACAACGTTTAAATATTTTTTTTTGGTTTTTCTTTCCCCCTTCCCTGCACACAAAGAGATTTAAGATGTTAACACTGTCTCCCTCCCTGGAGCTAGTGGTGTAGCAGGGCAGGGAAGAAGGCAAGCTGAGCTTGGAGAAATGGGCTCCAGACTACAACAGTGAGAACCTGGGGCCAAAAAAATAACAAACTACCATGCTGGGAACTCCTCGCTTCTTATCTTTTGCCAAGGAGGAAGGAATTTCTGCCCCTATTCCTCACGCGATATTAAAGCCACATTTTTCGGGTTATTACAGCATTAGTCATTTTTAATTAATTTATCATTTAAATTAACACACTTTTTATTTTGTCAGCAATGGACTGCTACTCCCTCACTAGATTTTTCGCCTTGATACCCAGCCAAGAGGAGGATGGCAAGTTATGCTCCACCCATCTCCTCTCCTTTATAAAAGGAGCAGCCCTGAGTGCCAGTTTAGTCTCTCTTGCAGCTCGCAGGCTGAAATAAAGACCCATCAGCTCGCTTGCATCCCTTTCAATTTTACCTTTTCTGCTTTTTATTATTATTATTTTTTCCCCCTCCCTTTCTTGTTGCAACAGAGCACGGGAGGCAGCAGCGACTCCGCTCTGAGGCTTGTCAAGGCTCGGCACACACACGCACACACACACACGCAACCAACCCGGAGCGAAAACATTTGCTCTCACCTGTCTCCAACCCCAAAGCAAACCTCACGTCCCAGCGAACCGCCGACGCTTCAAACCAGAAGGCACCCAAGCCAGAATCCAATGCAAGGGGAAGGAATTCAGCGCACGGGAGCAACTTTTCGCTAAGAAGCAAGCGGGCGTAAGGAAGACAAGGAGCGTTTTAAGAAAAGGACACCTTAAGGAAGAAGATTTTATGCTTTGGATTTTGTACCAAACTTTGGGAAAGTTTTTAATTGCCATTTCACGCATCTTCTTCTGAGGACATTCAGTCGCCGTTACCTGCATGTAAAATCTTTTACGTACCTGCATATTTTAAGAAGGAAGAAAACCCAAGAGGGACAAACAGCATGTGGACCACCTAGCGAAAGGCAACACCGAAGCATCCCTTGCAGCGAGGAGGGCAGGACGCAGGCTCCGGATGCCTCTAATTTCGAGGGACTCCTTTATTTTCCCCACCGGGCTTATGAGATAGCGCAGCGGCAGGCGAGTCACCCAGCGCTGCTACTCTC